>CANTUV010000112.1:0-148068 GCA_947685225.1 Garcia nutans | reverse complement strand
ACCCGAGTCTTGTACTAAGTCAAATTCCGAGTCGAACACCAAGTCAGAGTCTAATTCTGAGTCTTCTGTAGTTTCAGATTTAGAGAACCCCAATGTCAAGTCTAATGTAATCTTGGAGAATGACTCCACCATTATCGATGAAACTCTTCAAATTCTTGGTTACCCTGTGTCTTTTGCTTTCCAAGTATTATCTAGCAAAAATGAAATAAATGAAATAAAAGAAATAAATGAAAAAATAATGATTGGCAAAGAAAATGAACATACATACATTGCATATGATTGTGTGAATAAGGAACGGTTGTTGAGTGCATCAGAAGATATATCGACTGCTTCATGTGGAAGGCAAGTGATGTCACGGGAATAGACCCAGCCATAGCAGTTCATAAGATTCCACTATACCAGATGCGAAGCCGGTTAAGCAGAAATTGAGAAGAATGAAGCCTGAATGGTCTTTGAAAATAAAGAGGAGGTTGCCAAGCAACTGGACAATAAGTTCATAGAACCAATTGCCTACCCTTCCTGGTTAGCAAACATTGTGCCGGTCCCGAAGAAAGACGGAAAGGTCAGGATGTGTGTTAACTACAGAGATTTGAATAAGGCCTGTCCTAAGGACGATTTTCCACTACCACACATCGATTTGCTGATAGACAGGATGGCTGGGCATGTGATGGTTTCCATGACTGACCTCGCGGTTGGGTACAATCAGATCCTAGTTCACCCACCAGACAAAGAGAAGACAGCTTTCATTACAGAATGGGGCACTTTCTGCTACAGGGTTATGCCTTTTGGGTTGATAAATGCAGGGGCTACCTACCAAAGGATGGCGACAACAGTCTTTCATGACATGATTCACAAGAAGTAGAAGTGTATGTTGATGATATGATTGTTAAGTCAAAATCTCCAGAAGAACACGTTGAAGCACTTGAGAAGTTCTTCCTTAGACTTCGCAAGTACAATTTGAAGCTTAATCCTGCAAAGTGCCTCTTTGGTGCAACATCAGGCTTATTTTTGGGATATTTGGTCAGCAAGAAGGGAATAGAAGTTGATCCAGCAAAGTCGAAGGCTATTCTAAAAATGCCCCCGCCAAGAACAGAAAAAGAGATTCGAGGCTTGCTAGGTAGATTACAGTATATCAGTCGATTCATATCGCAGTTGACAGAGACTTGTGGTCCAATCTTTAAGCTACTAAGGAAAGGTGCTTCACAAGAATGGAATGAAGACTGCCAAAAGGCCTTTGACAAGATCAAAGAATACTTGTTAAGTCCGCCAATTCTACAACCTCCCAGAATGGGAAAGCCTCTGCTCTTGTATTTGTCTGTAACAGATGAAGCCATGGGTGTAATGCTAGCTCAAGAAGCCGAAAGTACGAAGGTGGAAAATGCAATTTACTACCTCAGCAAAAGGATGTTGGATTATGAGTTAAAGTATAACAAGATTGAGAAGTTGTGTTTAGCCTTGTATTGGGCTTGTACGAAGTTACAACACTACTTGTCTTCTTACACTACTTATGTCATCGCAGAACAGAGTCCCTTGAAATTCCTTATGGAGAGGCCTATTTTGGACAGCAAAATGGCTAAGTGGGTGTCAACATTGGCAGCCTTTGACTTAAAATTCATTCAAAGGAAAGCTGTGAAAGGTGGCGCAATAGCTGACCAATTAGCAGAATTACCCGTGAATGACGAGATGCGAGAAGTGGGTTTCCCTGACGAAGACCTCTTGAATGTGGAAAGGAGTATTTGGGAGATGTGTTTTTATGGTGCATCCACTTATCATGGAAATGGAATTGGGATTGTGTTCAAAACTCCTTGTGGAGAATACATTCCATTTGCAGTTAAACTTGACTTTAGCTGCACAAACAATGAAGCAGAATATGAAGCTTGCATCAATGGGCTTGAAGCCGCCCTGGGATTAGGAATTAAGAACCTAAAGGTCTACGGTGATTCTATTTTAATAGTATCACAAGCCTTAAGGAAATGGAAGATAAGAGAAGAGCGTTTGATTCCTTACCTACAACGCCTTGATCATCTGGCACAACAATTCGATGATTTGTCCTTCGAATATCTCCCAAGAGCAAAGAATCAGTTTGCTGATGCCCTGGTTACTTTAGCTTCCATGATCAATATCAAGGAGGGGAAAGTCATTTGTCCATTGAAAGTTTAACTTCAGAAGCAACCTGCCCACATAATGCATTTGGCCGATGGTAAACCATGGTTTTGGGATATCAAAGGTTATCTCAAGGATGGAAGTTATCCGGAGGGATCATCAAAGGTTGATCAGAGGGCCATAAGGCAGCTAGCCACAGGTTACATTCTTAATGAAGATATCCTCTACAAGAGGAGTTGAAATGGAATGCACCTAAGGTGTGTGAATGAAGCAGAGGCTAAGCAGATAATGGAAGTGGTACATGGTGGCGAATCAGGACCACACATGTATGGGATCACCTTGGCTCGAAAAATTGCCAATCTAGGATATTATTGGTCCACCATGAATGCAAACTGTGTGGCATTTGTGCAAGAATGCCATCAGTGTCAGATATTTGCTAAGATGCAGAAGCAACCTCCCGTTGCCCTGAATCCGATCACTTCTCCATGGCCCTTCGCTACTTGAGGAATAGATATAATTGGCAAAATACATCCAAAAGCCTCAAATGGACATCAGTTTATCTTGGTAGCAGTGGATTACTTCACAAAGTGGGTTGAAGCAGCTTCCTATGCAGAATTAAACGCCAAAAAGGCAGCACAGTTTGTCCGAACCAACATCCTTTGTCGGTACGGAATGCCATTTGAAATTATCACTGATAATGGAATGCATTTCCAAGCAGAATTTGCTAAGCTCTTGAAGGATAAGAATGTCCAGCACCATAAGTCCTCTCCTTATAAACCTCAAACAAATGGAGCTGTAGAAGCAGCGAACAAGTCTATAAAGGTGATCATACAGAAAATGATCAAGGAACATAGGCGTTGGCATGAGAAGTTACCGCTGGCTTTGTGGGGATATAGAACATCAATTAGAACTCCTACTGGGGCAACCCCGTATTCCCTGGTGTACGGAATGGAAGCAGTACTCCCCATTGAACTGGAAGTTCAATCGGCGAGGATAATTCAAGAAAGTCAGATAAATGAAGCTGAATGGATCAGCAATTATCATCATCAGTTGTTGGGTTTGGATGAAAAAAGACTTCAAGCTCTACATCGAATTCAAGGGTATCAGAGGCGGATGGCCAGACATTTCAACAAAAAGGTCAAAGATCGAAAGTTGAAAGAAGGTTGTTTGGTTCTGAAAGAGATTAGAACACCTGTTACAGATCCTCGTGGGAAGTTTCGTCCTCATTGGGCGGGACCCTACATTTTAAAGAAAATACTTTCCGGCGGAGCCGTCATCTTGTCTGATTTGGATGGTCTGGAGTTCACAAACCTATGCAATCTGAATCAATTAAAGAAATATTATGTATAATCATGCATTGTAAGGAACTACATTAGACCTGATTCTCGCAAACTAATTCGAGATATGTAGGCAGCTCTCCTTGAGCACGGTCTAAATTTTAATGAAAATCATTGATTCATTTTTCTTTTGCCAACATAAAAAAAATGATGATGAATAAAAAAAAAAGAAAGAAAAATCCCGCTAAGTCGAAAATCCACAAAGGGCGGCTTAAGCAATAGTGGGGCCCGCTAAGTCGAAAACCCGCAAAGGGTGGCCTAGGCAAGAATGGGTAAGAGCTCGCTAAGTTGAAAATCCGAAAGGACGGCTTAGGCAAAAACTAGAGCAAGTAAATAAAGTAGATAATGCTTGGAAAGCAAATGAAAGAGTCATTCCAAAAAAAGTCGTTCATTCCAAAGGAGTCATTCATTCCATGAAATATCAAACCAATCAAAAAGGTCAAATCACAAGTTCAAAAAAAAAAAAGGTCAACTCTAAGGTCTAAATCCTACGCCTCCTACGTGGGGCAGAGTCTTCGGTATCTTCCTTAAGTTCCGGAACTCTCTGCAACATCTATCTTCCCCTCGGTAAGAGGAACCACATCCTCACCCTCCAGCTCCTACAGCAATGCACGTCTCCTTGGCTTCTCAATTGGCCAAACTTCGGCAACTTCATTATTGGGAATAATTTGGGGGCAACTTCAGAAAAATTCAAGTTCCTTCTCCAGCCGGATTGACTTCCTAGAGGATTATTTCTAAGTTCTTTACTAGAAATAATTACTGATAGCAGAGCATAGTAAAGCCTGGTATTACTTCTGGTTCATTACTAGAGCTAGTTCAAGTACATGTAAAGGAAAAATTCCTAAAATTTATTTCTAAGTTCTTTACTGGAAATAAATAAAAATCTCAATCCACCAATATCCCCCTAAAAAAAATAATAATAAAAACCCACATCTATCCATGTTGATCATTCCCCCCTTTTGAAGACTCTCGGTCCAGTTGTGCATGCAATGGTTGTAAAGAAATAAATACCTTTATGAAAATAAAAGGGGACCTCATGCATACATATGTACTGTTTGTGATAGACAAGAGTGCAGGCACAGAAAAGTCAGAATACAATCAGAGAAAAATCAGAGGTGTTGAAAGCAATCCAGAAATGCCAAAAGGCGGGTCTTTTACCCCTCGCTCAAAATTCGCTCTTCAGACGACCACTGAGCCCCATAAGTCATTTTTATGGGCCCTAGTGGGGGGCAATTGTGAATATTCAAATTTTGAGGCTCGGAAAGCCGACTGCAAAAGACCAAGCCAGACAGGTCGACCGCGGCAGAGTTCACCAAAAATATACATTCATGGTACTTGAAATGTCCGGAACGACGCAAGGATCACAGGTATGGTCTCGGAATAATTTTTGGAGATCCGCAGCTCCTCGAAAATCAGTTTGAACGAAAAAATGCGGATTTCGGTGCGGTTTTGGGGTGAACCGCTGGGACCGGCGGTCCGACCGCCGTCCGTGTCCTTTCCCATTTTTCCGGCGACCACCCGGTCCGACCGCTGACCACGGCGGTCCGACCGCCGTCCAGCCCGATTTTTGTCTATAAATAGCCTTAAAATCAAAGAGAAAGAGGTTGGACTTTTTCGGGTGGGCCTCATGCTGTCGAATTCTTTTCACGCTTAAAAACTCTTATTGGACTGTTATTTGCAAGAATCTAACCTTGTGTGGCAGGGATTAAGAATCATATTTCAAGATCTAAGAAAACAAGACCTGGAACTTCGAAGTGGAAGGACCCTGAACAAGGTAGTATGATAATTCATCATTTGTCAATTCAAACATATCATAAAGCATCATATCTTCTTCTTAATTTCTTTTCGGTCAAAGACCTAATCTTTTTAGGTCTAAGGCCTAATTAACTAATCAATCAACATTTCGGCATGGAGCCGCGAATCAATCGACTTTTTGGCACGGAGCCTAAATTGGATCATTTTGGTACAAAGTACCTAAATTTCACAATTAAAATTAATCTTTTGGCCAAAGGCCTAAATTGCACTATTTTGGTACAAAGTACCTAAATTTCACAAATTTGCACTAAGTGCTAAAATTAACAACTTTGGCAAAAAGCCCGACAAATGCACGAAGCATTCACACACACATGCATGAAGCATAATTTTCATCGCCTTTAAATAGGCTTTTCCGAACTACATGGGCTTTGATCTCTCATAAAAAACGAGAGTATGTAGGCATATTTGAGATTCACCTCAAATAACAAGTCCGCAATTTACTAACAATCTATTCTTCTTCCTTTCTGTGTTCCTTTTGGATTCATTCCTAAATTGGCAAATTAATCAAATACATGACATAGTCCCTGAATCCTCCTTGGGTTCGTAGATTAGAAACCTTTACATTGGATTCATTAATTGGAGTCAAACAAGGGTTTTCTTAGTTTTTCCCTTTGAACAAAATAAACTGAGTGGCGACTCCTGACAACGAGTGAACTTTCATCCGAATCCTTTTCGGGTGGAAAATCGAGGTTCACAACACCAAAATAAAATAACCAGCAATGATTATTTATTTTCCAAAGAGCATTTTGAGAAGTTTCTTAATTAGCCCCATTTGTTTTAATTACATTTGGTTTCTCTGAAGTTCTTGAATTATTTTTGCTCAAATTTAACCATATAATGATTTTTTTTTTATTTTATGGATACGAAGGGAGAGAGAAAATTTTCATTAGTTAATTTGGATAGGAAATACTTTCTTCTTGCTTTGCCATATTGTTTGTACTTTATATCTTTTTTTTCGTTTTGTTAATTTCAAATGCTGATATTTACTAATTTATTTTTATGCTTAAAATTTTGCAGGATTTTTGATATTCAAGCAAATTTACATAACTATACAAGTGTTGTAAGTTTTATTAACTCATTTGTATCTGTTAAATATTTATTTTATTTTAGAATAAGCTATTTTGATTTTCATTATTCGAAGTGCTTGGGATTAATTGTTGATTGATGGAGTTGAGGGTATACGGTGGAAATATTGGGAGTGTTATATTTTAATTTTAATTATAAAAAAAAAAGTAACACTAAAAAAATAAAATAAAGTATATAAAATATATTAATAAAAATCATTAAATTTATTTTTAAACAAAATTTACATACTATACACATAAAAAATAAAAAATATATATATAATTTTATTATATAGATGTATAGTAGATGTATTATAGATGTATTATATATGTTTTATAGATGTTGTAGATGTGTTGCAGATATTGAGTGTATGTTATGTATTTATTATTTAAGTTGTGTGTATTTTATGTAAAATTTGTTAAATATTGTGTGAATATGTTATGAATATTGTGTGGATGTTATGTGAATAAAAAATTAAAAAAAATAAAATCAAACAAATATTAAATACATTATGTAGATATATTATAGATTTATTGTAGATGTATTATTGATGTGTTATAAATATTGTAGATATAGTTTATATTGTTGAGTGTGTATTTTGTATATATATATCATATATATATTTGTGTATATTAAAAATATGAGATAAAAAATTTTAGAGAAACAAATATAAATCAAATAAAGTCAAACAAAATTTAAAAAAAATTACAAAAAGAAAAAATAACACCATAAAAGTAAATTTGTAAATAAAAAGATGTTTTCCATGTAAGTGTAAAAAAGCAACTTCGATACAGTATTTTGAAAATTGTAAAGTTACATCAGGAATACAGTGTAATATTCTCTAGAAAAAAAATCATAATTTTTTTTTCTATAATCATAAAATATTTTTTTACTTAGAAAAAAAATAAAGTTATGAAGGTTTGGTAATTAGGGAGATAATAACTCATTACTATGATGATAATTTTTCAAGAAAATTAAATTTTTAGAAAAACTGTGATCGAAGCACATGTATATTGTCTATTTATTTATTTTATTTGTTAAAAGCTTTAATTATAATTGAAAAGAAAATTCTAATATTATTAAATTAGAATTCATTAATTAATTTATTTATTTTTAAAATAACACTGATATTAATTAAAGTTTCATTCAAAAATTTCAATTTTATAAATAATTTTAAAATAACTAAATTTATTTTTTTAATTTCTTTGTCCTATAAAAAATTATTTAAAGAAAAATATAGTTACTATAACTAAATTAATAAAATGTGCTAATATTTTTTTTTAATATAACATTTCATTACTATTAGATATATTATATAATTTTATTAAAATTAAATGATTTATATTAATAAAATTGTACATCAAATATGAGTCTTTTTTCATGTAATTGGGATTATTATTATTATTATTATTATTATTATTAAGAATTTATGTTATGAACTTAATAATAGACATAAAAATTATGAGCTAGATGTATTATTAGTATTTTTTATATTTTTACTTTTATAATGATATTTTTTATTATATTTTATTTTTTTTACTCTTTTTTCGTTTGTCTTCATTTGGTTATTATATTTATAATATACTAATTAATATTTTTAAGTAATACAAAAAATTTACAAATAAGAATAACCATTTAATTATTTAAAGATCAGTAAATAACTAATAAAGAGGAAGAAATAACAAAAATTCTAAAGAAATTTTTAAAAATTGTAATTAATCAATAAATGACATTTTTTAATTGGGATAGATAAATATCAAGATTAAAATTAAAAAAATTTAAGAATTTCAATTTATTAAATGTATGTTAATAACACTTTAGCTTAATGATAAAAATAAAATTGAGATTTAAAAAATGTTATATGTATGTTTAATTATTTCCTTTATTTTTGTATTGGTATTATATTTTAACTAATTGTATATAAACTACATATATGTTATATGAAAAGAAAAAATATGATTTAATTTTAATTAAAATTATTTTTTATTTTTTCAAATAAATTGTTATTTCTTATTTTTGTTAGATTATTTTAATAATCTATGTGGTCCATGTGATTATTTGGACTGGTTCTAATTAAAGATGACCCAAGTTGATGGTTATTAGGCTTAATGGAATAAGGACCAGTTTGATTTTAAATACCCTTCCCTCTGCCTTTAATGAAATTGACAGGAAAAGGGATAAGAATATATAACATATATATGATTAATCAAAACGTGAGATATGGTTACTCACCATTGGGAGAAACTAATAGAAAAGGTAAGAGGGAAAGAACAATCTGCAACAAGAATTAAAGCCATGGATCAAGGTACATTTCCGATTCTTCGTTATTTCTATTAAATAATCTTCTGAACAAGATAATCTAGAGTTTTTCATTCCCAAATTATAGTATAACAATTAGTATCAGAGCCAGGTTGTTCTAGATTTGTGTGATTGGTTTTGTATTTGGCTTAATTAGTGGAAATTATTTTTTTTATGAAGTTAATTTCAATTTGGCAAACATGAGACCAAAATTATAGAAATAAAAAAACTGATTATTTTTTAGTTTTGGAAAAGTTTTGAAAGGGCAATAAATTATCAATCTATTTAATTAGTTGTAACCATGTATTGAAAGAGATTATGATTTTGTCCTTTTCCTTTGGCTAATTCTTTTATCATGGTTATAATTATATTGCTTTTTCGACATGATGTAATTTGTCCATTTGGCACAATGTATCATATTAATCATGGATCAAGAATATTAGTCGTAGATTGGCACTTATTAAGGTATATATACATATATATATGATTTATTATGCATTGTTTTATGGAATCGTTGTGTTAATTTATTATATAATGGTATTGAAATAATTTGAGATCTTAATTTATCTCATAAAGGTTTGCGTAAATTAATGTTTAATATATGGAAAGCTTGTTAGTTACCAAAATGGCCTTGTTTGAATTTATTTAGACATTTAATTATGCATTTTCAATTGTTCATGTTTGTGTGATGCCGTTAAATGACATGAAAGATAAAATTGAACAATTGAGATCATTGATTATAATGCTATGAGGTTACCCAAAGGCAGACCATTACTTATAATAATGACATCAAAGAGATTTAACATTATACTTGGTAAATATGAATTTATCTCATAAAGGTTTGCGTAAATATTAATGTTTAATGTATGGAAAGCTTGTTAGTCACTAAAGTGGCCTTGTTTGAATTTATTTAGACATTTAATTATGCATTTTCAATTGTTCATGTTTGTGTGATGTCGTTAAATGACATTAAAAATAAAATTGAATAATTGAGATCATTGATTATAATGTTATGAGGTTACCCAAAGGTAGACCATTACTTATAATTAATGACATCAAAGAGATTTATTATTATACTTAGTAAATATGAATGTATATCCAAAGATAATATGCATATTGTCTGTAGTATTATTGAAAGTCTATTAAAGTATTTTTTTTTCTTGGCATCATTATTGGTTAAAACTATACATTTAAATATCACCCAAAGGCGAATTTAAATGCATAATTAAGTTTGTTATTTATTTGAATCCATTTAAATTCTCTTAAAGCATTAATGTGTGAGTATATGTATTATGTTTGCAGCTTCATCTAATTTGTTCCCTATGGGCAATGGGTTGATTAAGTTCAATGGATTGAACTATGTTGATTGGTCCAAACAAATTCATTATCAATTAGGGTTTTAGGTTTGGACCTGGCAATAGTTTCTGAAAAGCCAGCAGCTATTACAGAGATCAGTACAGAAGCTGCCAAATCTCATTATGATGCTTGGGAGCGGTCTAATAGGCTAAGCCTGAACTTGATGAGAATGACAATGGCTGAAAATGTTAAGCCATCAATGCCCAAAACGGACGATATAAGAGAGTACATGTTGAAAATTAAGGAATACTCCCAATCGGACATAACTGACAAGTCCATAGTAGGGTCCATAATGAGTGACCTAATGACCAAGAAGTTTAATTGGACACAGCCCATTCATGATCATGTGATTGGCATGCAAAATTTGGCAGGCAAATTAAAATCGGTGGGTATGGATGTGAGTGAATCCTTCTTAGTTCAATTTATTATCAACTCACTTCTTCTTGAGTTTGGTTAGAATCCAGGTGAATTACAACACCCTTAAGGAAAAATGGAACATTCAGGAAATTAAGGCCATGTTGATTCAAGAGGAAAGGAGATTAAAGAAAATGAAGGAACACTCTATTAATCTCACATTTCATAATGGAGCTAGTAGCAGCAAGAACAAATCAGGGAATAAAGGCAAGAAAAAGGACAAAGCCCCAATGAAGGTCAATGAGGGCCAAATCCATAAGGAGTCGAAGTGTTACTTTTGCAAGAAGATTGGCCACTTCAAGAAGGATTGTCCTAAAAGGAAGATTTGGTTCGAAAATAAAGGTATACTTTATGTTTCAGTATGTTTCGAATCAAATTTTATTGAAGTGCCTAATAATACCTGGTGGTTAGATTCTAGTGCAACTACTCATGTATCTCATGTTATACAAGGATTCCTTTCGATCCAACCCTTAAACAAAACTGAAAAGTTCTTGTCTATGGAAAATAGAATGAAGGCATGAATAGAAGTAATTGGGACTTATAGATTGATCTTAGATACTGGATGTCATCTGGATCTTGAAAAGTGTCTTTATATTCCTGAATTTGCTAGAAATTTGGTTTATATAGAAAGTTGGATAATGTCGGTTTTAGTTTCAAGATTTGTAAAGGTATTTTTTCATTGTACAAACATGAGTAATATTTTGGTTTGGGTACTCTAATTGACAATTTGTATCATTTTAATCTTGATGTTGAATTTGTTAAATCCCTGTTTCATGTTAAGCATAATATAGGTAACAAACGTAGTGCACATAACAAATGTTCTGCTTTCTTGTGGCAGCAAAGGTTAGGTCATATATCCAAAGCAAGGATTAGTGAAAGGTGAAATATTACCTCAATTGGATTTTACTGACTGGGACGTGTGTATAGATTGCATTAAAGGCAAGTAAACTAGACACATATCAAAGAATCCAGCCACAAGAAGTAGTGAACTTCTTGAATTGATACACACTGATATATGTGGTCCTTTCGACGTTCCCTTTTGGAGCGGTGAAAAATATTTTATCACTTTTATTGATGATTTCTCACGGTATTGTTATTTGTATTTACTGCATGAAAAGTCTCAGTCAGTGGACATCGTGGAGGTGTTCATTAATGAGGTATAAAGGCAGTTAAATAGAAAAGTGAAAGTTGTGAGATCTGATAGAGGTGGTGAATATTATGGTAGGTTTAATGAAAATGGACAATATCTAGGTCCAGTTGTAAAGTTCCTTGAAAGTCGAGGCATTTGTGTACAATACACAATGCCCAATACACCTCAACAGAATGGTATAACTGAGAGGCAAAATCGTACTCTTATAGAAATGGTTAGAAGTATGTTAAGTAATAGTATTATACCTTTATCATTATGGATGTATGCATTAAAGACTACTACATATTTGCTTAATAGGGTTCCTAGTAAAGTAGTTCCTAAAACTCCTTATAAACTGTGAACAGGAAGTAAACCTAGTTTAAGGCATCTTCATGTTTGGGGTTGCCCAATAGAAGTTAGGATATATAATCCACATGAAAAGAAGCTTGATGCAAGAACCGTTAGTGGTTATTTCATCGGCTATCTTGAAAAGTCAAAAGGGTACAGATTTTATCATCCTAACTATAATACGAGAATTGTTAAGTCTGGTAATGCTTGGTTCATTGAAAATGGTCAATGTAGTAGGAGTGGTAAACCACATAAGGTGGATATGCAAGAGATTCAGGCTGAAAATCCAATTCAGGTGGATTCTCCTAGTGTCTCTTCTTCAGTTGTTGTTCCTCTTATTGTATCACGGTTTAATAACATGGTTGAACAATAAAATAACATTCCAAACCTATAAAATGATTATGTGAATGATGAACCAGTAAACAATGAGCAAGTCACAAAAGAGCAAGTGATTCCACAAGAAATAACATTACAAAGGTCAGTAAGGCAGAAAAGACCAGCTATTTCAAGTGATTTTGTGGTGTATTCACTTGAACATAAATGTGAATTGGGCATTGATAAGGATCCATCTCATTCTAACATGCCATGAAATGTGGTAATTCTGAAAAGTGGTTCAATGATATGAAAGAAGATATGCAATCAATGGATGATAATAAAGTGTGGGACTTAGTTGAGTTGCCTAAAGGTTCAAAACATGTTGGTTGTAAATGGATCTTTAGGACCAAACGAGACTCTAAGAGTAACATTGAAAGATATAAGGCCCGACTTGTCGCTAAAGATCATACTTAAAAGAATGGAATTGACTATAAAGAGACATTTTCTCCAATTTCAAAAAAGGACTCTTTAAAAATTATTTTGGCTTTGGTAGCTCATTATGATATAGTGCTTCACCAAATGGATGTAAAGACCACTTTTCTTAATGGTGACTTAGAAGAGAAAGTTTATAAGGACCAACCGGAAGGTTTCTTGACCACAGGTAAGGAAAACTTGGCGTGTAAATTAAAGAAGTCAATATATGGATTGAAACAAGTTTCCTGTCAATGGTATCTTAAGTTCAATAATACCATTACTTCATATGGGTTTATAGAAAATATTGTTGATCGGTGTATCTATATGAAGGTCAGTGGGAGTAAGTTCATTATGTTAGTCCTATATGTTGATGATATTCTTCTTGCTGCAAATGATGTTGGCTTGTTACTAGACGTAAAAGCATTTCTCTCTAAGAACTTTGAAATGAAAGATATGGGTGAGGCATCCTATGTGATAGGAATAGAAATATTTCATGATAGATCACAAGGATTATTAGGATTGTCTCAAAAAGCTTACATTGATAAAGTATTAGAGAGATTCAGAATGGAAAAGTGCTCCGCAGAAAAGTTCCAATTTAGAAAGGAGATAAGTTTAGCGAAATGCAATGTCCTAAAAATGATTTGGAATGAAAGGAAATGGAGTCCATTCCCTATGCGTCAGTAGTTGGGAGCTTAATGTATGTTCAAATATGTACTCGATCGGATATCAGTTTCGCCGTCGGAATATTAGGACGATATCAAAGTAATCCCGAAATGGACCATTGGAAAGCTGCAAAGAAAGTACTTAGATATTTACAAGGCATTAAGGATTATATACTCACCTACAGAAGTCCAACCATCTCAAAGTGGTGGGATACTCGGATTCAGACAATGCCGGTTGTGTAGATTTGAGAAAATCTACATTTAGTTACATGTTTCTCTTGGCTGAAGGAGCAGTTTCATAAAAAAGTGAAAAATAGTCTGTCATTACTACTTCCACAATGGAGGCCGAATTTGTGGCATGTTTTGAGCCACTGTTCATGCATTGTGGTTGCGGAACTTTGTCTCAGGTCTAGGCATTGTCGACAATATAGCTAGACCATTGAGAATTTACAGTGATAATTCCATATATGTCTTCTTCTCTAAGAATGATAGGTATTCTAAAGGTGCAAAACACATGGATTTAAAGTACTTATCTGTGAAAGAAGAAGTGCAAAAATATAATGTGTCAATTGAGCATATTGATACTGATATGATGATAGAGGATTCGTTAACTAAAGGCTTACCGCCTAAAACTTTTATTGGTCATGTTGAAAGGATGGACATTGTAGATAAGTCCTTGTTATCATGATGTTGAAACATGTATATATATATACATATGGTTATTTTGCTCATATTATTATGACACTTGAGAATTCAATTAAAGTTGTGTTTTTGCTTATTTATTTATTTGTTATCCACATTATAGTTGTATACAATAATGGTTTGAGTGAGATAACAATGATGTTGATTGTAACAATGTATTGTTTGTTAAATTATTTCTTAATTAAGGTTATTATGAATTGATATGGTTTGTGATATATGGAAGAAATCATGTCGATTAATGACTTGTGACCGCCATAATCCAATCATTTTAATTCTAATTAAGGCTAATATGATAGATTTAAAGTATGTACACGTGCCAAGTGGGAGATTGTTAGATTATTTTAATAATATATGTGGCCCATGTGATTATTTGGACTGATTCTAATTAAAGATGGCCCAAGATGATAGTTATTGGGCTTAATGGAATAAGAACCAATTTGGGTTTAAATATCCTTCCCTCTACCTTTTATAAAACTGACAGGAAAAAGGATAAGAATATATAACATATACATGGTTAATAAAAACGTGAGATATGGTTACTCACGATATTTTTTATTCTTGTTTTCTTATTCTCTGATTATTGAGAGAAACTGATAGAAAAGGCAAGAGGGAAAGAACAATCTGCAACAAGAATTAAAGCCATGAATCAAGTTACACTTCCGATTATTCGTTATTTCTATCAAACAATTTTTTGAACAAGACGACCTAGAGTTTTTCATTCCCAAATTATAGTATAACAATTTTTGCACTTTGTATTTAATGTTTCATTGATGAATTTTAAATATATATTTTTAAATATGTTATTGTTATATTTTATATATTTTGTAAATATTATAGATATTTCGTGTATTACTATATATTTTATATATTATAATTATATTTAATATATAATATTATTTAATTTCTTATTATTCACATAATAATACTTTTCCGCAACAACTTATGGTAGAAAATCCAACTTGTACAATTTTAAAACTCAAATTTTGATCATAATGAAGTTTGTATTTAATTTGAAATTTCATTTGTTATTAACATAACTTATTTTCATTTTATTTGAAAAAAAAAATTCACAAATGGCAAGCATAAAATTTAAGGAGGCTTGCATGTGAGTTAAAGCATTTTAATATTGTCATTGAATACACAAAGACTATATTAACCGTTAAAAAATATCAAATTACCCATTGATAACCTAAAACTATATAGTTTTTGCTATGGACATTAAAAATAAAAGACCTTTATGAGTAATTTCGAATTCTAATCCAATGCAGTGGACCCAACTCATTATACAAAGACTAAAAAGACGCTTAAAATATAACTATGAGCATTGAAAAAGAAAAGCACATATAAGTAGTTTTAAATTCTAATAATGCATGAGCCTCGTTTATTTACACAAAGATTGAAAAAGTCCCTTAAGCTACAATCACTTTGCATTAAAAAAATAAACAAATCAAGGGACAAGATTGAAATTTCATAAGTCAAAATTCAATTGATTTTACTATTCCTAACAATAAGCACGATATTGTATTGATATATATGATTTGGATTTTTTTAGCAAAATTATTATTGAATTTTTGAAATTAAATTTTTCAAAAGTATAAAATTATTAAATATTGATGTACAAAAATGGGTTTAAAACTAATTATGTTGCAATTAGCTTTCTTATAACACCCTTATACCCTATATATGTACAATATATATATTCAGTATATAAAATATGCATATAAAGTATAAAAATGCCTTAACCCAATTTAATAAAAATTTTCACATTTCTAATTTAAAATCCTAAACACATTATAATGTATATTTAATTAGTAAATAAAATATTTTTTATTAATTAAAGATTCCAAAATAAGCATTTTATACAAAAATCTCTGAAAAAAATTTGTTAGAGATTTGTCTGTAAATAGGACATTCCAAAAATTCAACAATTACTCAACTTGCACAAAAACACACTTCCAATAAAAAAAATAAATCAAAAATTCCCCAACACTTCTCCATTGCTCCATAATTCCTCAAAACATTTTTATACAAACACACACACACACACACATATATATAAATATAACACATATACATAACCCTGCATTATACAATTTATTCAAAATATTCTTTATAATTTATAATGCACTAAAAATATAGTCATAATGTATAAAATAAAAAAATATACTATAATATAAAATGTATACATGATGGAAAATGACTCTGATCTTGATGCAGCAAAATCTCCCAAATCAACATCAAGTCTAGACCTAACCAGGTCTAGCAGAACTCTCTGGATCTTCTAAATTTTCTCATCTACAAACTGGGCTACCCTAATTTGATCTAGCAACACTGACCTCAACTGTAACTGAGTCATCAACGCAGCATCATTATAAGACTCAAATCTGGTATGCAACACTCTCAACTCAACAAGCAACGAGAGCGAATATGTAGTCAAACCTGCCATAGACTTCCGACTTAAGACATCTGTAACTACATTTGCCTTGCCAGGATGATAATCAATCAAGCATTCGTAGTCTTTAATCAACTCTAACCACTGTCTCTGTCGAAGATTCAACTCTCTCTAAATACCTAGGTATTTCAAACTCTTGTGATTTATATAAATGAAGCATTTCTCTCTATACAAGTAATGCCGCCAAATCTTCAATGCAAAGACTATTGTTGCTAACTCCAAATCATGAGTCGGATAATTTAGCTCATGAGGCTTCAACTATCAAGACGCATAAACAATGACTCCACCCTCCTGCATCAGAATACAACCTAAACCATTATGTAAAATATTGATGTATATCACATAGGGTTTACCTTCCACAGACAGAGTAAGGACAAGAGCCTGAGTTAATATATCTCTCAACTGCTCAAAACTCGCCTGGCACTGATCTATCCACACAAATCTAACAACTTTTCTAAAGTAATTTGGTGAGTGGTGTAGCTATCATAGAAAAACCCTTCACAAACCGATGATAATAGCCTGTCAATCTCAGAAAATTTCTAACATCTGTCACATTCTTTGGTGGACTCCAATTCAAGATAGCCTCAACTTTACTCAGATCAACTTTAGTATCCTTTACTGAAACCACTTGACCGAGAAAAGTCACCTGATCGAGCCAGAATTCACACTTAGACAACTTAGCATATAACTATTTTTCTATCAAAGTCTGCAGTATAATCCGCAGATGTCTGTCATAATCTTTCACATTATGCGAATATACCAAAATATCATTAATGAAGATCACTACAAACTAATTTAAGTATGGTCCAAATACCATGTTCATCAAATTCATAATTGCCATTGGTGCATTCGTCAATCCAAAGGGCATCACCAGAAACTCATAATGCCCTGACCTCGTGCGAAAATTTGTCTTGGGTACATTCACATCTCTAACTTCAACTGATCAAAAAGATCATCTATCCGAGGTAATAGATACTTGTTCTTGATGGTCACCTTATTCAACTGTCGGTGATCAATACATAATCTTAAGGTGCCATCATTCTTCTTCATAAATAAGACAGGTGCTCCCCACGGTGATACACTAGAGCGGATAAATCCTTTATCAAGCAACTCCTGCAACTGCACCTTCAATTCATTTAATTTCGCAGGTGCCATCCGACAAGGAGTAATGGAGATAGGAGTGGTACCAAGCATTAAATCGATACAAAACTTCACCTCTCTCTCAGGAGGTACCCTTGGAAACTCATCAGAGAAGTCATCTGAAAATTCGACAACTTAGGTATATTGTTAAGCTGAAACAACTGAGATAAGCATGGATGAAAGTGTCTCTGCTCACTAAATACCACCACATCTCTACCATCATGTGTTCTCAGGGTAACATGTTTTCGCTAACAGTCTATCACAGTCCCATGCCTGAATAACCAATCCATGCCCAGAATCAGATCATACTTCCTAAAAAGTATCTCAATCAAGTCACCAAAAAACTTCTCATCCTGAACAAAAACTGGACTATCTTGGCGCACCCTGTTAACTATAACATTATACCCTAAACGATTAGTAACCAAAATATCAAATCCTAGGGACTCAAAATACAAATATCTCACAGGTAGTATGGATCCACTGATGTATGAATGCGTTGACCCAGAGTGTATGAATGCATGAACTGAAGTACCAAATAAAGTAAATACCAGCTATGACAGCTGAAATATCCGACTGCCTCTGCATCACATAAACTCGCTGTGATGATTGTGCATCAACTAGTCTACTCCCTGCTGTAAAACCTTCTCTATGACCAAACTAATTTACCTCCTCTGCCAAAACCTTTGCCACCACGACCCCCTTTGACATTGGGTTTAGAAGTTGTTGTATCTGTCATCTCGTGGCTCTAGACAGTCTCTGAGAAAATAGTCTAGTGATCCACATCTGTAACATACTACTGGTGTACCAGTCCTCCAGCAGACACCTCCATATATCCTACCACAATGAGCACAGGTAGGTGGAGCAGGCCTCTAAGTCATTGGAGTTGGGTCACTAGCCACTGAGGCTGCAGGTCTCTGTCTCTGTCTCTGCTACTGTGATGACTTGCTAGATTAACCATGGCTCCTATATAACCTCTGAGGATATCACCCTCGATCTCTCTTTGATAATGAAGACCCTGCCTCACTCTGAGGTCTCCTAACTCTGCTCTCCTCTGCTCTGGTAGCTGCTGCAAGAACCTGTATTTTTTCACACTCTTGGCAGGTGCAACCAACTAAGAAAAATCTTGATGCCAAGAGCTTACCACTAAATACATGATAGAGGGTCTCAACCCCTCCTCAAACTTCTGGCATCTGTCAATCTCATCAGATATAATTTCTCAAGCATACTAGCTCAGCCAGATGAACTTAATCTCATACTCAGTCACAATTCTCATGTCTTGTCCCAAACTTAAAAACTCCATCTTCTTAGCATCCTTATACTCTATGGAAGTATACTTCTCAAATTTTCACAGAAAATTGGCATTCCAAAACTGGTGGATTAATTGTTCATGGGGAATCATCTTCCACCACTCATACGTATCCCTCTGTAGAAGAGATCTAACATAATCAAACTTCTCCTCCAGACTAGCTTGCAATTGTATGAACACTCTCTGAACCTTGTCCAGCCACTACTCTGCTACAGTTGGGTCTGTAATGCCGACAAAATCTGTAGCTCTAAACTTTCTCAGTTTATCATACTTCCGAATCGGCAACTGCTGTTGTGGCTGCGGTGGCGGCTGCGACTGCTGAACCAGAGTCTGTCTCAACAACTTCACCATATGTCGTACCTAGCCCGACGAAACCTCCTCAGTTGTTAGTCTAACTGGCACAGATGTAGATGCCTCTCTAACAGTCTCAACACTGGCTCCAACTCTACCCTTATCAGGAGCTACACTCTTTGCACTATCCTCAGCAGACTGGTGCATCCTATACTCTATAACTATCTATATCTGTAAATACAGCAGAAATTGTCACATCATGGATCAGATAAAATGTCAGTGCCAATGCATGTATCATAATTTAAAATTATATTTAAAATCTCCATTTTGTCTCTTTAAAACCCCACCTAGGTTGAAAACTTCAAACCCAGACCCTGATATCAAAATAAATATAACACCCTTATACCTTATATACGAAAAATATATACACACAGTATATGTAAAATACGCATATAAAGTATAAGAATGCCACAACTCGATTTAATAAAAAATTTTACATTTCTAATTTAAAATCCTAAACACATTAAAATGTATATTTAAATAGTAAATAAAATATTCTTTATTAATTATAAATTCTAAAATAAGCATTTTATATGAAAATTTCTGAAAAAAATTCGCCAGAGTTTTATCTGTAAACAAGACATCTCAAAAATTTAACAATTACTCAACCTACACAAAAACACACTCCCAATAAAAAAAAACAAATCAAGAATTCCCCAACACTTCTCCATTCCTCCATAATTTCTCAAAACATTTATACACACACACACACACACATATATATATATATTAAAACACATATACAAAACCCCACATTACACAATTTATCCAAAATATTCTTTATAATTTATAATGTACTAAAAAAATAATTATAATATGCAAAATAACAAAATATACTATAATATAAATATATACATGATGATAAATGACTCTGATTTCAATGCAGTAAAATTTCCCAAATCAACCTCAAGTCTAGACCTTACCAGGTCTAGCAGAACTTTTTAGATCTACCGAATCACTCCTGTCATCTGAGCGATGAATTATAATCGCGTAAAGTTAAAATTCTAGAAATACAAACTTTGATAATAACAAAACTTTAATATAATGCCAATGCATAATACTTTGCATGTTATGTCACAATGTGACATTCAATTTCACTTTAAAACATATTCTATAATCTTTTTATAATTTACATTAATACATACACAAGTATGAGCTTAAACTAACTAATATATTATTCAAATTTCAGAGTTACTATTTTGGTCCATATTGACACCCAGTGTCTAGCCCCGAAGGCAAATCATATCGCCTAGCGTCTAGCTCCGAAAGTAAATAATGAGGATAACCTCATATATGTTGCCAAATACAGAACTGTGAAAATTAAATAACAATATAGGCACACAAATATACATGTTTTCCATAATCAAATTTTCTTATCACATTATCTCAATTTCTCATTTTTCTCATTCATGTCAATGTCAAGTTATTTTAATTCATCATATCTTATACTTTCATCACAATATATGTCATTTCACATTAAAATCACATTACCCAAATATTTTTGGGTCATTCTCACATAATGCATATAAATTACATTTTATTCATTTTAGCCATTAATAATGATTTTTTATAATGCACATAATGCATACATAACAATTCACATATTATAATACAATGTTCATCATTGTTCAAAATGTCAAGTAGCTTAACACATTTTTCATCCAACTATATTAGGCCAAATTTAATGCAAACATATCTAATTTATTAAAAGTTTATACATACCTCAAAAAATACTCAAACACAAGTTAAAAGTCACCCTCCAACCTTCACTTCCAACTTGCCCTTCAACACTAAGGTTGGACAATTTACTTCTTCTTAATGTCTATTTAAAATATGAATAAATACTATCATTTAAAATTATATTTTAAGACATCCATTTAAATTGGTGTTTTAAATTTAATTAAATCATTAAAAATATATTATAACATTATTTAATCAATCACATTAAATAAACACATGCTCTTCACTAAAATCTTAAAATGTCAGAACCTTCATCAATCAAGGTTTTTCATTCTAACTCATTCCAATTATTAATCTAAGCTTATTTTCATTACTTATATCATTAAATAACATTATTTAAACATTAAAATCAAACAAACATCCAATCTTTGAAAAATTCCATTCTAAAATCCTAAATACAACACATTATTCAATCTCTAACCAAACTTGGTTAAATCCATTATTTGACTCTAAAATCTTTGTTTATGCATTAAAAAAACACATTTGAAATCTATTTACATCATTAAAATACATGATTCTAAAAGTCCAAATTTTACATAACCTCAAATCAAGTTCTTCCACCAAACTCAATCCGAACTTACTCATTTCTTCAATCCAACTTAAGAATCATAAATAACTAATCAAAATAACTTTATATATACCCATTCAAGACATTAAATCATGCTACCACAAAAATCTAAATTCAACATATTCAAAATTTTATGATATTCCAAAGAAGAAGATGAAAACTTACTATTTCAAGAGGAGATCACCAAAATTTTACTTGAATCTTTAAAATCTCTTCAATTGATGAAGGTTGAAAGAAGAAAAAAGCTCCCTTGCCCTCACATGGAGGTTCGGCCTCCTAAGAAGAAGAAGAAGAAGAAAAAACTTGATTTTCTCTTTCTTTTCACTTTAAAAATGATCATATATATAATATATTTTTAATTAATTAATTATTTATTTATTTATTTAAAAAATCATAATTTACCTTTTCCATCCAAAAGAATTTATTTTTAAATTATTTAATTAATTTTGATTATACAAAGTATAATTACCATTTTGCTATTTGACTTTTGATTTTTCTATTTAAAAATATTGACTTTTATATATGTTGTATATATTTAATATATATTTCACATATACACTTCACTTTTTCATTTTTAAAACTTCAATTTTCCATTTAAATTATTTAGTTAATTAATTTAATTTATTTTATTTTATTTTATTCAATTTTTAAAAATTACGGTTGTTACATTTCTTATCTTATTAAGTGTCTCATTTACTTAAAATATATTTCATTAAATATTAAAAAAAATAATTCATTTAAATATTAAAGTTTTAAGATATTAAATATAAAAAAATCATATTAATCATCTATTGTATTTTTTTGATTTTTATTTGCTCTATAATATCTGAAAAATAATATTTGTACAAGTTCACTATATTTTTTTTTTCAAATTGTTGATATCATCTAATTTATTTAATATCAAATATTTTGCAATATTATGTTATACGTCTCTCTCTTATTTTGACATATCTTCCAATTTTATAAATTTTAAATTAAAATATTATTTTTTTTGTAATAGATATTAAAATTAATTTCCTTTTTCTTTTTTCATTTGGACACTAAATACATTAAGAGAATTAAATTTAGATTTACAAATATATCTTATTTTATTTTGAATATAGTAAAATAATATCTATTTTTCAATTTTTCCTTTCTTTTTAATAATAAATAAATTAATATTATTATTGTCGCACTTTAGACGTATAATAATGCATGTATGCATATCTAATTGATTTAAAATTTAAATGAACTAGCTTACTTATTTTAGCCAAGTTAATTTTCAAAAAATTCATGAAACTAATAATACTAAACAAGTTTTTTTTTTAGCATAGAAAAGAAAATTTGAAATTTGAATTTATTGCCTATACTATTTATGTACTTATCATGAGACAATATATTGTTTTTATTACTGGATGAGGAGTAAAAGTAATGTTATTATTGTACGTTGTTATGTTATGCTAAACAAGTCATTAAAATAAAATAAGAAAAAAAGTTGATTATAAAAATTTGAGAAAAAAAGATAATGGTGCTACCTATAATTAAAATTTAAGATTTTTTTAAAAGAAAATTAATAAAATTTATCTTAAAATTCTAAAAGAAATTTGAGTTTTAAAAAAATAACAAAAATTATTCTGTTTAATACATATATGATCTGCTATATTATAAAATAAATACACTAGATTTTATATAGATTTAGTTCATCATGTGTAAATATAAAAATAAATAATTACTATGTAAAAAGAAAAAAATTAATTAAAAATAATAAAAATTAATTAAAAAATTAATTTATATATACAAATAAAATATGAAAAAATTAAGCTATTAACAAGTAAATCAGCTAAAATTAATAAAAAAAATTTATTAAAAATATCATATTCAATATGATGGATAAAGATAAGAGCGAAATAATGGTATTATAAATATATATCCATAATATAATTATTTATTATAGATATATATTTATTTAAACGACTTATATTTATATTAAATTTTTAATAAATTTAATCTTTGACTATAATTAAAATAATAAAAATAATTTTAATGAGAAATAATAATAAATCTATTAATTTTAAAATAAAATATCTGTTATATTAAAAAATTATATTACGAATAATTTAAAATTTTACTAAGAATTTTACTTATATTATATCTATATATATTGACATAATTATATTGGCTCAATAAAAAAAATCATAAAATCTAATATTGGAATTTAATAAATTTATATTATATTTTTTAATTATTAAAAATTTTCACATCATTACGCGGGTGATTTGCTAATATATATATACACACATAACTAAGTTAACATATTTTCATTAAATTTAAAAGAATAATTGTTTTTCTCTAGCATTAGAAAAAAGATTGCATCATAAATGCAATATTGCTTAAATCAAATATGTACTTGTTATCATATTATGCCAAAATGTGGAATACTATATTACTTAATGTTATGCCAAAATGTGCAATAATTTGACTCTATTAATTATCAAATTTATACTCCTTCACTTTAAATTGACATCCACTTTTTAGTTTATGAGAATTACAAAAAATTAAGTATTTTCACAGACGAATGTAGAATTAATTATTGGGGGCTAACATTTTTTAAAAAATAATCTTAAAATATATTTAAATTACTAGTTTTAGTACATTAAAAAAAATATATCATTCTTTTGAACCACAAAATTTTAATACTAATTACTAAACTATTACAAATGTTAAAAAAAAAAAAAGAATTGCAATTGAGTTCAAAAAAAAAATATTGCAGTTGAGTTTAAAATTTAGTTTTTAGAGTTGCGATTTTAAGAAAATCCTAGAGTTAATTGTTGTGTCTTTCAAAAAGTTAAACGTTTTTTTTCTCATTGAAGAAAGTATTTTTAATTATTATTTTAAACTTATATGATTGAATAATTAAAAGAAAATCACACTATATATGTTACTTTTTAATCTTTTTAAAAAATATTTAATTATTTTGATATACTAAAATATATTAATATATTTTACATGTACACATTTAAAAATAAAATATATTTTTAATATATTAAAAGTATTATACAATAAATATAATATATTTTTAAAATTAAAAGTTAAAAATAATGATATTTGAAAGAAAAAAAAAAGAAAATGTTAGTATTTTAAAAATATTTTTAGTTATAGGTTTTTTTAAAGGAAATCTCAATAATTAATCCTATAGAGGTTTTTAATAATCATATAATTAAATATTATTAAACATTTTATACTCACAGTTATATAACTAGAAATTTAAAATTAGTGAGTCAAATTTATAATATTTAAATTTAAGGATGCCAAAATTTATGTAACGTAGGAATGGCGCTAAAAACGACACGGAAAATGTGCCGTTTTTGCTACGAAAACGGACAATAAACCGATGTTTTCTTTCACACGGCAGTAACAAGACAGCGTTTTGATTTTTTTTGTTTTAAGAATCATTTTTTAATTATTTTTAAAGAGAAAACGGATGTAGATATACTCCCTAGTAAAAATGTTGTTAATAATAATAATAATAATTAATTCTGTTAAATATAATTAATTAATTAATTAAATACTAATAATAAACCAAAATCAAGTAAAAAACATGAAATAAATAAAATAAAATAAAGAGAGAGAGGGAGATCTGGTTTGGCACCGTAGCATTGTCAATTTCCATTTCTACTGGAGAAAAAGGTCACTTCGCAGAATGAATTACTTTGCTTTGTTTTTCTAAAAACCCTGACTGAGAAAGCTTTCAGCTTTTCAATTCTAAAGATAAATAATATGTAGAATTACACAATGCGCTTTCAATTCCCCAATTCCAATATTTTCCAATCCATCTGATCTTTCAAATTCATTCCATTGAATCTAAATTCTTTCCTTTAATGGGTACAGCACAGTCCGTACAAGATACCTGAAGAAGAGGAGGAGGAGGAAGACGATGATGATGACGATAATGCAGAAGGTACTTCAAGAGAAATTGATGGTAACAATTTGGTCAAGAAAGTTCTTGAACAAGAACCTGAAATGTTACCTTACCATGCGTCAGCATCGCCTCTTTCTCCTCAGTTATCTTCCTTAGGTACGCCCCCGTTTAGGTCCTTCCATTAAGGTTTGGGACCCTATATAATGTATTGGCTCCGCCTCCGCCTCCGCCTCCGCCGCTTCCTTCTCCTCCTCCTCCTCCTCCGATTTTTTCTCGGAGTTTCTTCGGTTCGATTGTTGATGAAGATCGTACTTTTACGGAGGTTGTTTTTGTATTAATCAAGGAGAGTGTGACCTTAATTTGAGGCCGGATTTGGTCGGTGGGAGGTGCCACCTGGCGGCGTTGACGCCGAATGGGGAAGCGGCAAGCTAGGGCTTTAGCTGTGTTTTTGAACTCGCAAGGTGTGAGGTTCAATGCGGTTTACTGCTCGCCTTTGGATCGAGCAAGATCAATGGCGGTTTCTGTTTGTCAGGTAATTTTGAATTGGCATTTTATAAATAAAGTTTTCATTTTGTTGCCATTGTTGGGGCCTTATTTTATATTCTCAATCTAAGGCTTGCCAATATTGGAGTTTCTCTACTTAATAATGCAACTGTTAACAGATAAAGGTGAGGATGGAAATTGAAATCTTTACATACTCGCTATACATTTATGATCATATTGCTTTGTTTAATCCCATTAATGAGGCATTTATTTAACATAAGACATGGCCTTAGATGAGAAGTTAGAACCTTTATGCAGTTTGATGGAGGGGTATATAGGACTTGTAGAAAAAAAATAGCAAACAATGTTGTTGTAATGCTCAGGCATGGAGAAATGGACTTACTAAATTTAGATTCTAGTTACCATTCTAGAAGTAAATATCAATTACCATCTAGTACTGCTGATAAAATTCAGCTTGTGTTAATTAAAATAACTACTAGAATATCCCCTTCCCTTACATCATCAAGTCTAAGTTCTGTAATCTTCATCTGTATTTAAATTTGGTGGCTGATTTAATCTTCATCATTAAGTTCTGTGTTAATGTTTAGCCATACAAAATTTGTTGGCTGATTTAAGTCATAATGTTTGAAAGCACTGAGTACTTTTGCGTACATAATATTACTCAACTACCAAATTTCTGTTGTAACTTTTTTCCAATTATGTTCACAAGCTTACTGTAGATACTGTAACTTTATAATGAAGTAGTTTGACATGCATATGAGTTCAAGATTAGGATAAGTTGGGCAGGGTGAAGTAAAAAAGTCTTGACTTAAGTTAAATTAGGAGTGGAAATGATGTATCTATGTACTCATAGCCCAGGATACGAATTAACTTATTTGTCGCTAAGACTAAGAGAAAAAATGTGAGCTGCTGTAGTTAAAACTCTTCTATTGCTGTATTATCATTATGTGATTCTGTTTAGGGAATGATCTAAAGACCAATTTGATTGCATTTTTTTACACTGAGATGCTTGTGAGGCATAGATCCAGAGGTGGAAATGAAATGATTGTCTCTCAAATTAAAGATCCTGCAAGTAACAGGGGAAGAGAATTACAAATGGAAATTGAAGATGCTGCATATACGGGGGAAGGTTAGAAAGAATTTGGCAAGGTGGTGAAGGCAGAAAGGTTCTCTATGATTTAATGATAGATACGGCCTATGGTAACTAAACTGTAAGAACTATTCAAATTGCTGATTCCAAATAGTTGCCTGTAGCAACATTTAGGGTGACTTAAAGCGGCTGGTATTTAAGGATTGGCATGTATGGTCAAACTGCTAAAATTTTACATATGAAATAGACCAGTTTGATTGTTGTTAGTTGCTTATGATTTTAATGATATATATATGCGCGCGGCGCGTGTATATATATATATACTCGTAACTTCCTTATAGATAGAGGATCTTGGGTATTACTAGGAATACTTTCTGTGCATCTTTACTTGCATTGTACAGTTGAACATATTGTCTATATTAAAAATCATGCAGGAAATGAATTTTGCAGAGGAACAAATACAATCATCTGATGCTCTTGTAGAGATGAGTCTGGGGCATTGGGAGGGGTGCCCCTGTTCAGAAATACATACACCTGAAGTTCTGAGCTTAATTGAAAGTTTTCAGCCTGATTTTTGTGCACCATCTGGGGAATCCCTTAGGCAAGTGGAGTTTAGGATGGTTCAGTTCTTAAATGGGACAGTCCTCGAACTGCCAGAGAAGTTGAGAACGGATTTTTCACTGCACCATCAAAATGAGAGCCTATTTGCTCATGAAAGAGATCCACCTGCTCTGCTGCCACAACATTGGGACATGCTTCATAGGCATCGACCAGGGCTTTCGAGGAAGAAGTCTGGTAAGAGCAGGCTTCAGTTTGTAACTACAACTGGCAATCATGAGGGTGAGGATGAGATCTCTTCCAGGGAAGTCAACCACGGAAATGCGCTTCATAATCAAAGTGTTAGGAGCTCATCATCCATTTCTTCATGTGTTGGCGTTTTTAGTCATCCAATTCCTATCAAGTGTCTCCTAACAGGCCTTCTTGGTTGCAGCCCAGTAATGTCACATAAGATCTGTATAGAAGATTCTTCAGTGACAATATTGCAACATTCATGGAAAACAGGTTGGCAGATAAAACGCTTGAATGATACTGCACATCTTAGGCTTCTCTAGTTAGACAAGTGTGAATGAAACCCTTGCGTGGACTCACTGATGGGACGATGAAGTTATTATTGGGAGAAAACTGGTATTATGCATTTTGAAGAACAATATTACAAACTCATGATTTCACATGAATTGATGTTACTTGTACACCCTGTTGTATTGCTTGACATCTCTATTTACAGACTCACCACCTTCAAAGAAAAAGAGGATCAGTTTGAGAGTGGGATATTTTTATTGGGTGATTCTTTTGATTTGTAGCATTTACGAGTGTTGTTATTTGCAGAGTGAAAGGTAACAGGTTTTGTTTTTTTTTTTTTTTTTTTGGCTTAATTTGATAGGAAGACAATAAGTTATTTTAGGATAAAAAATTGTGACACAGGGTTGTATTTTTGTTGTTGATTCATACCATTTTAAGCTGAAACTGTCTGATAAATGCTTGTTTTATATCATTTATGATCAGAAATATATATCACTCAGAGTTTTTCAAGTTCTTGAATGTATTTTTCTTAAAAGCTTATTGATTCATGGTTTTATGCTTTGTAATTATGCCATCAACTTGAATTTTGGGCTATCTTGGCTGAGTAATGATGAGATCAATGATTATTTGTATTTAATTTTTATCACCTTTCACTAATCATTTTACGCTAATGAGTAGCTTAAATGCTGAAAACGGAAAAAACCTTATGAACAGTACTGTAGTAGCGTAATAGCATTTATTTAGAAACTTGGGATCACATGGGAGAGCAAGACAGAAATGGGTCCTTTTCCCCCTACAAATTAAAGGTAGCATGTGAAATGACCATACCTTTCTTCCCCATTTTAGTGCCTCCGTGACCCTACCCACAAGCACATAGAAAAAGGAATCTTGTTCATGACTTGATTGACCCTTAATCCTTTAAAAAAATATCATACAAACAAAACACCACATGACAAAAATTCCAATAAGCAACAAATAATTTTTTATAGTATATGCATTATAAATAAATAAACCATAACCTAAGGTTAAGAGTGGTAATTAAAAAATTAAGCGTAACTTTTGTATTGAAATATTCACTTATTTATATACTTGAACAATATAAATAGAATATGATTTACCTTCAATTAAGGGGTTTATTTGGATGATAGTTTGCCATCGTTTGGTAAGAAAAAGGTATAGAGTAATTTCTTATTTGTTTTGAATTTTATCTTTCATGATAATCTCATGGTTTAGTATCATAAATTTTAATGAGTTTTTCAATATGGTCTTAAAATTTTATCTTTCAAAATATATTCAATAAATTTTCTAAATGCCAAATAAATTATAATCCATTATTCAGTTCCATTACTTATTAATATATTATAAACTATTATCAAACTAAATTTAAAAAAAAAATTTATTTGCCATACCATTTTTTTCATTCGATTTTTTAAAATATTATAGTTAAATTCCTAACAGTTACAAACCAAATAAATAAATAAGGCCATAAATGCCAAAGCCAAGCAGTAGCACAATTAAATCTGCCCCTGTCAATCCCGTGAGGTCCAACTAATATATATATATATATATATACACACACTTCAATATATTTAAAGTATGCAAAGGTAATTCTGCTAGAAACTCTCTTTCAAGTTTCAAAAAAGGCATATTAATGGCTGCTTTCAAAAAGTTCTCTGCTGCTGCAACGTCAATGGTTTATATTCTATTCTCTGATTTGGTTGCTTTTGCTACTGCTGAGCCTGTAATTACAGCTTCTCCAGCTGTTTTACCATATGTTACAGCCCCTAATATGTCGTCCTTTTTCCCTCCTCCGACCGACGAGTGGCCGCTAACTTCTTCAGATCCTCCCGAGTCCTTAGCCCCCATTCCCAGCTCAGGTGAGTTTATTGGCAAGACTTCTTCCGATTCAGTAATGCTTAATGGCCACTTTTTCACTGTATTTACTGCTGGAATTTTTGTCATGTTTGTTGTAAATTTATATTAAAAGTTTAGAATTTTCAATTCAATTCATTTAATAAAAGAGAATGTATGGATTCTTTTGTTAAATAATTATCTGTATTTATTATTATTATTATTATTATTATTATTATTATTATTATTATTATTATTATTATTATTATATTGTGGATTTGATTCGACTTTGATCATAATTAATTAAGAAAAATGCATATAATTCATGAATTGTAGATCTATGCAATAGATCTTGTCGCAAAAGCATCACCAGTTCCATAGCAACATGGAGAATAGCTATTTTTTTTTTCTTTTTTCTGTTTTTTAATCATTCTAGAAATTTATAAATTAAAGGATCACTGAAATTAAATACTGATTTGCAATTCCTTATTTGTTATCAATTATTAGAATAATACTCATCATTAAATCATTATGATGAAACTACTATTAAATTAATTTTTTCTTGATTAGAGAATAAAAATATTTAAAAAACCAATTAGCTTTTAAAGCTTCGTAAAAAATGTTTTAAAAAAATAGAAATATTTTTAAAAATATTTATTATTCTTCTTTTACATTTATTTAAATTTAAATTAAAAATACTCATTTTTAATTTACAATATTTATTATTTCAAAAATATGCATGTAATTTTTGAAGTTATATACCAAAAAATATATTTTCAATTTAACTAAAAAAATAGTATTTTTGAAATTTCATTAAACTTGTATAATGTTTTTTTTTTAAAAAAAATATAGTATATGTGAATTTTTATTTTTTTAGTAATATTCTAAAATTTTAAATATACTAAATCATTTTTCGGCTAATTGTGCAATAAAATATTATATTATATTATTATTATTATATGTATTTTTATGAAAAAAGACAAAACAAATAAGTTAATCACACAAAAAATGAACCACGCTCCAATAATATAATCAAAAAAAGTTAAAATATGCCAATTGTTCCGGCTGCTTAACACCATCTCCACCAAAATGGTGGTTGATTTTCTCTCTAATCCAAAGCCAAAATGGCATTAAAAAAAAATAAAAATAAACAGTATAATATTAAATTTGGTGTTGCACTGTTTATATACTATTTTTTTTTAATCCACTAATTTTTAAATTTTTATACTTTAGCCATTGTATTTATTTTCTTTTTAATTTTAGTTCAATTCTCATTAATTCAATAAAATTAAATATTTTTTATAATAAAATATTACTATTTTATTATTAATTTTTTATGAAGTATAATTAATATGTAAACAATGCTAAAAATTAATTACAATATAAAACATCACAATTAAAATTTATAAGACTAATTAAAATGACATAAAAATAAATTAAACTTACATACTAACCTGATATAAATTATATATAAATTAAAGACATAAAAATAAATATTACACACTAAATTATAAAAACAACATATATCAATAAATATTAAATAAAACATAAAGTCTGACATAACAAAATAAATTATAAAATAATATATAATAGAGAATATTAGATAAGTTGAACCTTCAATTTAAAATTCTAGTAGGCCGGATCCGAATCTTCCAATATCATCAAAATATTGGGCAAAAAAGTTTGAACTAAAGGAAGACACTTGTTGATTTTTTTTTTGTATAATTCTTGCTTGTTCAGTTTAAAAATATTTGCATACATTTGGATCAGCGATGAAATTTAAATCCTTTAATAAAATTTTGTTTTCTTCTCTCCTTTCTTTGAAGGCCAAATTTTATACCTGGATATCTATTTGTTTTTGTTAATCCAAACTTGTCTTTTTTAACATCTCAATAAGTTGTCGATTTTCTTCTTTTAAGGTGTTCATTGTAAATGTCATTTGTTCATCAATTTTTCTTTTTTAATTTGTGATTTTTTCACCCAAGTATGGATTTTGAGATGAAGTAGTGCCAAAAGTTTCATCATCTAAATCAGAAAAAGGTGATCACAGCGAAGGAGATGATGGTATGAGATATTCAGAAGTAAAATTATTTGTTTTTGACGAGTCGAAATTCATATTATGGTTCTAGCTTTGAGCAACTTGTCTTGCACTAGACATAATCTTTAAATTTTTAAATTCCTTAACTGTATTTCAAACATGATCAAATCTGAAGCCTTTTTGTACTTTGGTTCTTTCATTGATAGCAACTTTGCTCGATGTAACTGCAAATTATTGGAATGTGAGGCTAGATATTTTTACTAATAATAATAAAGTAAAGGAAAAAAATTAAGCATGATACTTACAATATTTTCCTCTGAAACACCACTTGGATTCATATATTCTACTTGTCTTAAGCATCTATTCAATTTTCTTACTTCAGCAATTATAATATCCATTCGAGCATGAAGTGATCAATTGGATCGACATCCCCACTGCTTCAAGCGACGTTCATTATAAGCTTCCTCTACGCAAGACTAAAATTCATTAGAAGATTGATTTCTACCCGTAATAGGATCTTGAGATATATCTAAATATACTTGACAAAGGAGCACATCTTCACTAACAATGTATCCAATAGATCGGGTACTCATATTTTTTCACAATAAAGGATGGTTTTTTTTTTCAAAGGCAGGGGGATGGTTTTAGATAACAAGTAAATACAATTCATGAATGTTATTTTATATGCAAGGGGATGGTTTAAAATTATTTTTATAAGCTTTAATCCCATGTGATAAGGATCGGGATTTTAATGCATATCAACAAAGAAATTTAGATTTTATGACAAGTTGATAAGAAAGAGAATCCAATGTGTTAAAATAATTTTATAAGCTTTAATCCCATGTGATAAGGATTGGGATTTTAATAAATATCAATAAGAAAAATTGGATTTTATGACAAGTTGATAAGATAGAGAATCCAATGTGTTAAATTAATTTTATAAGATCTAATCCCATGTGATAAGGATTGGGATTTTAATGCATATCAATAAGAAAATTTGGATTTTATGATAAGTTGATAAGAAAGAGAATCTAATGTGTTAAAATAATTTTATAAGCCTTAATCCCATGTGATAAGGATTGGGATTTTAATGCATATCAATAAGGAAATTTGGATTTTATGACAAGTTGATAAGATATGTTTATTTATCTTTTATAAATAGCTCATAACATAATTATGTAACTCACAATCCTTGTTGTGAAGAAAAACAAAACTCATTTTACTTTACATTTTCATATATCTTCTCACTTTGAATATGAATTGTGACAATAGAGATCTACTGTATCTGTCATCAACTTCCTCCTCCAATGATGATGATACTCTATTAGTGATAAATAATATTGCATGGATTGATGCAGATGAAGATTCAGTTCTTCAGGCGATCGTTAATAATAATATGATCCTTGCTAATTACTATACTGCGCACAACAATAAAGTGACTCATGGTTGTTCAATTCATGTACATATAGTGATCAACCGTAACCGAGAAACAACAACTCATAATTTGTATAATGACTATTTTGTAGAAAATCCACACTATAGAGAGAACTTATTTTGCCGAAGATACTGAATGTCGCGAAGTTTGTTCCTTCATATTGTTGATGCAGTTAAAGGTCATGATAATTACTTTGAACAATGAAGTGATGGACTTGGCAGACTAGAATTGTCAACTTTGCAGAAAGTAACAATTGCATTCAAAATGTTGGCCTATGGTCTATTAGCAGATGCTAATGATGAGTACATTTAGATAGGTGAGTCAACAATAATTGAATGTATGAAAAGGTTTTGCCATGCTATTGTGATGATATTTGCTGCCTAATATCTAAGAACACCGACCACTAATGACGTTGCTAGGCTACTTTATGTTGGTAAGCAACATGGTTTTCCAGGAATGTTAGGTAGTTTAGATTGTATGCATTGAAAGTGGAAAAATTGTCTAACTGCATGGTCGGGATAGTACGCAGGTCGTTCAAGATCATCAACTATTATTCTCGAAGCAGTAGCGGATTATGATCTGTGTATATGGAAAACATATTTTAGTTTGCCAGGCTCCAATAATGATATCAATATATTAGAGTCATCTAATTTTTTTTCTAATCTCGATCAAGGTATTGCTCTTCTAGCTCATTATGTTATTCAAGAAAAATAGTATAACATTGGTTATTATTTAGCTGATAATATATATCTGAAATGATCTGCTATTGTACAAATAATTCACCAGTCATAAGGTAGAAAGAGAAAATATTTTGCCATGAAACAAGAAGCTTGTAGAAAAGATGTTGAACGTGCCTTTGGAGTTCTCCAACCACGGTTCGCAATCGTGGCAGGACTGATACATTGTTGGAGAAAAAATATATTATATGATATAATGACTACATGTATTATTATGCATAACAAGATAATCAAAGATGAACGTGATCTTAATGCACCAATTCACGATGCGAGAGAAGTGTCTACACTATAAGTTGAAAGGATAGTAGATGAATGTATAAGATTTAATCAATTTATTATCCTTTCTATACAAATCAAGGATAAAAATGCTCATATTGCGCTTCGTCATTCATTAATTAATCATTTATGAGAGGAATATAGTAGTTCAGATGATTAACTGAACATTAATATTTATTTTTATATTTTTCATTAATATTTAATTATTTTTATTTTTTTACTTCGTATTCTAATAATATATCAATATTTTATTTTTATTAATTAATAAAATTAAAATTATTAATATATTAGTTTCTATTTATTATTTTATTAATTAATAAATTTAAAATTATTAATATATTAATTTCTACTTAATATTTAAATGCTAAAATTTATTATTGGATCAAAATGGAATAAAAAATTATATGGGGTAATTAGTAAATAAAAAGTTATGTGGGCAATTTGTGAAATATATAAAAAAAGTAGATAAAAAAAGAATATTCTAAAGAATATGCTATTTTAATATAGAAAATAGTGTAATAGATTGGAGAAAATTTTTAACTTTTATAATATTTTAGTATAAAAATTACACTATTTTAGTGTTATGGGTTAGAGATGCTCTAAAGTCGCATTACCTAGTTTGTCCATCACCATATTCGCCTCTCAATAAATATGGACTAGTTGCACATTCTAATTTTTAGAAAGTCTTCAAGTGCAATGAACTATGTCTGAATGTTGATGCAATGAATCTATATTTCTTATGAGCACTTAAATAATACTAAAATTATTCAATTGGAAGATGACATTCCTCTACCCTATATTCAAACATTTTGTAAGACTAATAAAAATTCACTTTCATGATAGTTGCCTAATTTGATAGAGAATCTCCAAACCAATTTCCGTGCTCATCAATAAGAACCTCACTTGTTGTAACTTGCTGAATACTACTCTTATAAGCCACATTTGAATTACTTGTAATCCAACATGCAGGTAGCTTACTCCACTGAATAAGCATTTCTATCTTCTAGGATTTGTCAAATATAATATCAACATCATTAGTTACAATGATAACTTTCACCTAACTAAGAATAATTCTAACCTTAATTTTAACAGGAATATAGAAATTGTGAGCATTTATCCCTTCATTTCCATTACATACATTAAGTGAAACAAAACATAATATCTCAATTGACATTATATGAGCTCTTAAACCAATTCCTTAAGTTTTGCATCAACCAAACTTTATGGAAGCTGCAGAAAAATGATCTGTACCTACATTAGACAAAAGTTGTTCCCAAACTTGCTTGGCCAGAGGGTAATTTCACACATCATATAACACAATTTCATTCTTATTGCTATATTTTTAAATTTTACTTATTTATTATTAAATAATTTTATCAAAGATAAATACAATATATAAATAAAAGGCACTTCAAGTATAATTTGTTGTTGAATAAAAGTATACAAAAAAAATATTAATTTGCATATATAATAGATATTAATTTGCATCTCACATAATATATATTGATTTGGAAGAAGTGGTATGTATGATTTGTTATGCAAATTTACTTTTGAGTTGATGTATATATAATATCTATTTTGTAAAATATAATGAATTGTAACATGATTTAAAGATGTTTTGTATATAAGGAATATCATGTTCTCATATATATATATATATATATGAAATCATGGGAATTTGGGATATGAGTGAGTGAAAATATTTTGAGAATTGTTGGATGTTCACAGGTTGAGTTGATTGGATTTGGTAATACTCGTATTTTAAATGAAACTCTGACAAAATTTTTATAGATTTATTTATTTTTCTTATACCTATTTATTTATTTATATAATACTATTAACTAGCAACTTAATGACAAAGGATTTTAAGGAACAATAGTAACATTTTAGTAATGCTCTTATACTCTATCTGTGCATACTACATACCTAAAAGTATGTATACTATGTGTAGATAGGTTATGAGAGTGTTACAATTTTCATCTTCTTTAATACAAAATTTTTGAAGGATTTCAAAGGATTGAAGTATGTTTGGTAATTTCTTCATAAGTTATTAAGCTTTTATTATTTTGAAGTTGCAAGGAAATCATTGAATATGTGAGATATGTGTTTTTTATGGGAGATGAAATAATTATTGGAATGAGTATGTATGATGTTCTTTTGATGTAAGAACAATGATTTTAAGGTTAGATTGAAGAAAAGATTAGGTTTGGTTAGAGTTTAGAAGAAGAAGTATGATATTTTGGGTTTTATAAGGGTTTTGATAAAGAATGGATGTTCATGTGATTTCATTATTTAAATCATGTTTTAAAATAATTTTAATGATGAAAATGAACTTGAATTGAAAATTAGAATTGGTTAGAATGAAGTTCCAAAGTTAAAGTGAGTTAGAGCATATTTAGCAATTTGAAGAAAATATTTATAAATTGAGTTGCTTAAAATGTGTTGGAATGTGATTTTAGAGATATATTTGAGCTTTAAACTCAATTTAGAATTAGTTGAAATGATTTTTCAAAGTTAAGGTTTATTTGAAAAAAATTTGGAAAATTAGAGGAGCATTATATATTTTATGTTTAATAGTTAAAACACCTATAAATGTGATTCTAATGTGTAATATACTTTCACATTTTAAATAAGTGTTGTATAAATAGCAATTCCTACAACCTAGTAGTGAATGACAATAAGTGTAATTGGTGTGCAGTGGAGCTTTAGCTTATATTTTTGCTTAAGTGAGGTTAGTACATACTTTGGATTGTAATGTAATTATTTGTATTGATGTTAAACATAACACATTGCATGTGTTGTATGTGTTATGTTACTTGAATATATGTTTATGTATATGTGAAGCATTGTTTGAAATATCAATGCTTGGTTTGCATTGTTTATGACATGTTAAGCGCTTAGAAAATGGCTAATTGGAATATTATGTGTAATATATGAAAAGTGTAAACATTGCGCTAAAATATGGAAGTATCATTGTATGTGATTATGATGTAGACAATGAGTTGGGAATTGGAAAAAGAATATAAATTGTGGAAAAATAAGAGAAAAATACATTTTGAGAAATGTGTTTGTATGTATACTTTATATAAAGTCTAGTTCCGAAATATTATTGTTAGATATTATTATGTCCGTAGGTGAGACATGCTGACGTTACAGATAGTATTATGCCCTGGGCTAGACACGCTAATTTCATAGATATTATTACGTCTTTGGGTGAGATATGCTGGTATCATAGATTTAGTACATCTTCAGGTGAGACACACTGATATCACAGATAATTAAAATATGTGTGGTTAATGTATTATTAGGCCTAATGTGTGTGGTTAATTAATTTATTGAAAATATGTATATGTTACTGGATGACATTAGTAGTATAATGCATTTATGGCATTACATATAAAATATCATATATTTTATACCAAAGTATGTGACGCTAGGCGTTTAGCCTAATGTGATTGAAATTTATCGCGCAGGTGATATGGCTGATCTGAAGATTCCGGAGAGTTCTGCTAGACTATACCAGGTCTAGATCGTGGTAGATTATTTCTGAAGTTTGGATAGGCTGCCACAGACCAGATCCAGCTGCATATATATAAATATTTTTATTTTGTGAAGCTTGATAAACATGTGCACATTATATGTATATTAAAATGATGTAAATTTTAAAATATTTGGCTTAATGTTTAGAATTATAAATATTATATATATATAGTGATATATATTTATGTTTGAGCATTTTGAGAAATGTTGGAGTATGGTGAAGATATGGTTGAATGTGTATATTTGGGAGTGTGAAATTTTAATTACAAGTTATGTAATTTGATTTTTGGAATACGTCCGAAAAACAGATAAAACTCTAACAAATTTTTTCTAGAAATTTTTCTCCAAAATATGTATTTTTAGTAACTAATTTACATGTGTACATTTTCACTAATATATTGATGTACATTTTAAGGATATAAAATATTTTCTTATAATTATGGAATTTGTAATTAAGTGGGGTTGTGACATTCTTTTATTCAGTATATGTATTTTACATATATGAGATGTATGTATAGTATGTATATATGATATAAGAGTGTTCTATCTATAGTCTTATCCACCAAAAAACACAAGAAAAATCTAAGTGAACTAATAAAAGAAGAAACAACTAAGGCTGCCAGCGGCCTCATCCCAAGATGTAAATCTAGGCCGAGAGAAACCAATGGCTAAAAACAGAGCACAAAAGTCAAGCAAAAGAGTAATTATTAAGTAATTTTTTTATTTAAGTCAAACAAAATTTGAAGCGACGATTTCAGCAGGACAATTTTGAAACATAAAATAATTAAATTTATTATCATCTACACTTATTATTCTCTCTATTTATAAATAATTGTCACTTTAAGATTTTACACTTAACTTAAGAAAATTATTTAATAATCTATTTTATATAATTATTTTACTAAATTATCATTCTCCTTAATTTATTACTCACTTCATTATATATAAATTATATAGGGGTAAATTTGAGATAAAAATATAAAATAATCTTGATTTTTATAAAGTGACAATTATTTATGAATAAAATTTAACATTTAAAATAATAATTATTTATGAAAGGAGGGAGTATTATTATTAAACCAATAAAAACTAAAAATATAAATATATTATGCACGACTTAAATATTTATAGTGCTTCATTAATTATTCATTTATAATATTAAATATTTATTTTGTGTTACATATTAAATTAGATAAGTAAACTAAAAAATGACATATTTAATTAACAAAATGTATTATTTGGCGCTTATACTTTAGTATTTTTTTTTAATTGAGTCCTTATACTTTAATTGTGACCTATTAGACACTTATATTTTATTGTCTCATGCTAAATTCGTCCTTTTCTAACAATTTTTTTTCACGCCATTATAATAAAGGGCTTAGTAGAAAAAATAATATAGTACAAGAGCCAAAATAATACTTTTTATTTTTTTATACATAAAAAATAAAAATAATGCAAGAAAAATTAATTTTAAAGTATAATAAATAAATTAAATAATAAATAATTTATTGAATAAAAATTATGTTCTAAATTAAAATAATAAATGATTAAATGACTATCAATAATCATAATAACATTTTAGAATTAATTAATAAATAATAAATTAAAATTGAAAATAAAAATAAGTAAAAGAAAATAAAGAAAAAAATAAAGTTAGTAATAATAAAAAGAATTGTTATAATTTTTATTCTTAAATCCAACTCTAAAACTTAATAACAAATATAATTAATGATTACCTTTATAAATTAAACTCTCAATTTAGTTTTTTTTTTAAATCAAAATAAATTTAAAATAAAAAATAAATATCTTACTTTAATAATTCACTTATTTGAAGGTGGTCATTCGACCAATTCAACTTTGACACAATATTTCGAACACTAAATTTATTGGCCAAACTGATCAATTTTTAATTTTTTTTCGGTTTGATTACTTAACCGAATTAAATTGATCAATTTGTTAATTAACCGAACTAACATAATTTTTTATTTTATAATAAAAAATATATTTACAATAAAAATATTAATATAATTAAATAACTAAATAAAATTTATTACAAAATAAAGAAAACATAACTTTATTTTTGTGATAAAAGATATATTTATAATAAAAATTTATATAATTAAAGAATTAAATAAAAAATTAATAAATAACTAAATAATTTTTTAAAAAAATTTTGATTAATAGTTAACTGATCAAACTGAATTGATTAACTGTTAACCGAATTAAAAATCAAATTAATTTAAATTTTTTAATCGAACCGACCTAATTAATATACAGTGGATTAACCGAATTAAATTTTCTGTCAATTAACTGAAAATTGTGCTGGTTAACTGAATTGAATCCACCCCTACCCTTATCTAAGTGAAATACAATACCAGTTTTTTAGTACCCTTTTTATATTCTAACTTTTTTTTTTCTCTCCTTTAGCTACCTAAAATTTTATTACGTCATGACCCTATCTTACTCGACTAATAATATATGCACAACTTCATTCATGGTCAAGCAAGTGTGCCCTTAGTTGCTGAACCACAAAGATGTGTATAATTATTTCAATTGGAATACAACATGCTCATTAAAACATATATACACGTGTAAATATTTTCGTTATTTTTTTTCCTTATTGTTATTTTAGTTTTAATTTATTATTTATCAATTAATTTTAAAATATTATTATGATAATTGATAGTCATTTAATCTTTTATTATTTTAATTTTATTTTTATTTAGAGTATAATTTTTGTTCAATAAATTATTTATTATACTTTAAAATTAATTTTTTCGTGTTATCTTAATTTTTTTTTGTATAAAAATGTAAAAAGTATTATTTTGACCCTTGTACTATATTAATTTTTTTATTAAGCCCTCTATTATAATGACATAAAAAAATTATTAAAAAAGGCCAACTTAGCATAAGATAAATAACGTATAGAGACCTAATAGATCACAATTAAAATATAAAGACTCAATATAAAAAACCAATAAAGTATAAATGCTAAATAATGTATTTTGCCTATTTAATTTGAGTAATTTATATCTGTCGTCTATGAAGAATTGACTAACTCACTTTTATCTTCCCTAAAATTTAAATTTTACATCGGTCGTCCCTGAAGTTAAAAATTTTATAATAAAATCGTTCTAGACCCAAACGACCGTCATCTACGTTAATACTGTTACGTCAGCTCTTAAAATAGATCCATTATAAATCTCATCCATCGTTCTTAAAAAATTCTCTTAATTTCACCAATCGTCCTTAAAAAATCTTTTAATTTCACCCGTTATCCTTAAATAATTTTTTAATTTTACATGTCATCCTTAAATGATTAATTTAAAATCACATATAATTCATGTTGATGTAATGATTCTATTATTGGACTTCTTAATTTAAAAATAAATGTCTAACTATCTAAGCAAATCACATATTAATTAGTTTAAGAAATTTTAAATAATTTTAAAATTTTATTTATTTATTTTTACATTTGAATGATAATTTTAAATAATTTTTTTTGCATTTGAATTCAATTTTTTAAAATTCAATTTTTTTTACATTTCTTATCCAATTTTAAAAAATTCAATTTTTCTACATTTGAATAATAATAACAATTAATATCAAAAATAATTTTAAAAAATAAAAAATATTACAGTAATAATTATACTGTTTTTAAAATTATAAAATTTTGAAAATTTTAATTTTTTACAATTGAATTATAATAATAATTATTAAATATTATTTTACAAAAAAATAGAATAATAATAATTATTATTCAAATACAAAAAATTATTTAAAATTATCATTCAAATATAAAAAAATTAAAAATTAAAAATATTTAAGATTTCTTAAACTAATTAATATATGATTTACTTACATGGTTGGAAATTTATTTTTAAAGTGAAAGTCCAAAGATAGAATCATTGCACTAATATAAATTATATGTGATTTTAAATTAAATCTTTAAGTATGACAGATAAAATTAAGAGATTATTTAAGAATAACGGGTGAAATTAAAAATTTTTTTAAGGACGATTAGTAAAATTAAGAGAATTTTTAAAAAATGATAGATGAAATTTTAATAAATCTATTATAAGAGCTGATGTGATATTATTAATAAAGATAATATTTATTTGGATAAAAATAATTTTATTATAAAATTTTTAACTTTAAATATGAAAAATTTAAAATTTAAATTTTAAAGACTGGTAAAATAAATTAGTTAATGGACGACGGAGGTAAATCACTCATCTAATTTGGCCACATATGCTGGCGACAAATCCAAACAGTTTCAGAAGAGAGAATGAATGAAGATTCAAACATCTAATTCACTCTTACTTGCGGGGACAGACTACTGCAAAATCCGTAAGCACCATTATTCAACGACAAACCTCCAAGCCTGGTTCACCAAGTACTTCGACAAGACCAATATCTTCTCCTGGAACTCTCTCATCGCTGAGTTGGCTCGCGGCGGCGACTCAGTGGAGTCTCTTCGAGCTTTTTCCTCAATGCGAAAACTCAATCTCAAGCCTAATCGTTCAACTTTCCCCTGCGCAATTAAAGCATGTTCGGCTCTGCTCGATCTTCACTCAGGTCAGCAAGCCCATCAGCAAGCTCTGGCTTTTGGGTTTGAATCAGACCTCTTTGTATCTTCAGCTTTGATTGATATGTACTCGAAATGTGGGCGTTTAAGTGATGCTCGAATCCTGTTCGACGAAATTCCTCATAGAAATATTGTGATATGGACGTCGATGATCACTGGGTATGTCCAAAATTATAGTGCCCACGAAGCGTTATTGCTTTTTAAGGAATTCTTGATTGAAGAGAGTGAGAGAAATGGTGAGAATACCGATGTTTTTATGGATTCTGTTGCTATGGTTGCTGTTTTATCGGCGTGTTCTCGCGTTCCTGGGAAGAGAGTGATTGAGGGAATTCATGGGTTTGTGGTAAAGAGAGGATTGGATAAAGATTTAGGAGTCGAGAATACTTTATTGGATGCATACGCAAAGAGTGGTGAGGTGGACGTTTCCAAAAAGGTGTTTAATTGTATAGGTGAGAAAGATGCAGTTTCCTGGAATTCTATGATTGCTGTGTATGCCCAAAATGGGTTATCTAGTGAGGCTTTTCAAGCTTTTCATAAGATGATAAAGGATGGTGATGTCAAATACAATGCAGTGACATTGTCTACTTTGTTGTTAGCTTGTGCACACTCGGGAATTCTGCTTGTAGGGAAGTGTTTGCATGATCAGGTACTCGCTACTCAAGTTTTCAGTCCTCCCCATTTATTGTGGTTGTTGGATCCATTTTTAGGTGATTTAACGATAAAATTAACGGTCTAGTTCTAGCAAGTGATAAATGACGTCCACATTGTTGCATCAAGTTTTAACTAATCCATCTTTATGTGGTATGAATGTCAAATGTTTTAACGATAAAATTAACGGTCTTAGTTCTAGCAAGTTTTTCAAATGTTTAGAATGGGTGCTTACTTTTTCATTTATTGGTCTTCTATTACAGGTAATAAGGTTGGGTTTTGAGGATAATGTGATTGTGGGCACCTCTATAATAGATATGTATAGCAAATGCGGGCAAGTTGAAATGGCAAGGAAAGCTTTTAATGGCATGAAGAAGAAGAATGTGAAGTCATGGACTGCAATGGTTGCAGGCTATGGAATGCATGGCTGTGCAAGAGAAGCTATGGATGTTTTCTACAAGATGATAAGGGCTGGTGTCAAACCCAATTACATAACTTTTGTTTCAGTTCTAGCTGCTTGCAGCCATGCTGGTCTGCTTGATGAAGGCCGGTATTGGTTCAATGCCATGAACTGTCAATTTAATGTGGAACCTGGAGTTGAGCACTATGGTTGCATGGTTGATCTTCTTGGGCGCAATGGACATCTCAATGAAGCTTATCATTTGATTAAGGGGATGACAGCAAAACCTGATTTTATACTCTGGGGTTCTCTTCTTGCAGCGTGTCGAATTCACAAAAATGTGGAGCTTGCAGAAATTTCTGCAAGAGAACTATTTGAACTAGACCCAACTAATTGTGGATACCATATATTGCTTTCAAACATTTATGCTGATGCTGGAAGATGGGAAGAAGTTGAAAGGATGAGACTTCTTATGAAATATCGTGGTCTTGTTAAACCACCTGGATTCAGTTTGGTTGAAATTAAGGGCAGAGTGCATGTATTCGTGGTGGGAGATAATGAGCATCCTCAAAGTGAGAAGATACAAAGGTTTTTGGGGGAATTATACGTGAAGCTGCAAGAAGCTGGCTATGTACCTGATATGGATTCGGTTCTTCGTGATGTTGACGAGGAAGAAAAGGAAATGACCCTGAGAGTTCACAGTGAGAAGTTGGCTGTTGCCTTTGGAGTCATGAATTCATTTCCTGGTTCAAAAATTCACATTATTAAAAATCTTAGGGTCTGCAGTGATTGTCATACTTTTATCAAGCTTACTTCCAAGATTGCAAATCGAGAACTTGTGGTAAGAGACTCTAAGCGATTTCATCACTTCAAGGATGGTCTGTGTACTTGTGGTGACTATTGGTAACACAAAAGTAAAGCTATAGCTATTTATGGTTGTTTCTGGCTGGATCAGTATGTGTATCGCTAGGGCCTTGGAATTAGGGGAATTGCTGCATGGTAGATGTGCTGTGCAGCATCGGATATGAAAGAGCATACTTGTTGAATGGAAGAAATTCCTACGATGATTCATATGAAATGCAAATTTCTTAATGGAAATGATTTTTAGGAAGATGAGACATTTCCTAATTGTGAAATCCAGAGAAGTTCAGCTCCATGTGAATGATGTCATATGCTTTCAAGTTTAGCAGAGGTTCACTTGTTTTTGAAAAAATGGTTATGAGATTGCGGAAGTTGATATTTTAATGAAGCATGCAGTCTGTTGACATTACACCGGTCGCTATGACCAAACACATCACAGATTATGAGGGGGATGACAACTGCTTGCTAAAATTAATTTTCATAACTTTTCCAGGAGACATCATTACATTTTTGATGTTGATGGTTGGAGTTGTACCAATCACATTATTTGCTGGGGCAGAAAAGAAAACTACTGAAAAAGTCCGAGTCCGATCATGAACAACCTAGTCCAAAGAGCTTACCTGAAAACAGTTGTCTTAATTTTGATATTTGAAGTTGGTTACACTTCTCTCCAAGTTTTAAGCAGTTGATACAACTTTGCAGGGCCCTGTTCTCATCTTTGAGATGTTCCAGCTGTAACCGGAGCTTATTGATGACTACCCTCTTTTCGATGTTCCTCCTTGCCAACTCAGCCTGCTGCTTTAGATTCTCATCCATGAGCTTTGTAACTTGAAACTTGAGTTCAGACCATGTATTCACCTGCTTATAAGTACCTTCTGAGAGATCTCCATATGTGGTTTGATCCTCAACCAAGTTATTATCCAGCATATCTATACACTTTTTATTACACAAATCAGTGATTCTTTTATTGCAATGATCTTCTCCAATATCAAATTTCATTTTCATTTTCATGTTATGTGGCTCGGTTGACATCGATTCTGCTACTAGCTTGTTCAGGTGTTCAAAGTCAACGTTAGAATTGTCACAATCAGCACCGAGAATGGAATGGAGACAGGAATCAAAAAGCTCTAATGGGGAATTACTGGGACTGGCTACAAGTCTTGTTTTGTTGTCGGTGTTAGAAGATGGAGAAGGTATGGATACTGAATGATTAACTGATCATATTTTTCAGCCAAAGAGTGATCAGAATTATTCAACTCCTCCAGCAATTGAAAGAGTTCCAGCCTCCTATCGCAATAAATCTCATGTCTGGCTGAAGAATTATCATCTTCTTGCAAAAGGGTCTTAATGGCCTTCATTTTCTTGTTCAAGTCTGCATATATTGGAAATGGAACACAGTGTGAACCTTGACTCCTGCAATCATCATTCTTTACTAGGGACTAGTAATACAGGAGATGAAAGCTATTGTGATAAAAATTAAACTCAAGAAAACAATTCCTAACTCATTTTCTGTGTAACAACAACAACAAAGCCTTAATCCTAAGTATTTTCTATGTAACAATCAATGGAAAATAAATTATTTTCTCAGAAACTATTTTCTAGTTTTGATGGCGGCAAACACTGGAACACGTGCGCACACGCATGCACACAAGGAAAGAAGACTGACCTGATAGAGTTACCTGAAGCCATTGAGATTGCTGGGGACTATCATTATCATAGTTATTTGGAGCCAGACAACAAGAAGCTCCATTGTTCTCCATTGGAGGATTCTTTTCTCAAACTAGAATTTCTCTTTGCTTCCAAACCAGAACAAAGAAGAAAGCAACACAAATGATACACGTTAAGAATTTCAGGATCTCTAAATGTAGGAGGAGAATACAATAGACAACCTTTGCTTTGCCTTTTTATCGATATTCATTCCTGTTTTATAATACCTTAACTTTGAATGCATTCATTTTTTTTTGAAAGAGATGATATCAGTTAGCCATAGCCACAGTTCGGTTAACTAAAATTGCCGGTTTGAAATTGTCAAGTCCGGTTCATAATTTTCATGAACCTTAATCTTAATAAGTAAGAGCCAAATCGGTTCGGTTTCGGTTCTGGTTTGAATTGTCGATTCAAATTGAATTTTTTTTTAATTATATTTAAAAAAAATACTATTATTATTATTATTATTATTATTATTATTATATGATAATATTTTTTTATGAGATTAAGCATCACTTATAAATTTAATAATATTATTTAAGTTAAATAAAATTATATTATTTATAAATATTTAATATTACAATTAAAGTATAAATAAAAAATAAAAAAATATTTGAACATAATTACTAAAAATTAATTAACTACATAATTTATAATTATAAATATTTAATATTACATTTAAAATATTCAATAAATATGAATAATTGAAATATTCAAAAACTACATTAAAAAGTTTAAATTTAATTAAAAAATTATATAATTGTAAAGTATTCAATATTAATTACAAACAATAAATATTACTAACAATAATAATAATTAACTAAATAATAATAATATAATAACAAAACAATAATAATTAATAACAAACAATAAATAATTACTAATAATAAGAATAAATAATGAATAATAAATATTACTAATAATAATAAATAACAATAATAATAATAATATTACTAATAATAACAATAAATATTACTAACAATAATAATAAATAATAATAATAATAATAACAATAAAATAATAATAATTAACAACAAACAATAAATATTACTAATAATAATAACAAATAATAATAAAAATAAATAATAAATATTACTACTAATAATAAATAATAAATAAAATAATAATAATATTATTATTAATAATAACAGTAAATATTACTAACAATAATAATAAATATTAATAATAAATAATAATAATAATAACAAAATAATAATAATTAACAATAAACAATAAATATTACTAACAATTATAACAAATAATAATAAGAATAAATAATAAATATTGCGACTAATAATAAATAACAAAAATAAAATAATATTAAATAATATTTTTTTAATTTTAAATTTGCCGTTTTAAAACCAAAACAGCCGGTTTGATTCCGATTAAAATATTTTGGAATCAAAATAATACTTTAAAAAGAGATTAAATTTAATTATAGTTTACGGTTGGATTCATTAAATTAAACTAAAATTGTCTGTCCAATTTAATAATTTAATAGAATTTTGTCCATAGTTAATTTAGTGTTGAAATGTTCATAATGTTGGCCTTGGCCTTGGTTTACCTTTAATTTTTTCTAATTTTCAAGAAACTGCATTTTGGAATGAATAAATAGTTACTGGTGCTGGCAAGGGTTTTTTAAATTATAAATAAAAAACAAATTTAATATATATATATAATTGCATATTTAGGTAGAATTATTTAAACAAAAATTCATGATATGTTAACCATTTCTTATATTTTTATGCATAACAAATTATTACTCACTAATTAAATCATGTGATAATTATGCCTTTGATCTAGTGATCATGTGTCACACCACACTTAAATCTATGTCTAGTTAGTTTTTCAATTTTAGCCAGCTAACTGTATTCTTTTCCCAATATTTACTCTTAACTATATCCCCGATTGAAAAAAAAAGAAAAATACACTATCACTACAAGAAAGAATTTAATTTGCATTTAAATATTTTATTTTTCAAAAATTTTAATAAAAAAAACATGAAATAACATTATAAAAAAAGGTTTTAAAGGAATTTTTTCACTTATGAAAATTTTAATATTAATATAATTAGATTTTTTTCGAATAAAAAAATAAATTTAATATAATATATAAAATTGATCTGCGATAGCGACACTACAATATTATTAAATAAAAAAAAAGGCTTAAGTTTATTTTTGATTCATTCTACCTTGGCTGCGGAAGAACAAAAATGAAAAATCCTTAATAATATATTATTATTTTCTTTGGTACATAGAAGACCAAAAATCCAATAATAATGGAATACCTAGTCGTAAAAGAAATATATATATATATATATATTCAAAATGGTATAATTTGCCAATTCAAATCAAAAGCCAAAGGCCAAAAAGGTACGATGCCGACCATAATGTTATAAATTAGTTGACTAATAAGTTCCCAAAATATCTCCAGGAATATGCCTATTCCTCTTGCCAAGGTCGTTATTCACCATATGCCATTTTCATTTTATTTGATTACTCATTTTGCCCTTTTCACCACATTTATGCTATTTTTTTAACTTCCAAGATGTTTACCTAAAATTATAAGATACAATTTTTAATTTAGACATGAATTTTGTCTTGTATTAATAAATATTTTTTGCCAGTTGATTTTGCATTTTTTGAGAGTTTTTTTTTTTCTCTCTCTAAATCTGGTGGATTAAAAATAATAAAAACAGATGGTGACCAGTAGCTATCAATCGGAGAAAAAACCCTTATTATCAGAGTGATAAAATCGTAAATAAGGTGAAAGCAGTGGTTAGATAGTGAGGTACAGATCTCGTATAAAGCACGCGAGAGGGTAGAGCCGGTCAACCCAATAAAAGCAGGAAGGAAGGCCCTCTCACTTCTTTCTTTCATTGCACAGCACAGTTTTTGGTAGCTAGAGAGGGACTTTGGCAGAGAACGCCTGTAATTCTCTCATTCTCCTTCATTTCGGTTCAATGGCTCTTTCAGATTCTAATAGCCAATCTCTAATCCCTAGCTTCCTCTACTCCTCTTCCTCTGCTAAGACCCTCTCTCTCTCTAAACTCCTCCATTCTAACTCCTCTCAATCGCCGTCGCTCATGAGGAAGTCCGGCAGCTTTGTGATCCCGGCTCCTAGCGAACCTGGTAAGATCGAGATGTACTCGCCCGCTTTTTATGCTGCTTGTACTGCTGGAGGTATTCTCAGTTGTGGACTTACTCATATGGCCGTCACTCCTCTTGACCTCGTTAAGTGCAATATGCAGGTAACACTTCTACAGATCTGTGTTTCTTTGTCCTTTTTCTTTTGCTTTATTTTGATCTTTGAAGTGTTTGATTATATCTGTATCCGATTTTGATGATCTATTCAGCTTGATTTTGATTGTTTTATCGTTCAATCACCTGTTGGACCCGTTTTTATGTCATTTTGGCTTGATTTGATCTTCTTTTGGTTGTATCGGTATCTTTGATGCTCTCTGTTGTGCCTGAATGAGGTTTCGTAGTTGTCATTTGATTGGTTTTGAGAAGTAATAGATATTTGTTTAACTTTAGATTTTTTAAGAGATCTGGATGTAGAATTTTGTTTGCTTTTTGTTTTTTCTTCTCGAATTTCTACAAACGATTTTCATTCTTCCCAGTTTTTTAACTTATTTTTGTTCTGCAATAATATCGTTTAAATTATTTTACAACAACTGTTATGTTCCTTTGTAATTATTTTTTTATTTGATAATTTTGCAAGTGTGAATGTTGGCTCATTTTGATATTATTAATGTTACCAAAAAGTAATCACTGTATATAATGCTTCTTGTATTTTCGTAGTACAGAGGTTTGCCAAATTGTAATTATGTTTTAAACGTCTTGGCCTTAGCCTTAATAATTGACGTTCTAGATCTATGCTTTTTTTCCATGAAATTCGATTTGCTTATGCTATATTCTCAACTGTGTTTATTTGTCAATTTGATACCAAAATATTACTGCCTTTTTTCTGTGTATGTGTCAGCTATGGTTGGGTATATGACTTTTTGATCATTGATGGGAAGCTAACATACCATAGGTTGATATTTGCGTTATAGTAAATTATTCAATGCTCAAAGTTTTCACTTCAGGTCTAATATGACTTCTAATAATATGTGGAGAAAGAGTCAGCTTACAGATTTATAATTGCCTCGGGTTAAAATTACAGTTTTGCCTAGTTAAATATTTCCTTTCATCTCAATTGCTTCTCATTAACCGAGCATGAATCAATTGTTTTGTCATGTTATAATTGTATTTTAAATGTCATAAATAAACTAAATTAATATGTTGGGATTTTGCAGATTGATCCTTCAAAGTACAAAAGCATCTCATCTGGCTTTGGAGTTCTGCTCAAGGAGCAGGGTGTTCGAGGCTTCTTCAGGGGTTGGGTGCCAACCCTCCTTGGTTATAGCGCTCAGGGCGCTTGCAAATTTGGATTTTATGAGTTTTTCAAGAAATACTACTCTGATATTGCTGGGCCAGAGTATGCTAGCAAGTACAAGACCTTGATTTACCTTGCTGGTTCTGCATCTGCTGAGGTTATTGCAGACATTGCTCTTTGTCCTTTTGAGGCAGTAAAGGTTCGTGTTCAAACTCAGCCTGGTTTTGCTAGAGGCATGGCAGATGGATTTCCCAAATTTGTAAAATCTGAAGGTGCACTAGGGTATGATTGCAAAGTTCATCAAATATATGTTTCATTGAGCCTGTTCCAAGTTGTATATCCATAACTTACTACATTTTTTTCAGGTTGTACAAGGGTATTGTTCCTCTTTGGGGACGTCAAATTCCATGTAAGCTGTCATTAACTTGTCTCTTACTATTTCTATTGCATAATTATTCTAAGTTGATAGTCATCATCTTGTGGTTTCTCTTGCTCATTATATGAGATGTTAATTTTTCCATTGTTAAATGTATTATGTTCATCCCACAGTTAACTAATTCGCTCAAACCCCCCGAGTACCTCGAATTGGGACTCACGTTCCAATTTGCAGTACTTCGGCGATCCCAAACGAACTGGAATGCATTCCAGTACGCTAGAAGTGGAGTTCCTATTTAAATTATCCTCCCATGGCGAAGAAGAAGAAAAGAAGAAGGAAAGAGGAGAAGAAGAGACGTTTTCCTAATGAGTTGTGTTACAGCTATCAAAATAAATACATCTTCCTTGTGATTTGTGTGTTACAGCTGTAAAAATAAATACAGCTATAAACTTTGTCTCATTCCCATCAAATAATTAATTATTAGTTAGACTTTTCTTAAATAAAACACAATTTTGCTATAATTATAATTAAAAATAATTAAGAAGAATATGAAGAGTTAAATGATTATTGAGAAACTATTAAGAATTTCACAAATCATATTTATGAAGTTTTATCAATTTAATTTTTATGTAAATTTTAATATAATAAACATTCTAAAATTGTTCTATGTATAAATGTTTACATACTAAAAGCTTAATAGCCCGAATATAAATAATTCATGTACCGCAATCTAAATTGGCGTGCCCACTAAGTCTACCTCCGACGTATCCTATTTTAAAATAAACAGTGTATTATGTATTCGTACCCATACCATGACTCGAGACGTACTGCAGGGGTCACATGACCCCCCCTCACCGGCGGCCAGAAAGGGTAAAGCCGGTGGAGGAGTAGAGGTCGAGCTAAACTCAGCCCCCGTTGAAGGGGGCTGAGTTGTAGACGATTTGCAGCGAGGGGTAGACGAACCCCTTGCTGCAAATACTTTTATTTTTTTTTTTATAAATTAGTCCCTGGGAAACGGCGTCGTTTCGCCAGGGACTAATTTTTTCTTGTAAATTAATTCCCGGTGAAACGGCGCCGTTTCGCAAGGGGTAAATTAAAAAAAAAAAAAAAAACCGGCCTAAGCGAAACGACGCCGTTTCGCTTGGACCGGTTCAAAAATAAAAAAAGGGGCTGCTTTTTCCTCTTCCTCTCCCCTTCCCTCCCCAAGTTGAACCAGCCACCAGCAGTCAAGGCAGGGCAGTCCACCACCGTCAGTGCACGCCGCCGACCCCACCGCTGTAAAATCCTAGTTCCGCACTGACGTTCCGTGTTCCGAGTAACTATGGTTCATCTAAAGCATGTTATTCTAATAATTGCTGATTGCTATTGGTTTTGAAAGACAGTGATTAGATTGGAACTTGTCATTTTTTGAGAATTGAAAAGGGGAAAAGAAATTCGATGCACAGGAGTACTTAAGGCCTCAGTCCCGATATGATCACAATGGCTGTCAAGCTGGAGCTCCCTATTAAAGTGTGAATTTGTGTTCGAATTTGTTTTTTTGGTTAACTTTACACTAATTATGGCATGGCCTTAGTTATTATCACAAGGAACTTCTAAAATTTTATTCTATTCTACTGTGTGATTGCATTTACTCGTGAAGACGTTCATCTGTGTAAACTTCTGCTTTCATTGATGAGAACTCAGTTATTTCTTCTGTGTGATTGATTTAATAACTGATGGATAAATACATTTGTGAATCTCCGTTTTGATTGATGAGATCTCAGTATTAGCGCTATCATTTCTTCCTTCTCTTTTTTCCATTGTCCATTCAAGGCCTTCATTTTTGTGTTGAACCATCTACAAAGCGGCTTCCTTGAAAGCGCAGCATGCAGAGAACAGTTGTGGGTTAGATAATATTTTATTTTCAAAGCCCCAGCTTTGGGGTGGGAGAGGGTCATGTTTCAACCTGTCAACTCTTGCTGCAATTTGCCTTGCCTCGTGTGTCTCTGTTTATCCGTGTTTCAGGGATGGAAACAAGGGGGGGCATGGGGGGTCTATTGCCCCCCCTTGGCTTACTATGTATATATACATACATATATATATATATTTATATATTTTTTATAAAAAAGTGTGTATTTATATACATATATAATTAATATACTTATATTTATATAATATAAAACTATATTAATTTTATATTATATAATTTATAGTATTTATATATTGAAATAAAAATAATAAAAATTTCATCATTTAATTATTTAATATAAAAATAAAATTGAATATAAATTCGTCGTAATTTTTTTTGCTTGAAAATTTTGCCCCCCTTTGTCTTTGTCCTGGTTCCGCCACTGCCGTGTTTGGTTTTTCTCTGGCCACATTGGTGTAGTGTTTGCAGTTGTTGGCAATTTATAATGTCAAAATATCTTGTTGCAGATACAATGATGAAGTTTGCATCGTTTGAGACCATTGTTGAGCTGATCTACCAAGCATGCCATCCAACACCAAAGGACCAATGCAGCAAACCACTACAGCTTGGCATTAGTTTTGCTGGTGGTTACATTGCTGGTGTTTTCTGTGCCATTGTATCGCATCCTGCTGATAATCTTGTCTCTTTCCTTAACAACTCTAAAGGTGCAACTGTTGGTGATGTAAGTACCTTTTCCTTTTTTTTTTCTGATGATTCTCTGAAATATACCACATATATATTTTCTCTAAATGCTTATGTTGCCAAATCTTCATTTCTTTTTTTGCAGGCTGTGAGAAGCTAGGTTTATGGGGCCTGTTCACCCGTGGGCTCTCTCCGTATTGTCATGATTGGAACTCTTACTGGAGCCCAATGGGGTATCTATGATGCCTTCAAAGTTTTTGTGGGACTGTTAAGTATTTTGGACGATTATTATCTGCCTTATTGTTAGTTGATTTGGTAGTCCATGTAATGGGCTTTGATGTTAATTTCAGGCCTACCACTGGTGGTGCTGCTCCTGTCGCTGCTCCTGCTACTGCTGCAACTGAACTTGCGAAGGTGTAATTTTTGAACAGCAGATTTATTTTGTTTGGTTTTGTAGGAAGCTGGGGATCTATAGGGGTAATAAGCATAGGATCATTGACTCTCAAATCTGGAGATTATTCTTTTACATTGGAAGTTGCAATTTTGTCATGTTGACTAATTTTGTATGAGAAGGGATGTTTTTTGGTTCATTCCTTCTATAATGAATACATTCTAGTTAGATCTCATATTAAATTTCATTTTGATGTTAGGATTGCGATATCCCTCATCAGGACGACCAAAATAATGGGCATATGAGGGGATACATTTTGTTCTGTCCGCTTCTCTTGGTATATGAGAATACGCATGTTGGTTATATCAATGAATTAGTTTTCGATATTTGCATTGGTTTGTGTTCCTCACTTTGCAATAGTACGTAATGAGCCTGCTGTGTTATTTCTTCAGTCATTTGTTTTTATCTGCCTGCCAGTGTGTTTTTTTTGATATTACATTTACATGTAATTGTCCTGCTTGAGTTGTGTGCTGGTGGGCAGTGGAGTACGTTGTGAATTGGGGTTCATATTAGGGTTGTGTATTGGTTCTCCGAAAATCATATCCTCCGCCATTAGTGATTAAGCTAAGCTAAGAGTTCATTGTATGATCTCTTGTCTTGGAATACATGAAAGGTAAATGATGTGTACAAATCTCATTGAAAGTCAAATTTTCAGTAATTTGCTAATTTGGTGTTTAGAAATTTTGAAGGGCTTTTTTGAGGATTTGGCATTTCATAAGAATCATAACCATTCATTTACTATACACCTTCCAAACTACGAACTACGAAGATTGCCAGAACCTTGGTGTAAATGCGTTGTTTCTATAACACAAGTTCTGTGTGTAGACTGAGGTTAAAAAGTGCAGTAATGTATTGAAAATTAATATTAGATTGGAAAAGATGTTACTTATAATTTTAAATTATTATACTGTATGCGCATTCTTTAAAATAATAATGATAATGAAAAAAAAAACCATTAAAATAAAAATTGCATGTTCAAATAAAAAGTTAAGGATGCTAGTCAAAAAAATCATAAAAATAATTCATCTTTATCAGCCTATTTAATCACACGAATTAAAAATATAAGATGATTGTTGATAGGGATGATTTCTAGCTTGGATTAATTAGTTAACATGTTTGTTTCTGTAAGAAATAATCCTTTTTCTGTAAGAAATAATCCTTTTTATCTTCCCTAAACATGTTTAGCATGTTATGTTCACCAAACTTGTGCTGTTGAACTCTTTGAATTTGTCTGTCATTTATCAATATGAAATGACAATTATCGCTTTTGAATATTCAAACAAGTCTCATCCATTTAAATAAGACCCAATTAGCACCAACATAAATGCTATTCATATTCTTTCTTGAATTTTAGCTCTCGGTTTGCCCAATAACTTGATGTTAAATACTTGAGCACCAATTTTTCTTGGCAATCACCTCATCTGTTTTGCTAAGCAGTAACCAACATTGCCTCTTCAGATCTATTGTTGTTCCCTAAGTTTCCCATTTTTTATGTCTGTCCAGTCGCCGAATCACGACTAAGACGGGGAAGGAGAGGAGGGGGTGAATTTTTTAAGCAAAATAAAATACAAATAAATTTATTTTTATTTTTATTTTTATATTAAATAATTAAATATTAAAATTTTTATTATTTTTATTTTAATATTAAAATTTTATTTTAAGAAATTACATAATATATATTATTTTTAAATAATATTTATATATTTTTTGAGATATTTTAACAAAAGTATTTAAACTAATTATTTTTTAAAAAATTTATATAATAGAATTTTTTTATAAAATAATTAACCTAATCATATAATTCTAAACTCAATTCATAATTAAATTACAAAATAATTAGCTTAATCACAAACTCTTAAATTATCAATTCATATCATAATCAAATGTCAAAATAATTAACCTAATCATCAAAATTCAAATTCAATTCATAATCAAATTCTAAAATAATTAACCTAATAATTAAAATAATAAACTGAAACTTATAAATTAAACAATAATTATAAAAATTATAATACTCAATAACATCATCAAAACAATAAATTAAGAATTAATTTTAAATTTTTAAATGATTAATATTTAAAAATTAATTTTAAAGAAAAAAAATATGCATACACACACAAAAATATATAAATACTATATATTATGCAAATATATATTATATTATAAATTAGTTTTATATTATATAAATATAAGTATTATTAATTTTATGTATATATAAATATACTTTTTTTTGTCAAAGATATATAAATATATATATATATATATACATATGTCCAGTCTGCCTGAAGTATTATTTTCAAAGCTAATGATTTAAAAAATAATTAATTAATTTTTTAAATAAAGTACCCAAAAAAAAAATTCGCATAAATCACTCTAGGAATAAATAAACCCATTGTGTCGTCAAAAAGAAGTAATGAAATACTCCTTGGAGTTTCATCAGGTCAACAAAAATTAACGTCTAAAGAAAAAGACTAAAGTCGCCATCTTTATCTGCCACTAAGTTAGCTTCTCTATAGATATGTTCTATAAAATCCCAAAAATTTCTTGATATTATGAATTAAATCCAGATTTACCACTGGATAAAAACGATTTAGAAACTCCACCAGCCGTTGCCTTTGAAATACTTCTTTGCAGAGCCCAATCTGTGTTAAGTACTAGAAAATCATAACCACGGGCTTCCCACCCCACCAAAATCTCTTCCCATTTTCCTTCAATTTCCCTTAGCTTATTGGAAAATAAAACTGTTAGATGGACACAACTCTTTGACTACTATAGTTTTGGAATTCAAAGGTACATCCATTCCTTGAAGCACCCTATTGTTTGCCACTTCCAACAACAAAGAGAGCAAAAAGCATTGCGAAACAGGTCTGACATAAATACAATCTCTGAGAATATGCATTATCAGATGCGAAGTAAGATTTTTAAGTGAGAAGGGGCAGAATAAAAATATTATATATTTTTTAAAAAATTTAAAGAAGAATAATTAAATATTTTAAAATTTTTAATAATATATATACATATATATATAAATTAAAATAGAAGGGAGACAGCCGCCCATTCTAATTCATGTGTCTTTGCCCCCTGTGCATTATAGATTCAATTCGCTCCGGCACAATGGACACATACAATCTTTACCTAAATGTTATTGGTCAGAAGTTGATAATGCATTACAAGCCAAAGAAAAGCCTGAATCATTTCAGGACCCTCCTATTTCCAAATAAATTATAGAATTGAAAATTCTGAAACTCATGAGAATTTGTAGGCTGAACAAATTGAGAATTTACCATTCGGAGAACGACTCCAATGCAGAATGTCCAGCCCCCACACATATTTTCTCAAAAAAAAAAAGAGAGAAATGATCCACAGCTTCCATCTTCCCAAATCACGTCTCTAATTTTAGATCTATTATCCAAAAATTTATCTCGGAATTACAACTATGACCATACCAAAACTCTAAAACTGACATATTCCCTGGTAAAACACGCATATGATTGTCATTTGTTAATGCTTTCAGTACTTGCTTTTGAACGTTAATATTTTCCTATCTAATGGTCATTGCCTTAAAAATGAAAAGTTTAATAAAAACACCTTTCTTATTGTTTAACTATTTATAGTATTATATTCTGGATATTGACCATCCATATTAAAGCACAATGAAGCATACACGAAAATATAGAAATCTTGTGGCTGTCTACAGATTTCTTGAAGATTGTCTACAAACTTCTTTTAGTAGTGTCTACAGACTTCTTGTGGTTGTGTCTATAAACTTCTTATAGTTGTGTTTACAGACTTCTTATGGTTGTGTTCTCTTGTTGCCATTTGTAAGTTGTGATGGCTTGTTACACGAGAGTTTATTTTCTTATTTTCTTTATTTTTATTTTTAAATATTTTTTTATTTTAATAAATTAGTTAATATATTAAATATCTGTTTATTACATTTATAATGTTAATATTTAACAAACATATTCATATTAAAATATGAGTATAATAAGAAAATTATATGAAATTTTATATTTATACCTAATATAAAATTTAAGTGATTGAAATTAAGCCTTATGTTTCGTGGTATTTAGAATTTAAAAAAAAATAAAAGACTTGGTGAGTTCCAACACAATACAATTGTAATGTTTCTTGTACTAAAATCCGTTTTTTGAAGAATAGTCTTCAAATTAAATTTTTTAAACTAACATAAATATGTATAATAATTGATTAATTATTACTCTCTCCGTTCTACCTAAATTGTCACTTTTGGAAAATTTATTTGCTCCCAGCTAACTATCACTTTATAAAATCAAACTATAATTATTATTTTTTTCAATTTTACCCTTTGTTTTTTTAAAGATTATGCATTATTATTAATGAAGTGATATATTGTTATTGGAAAAATATTAAAATAAATAAATGATATTTTAGTTCAATAAGAGTTTTTTTTTTTAAATATAAAATTTAGAGTTTTTTATGATTACCCTAATGCCTGTAAAAAATAATAATAGTGACACTTTAAAAAGGATGGAGAGAGTAATTAATTAACAATAAATATCAAGACTATCAAATAGAATATATAATTATATTTTAAATATTTAAATAAATATAATTATTCTTAATTCTAAATAAAATATTATAATTTTATTTAGACTCTCCAAATAAATATCTATTATAATAAATAATACTTTAATTTAAAATTTTAAAATATTGAAACACATGATGAAATTAAGAAAGCGATATATAATATAATACTTTGCAATGACAGTTATTCTAGTATAATACATATGGCATAATATTATGTTAACAACAACCATTTTAATGTAATATATATATATATATATATATATATGAAAGTTAATAAATAAACCAAATTTTGGAAAAAGGTAAGAAATTAATGAATCAAATTCAAACTCATTTGGAAGTTAATAAATAAACCAAATTTTGGAAAAAGGCAAGAAATTAATGAATCAAGTTCGAACTCAAAAAGACCCACATGCTAGGAAGAAACCACATTAATTAAGGAATGTAATTTTTCCTGCAAATCATCATAATACAATAAATTAAGTACATAATCAAGCAAAGGTACTACAAGCATGTTTGCTGGCCGGACATAGAACCTCAAAATATAAGTGTTAGAATACAAAATGCATAGTTGATAATTTACTAAGATCTTCCTCGAAAATATTGCCCTCACTCGACTCACAACTCCCAATTGGAATTTCACATGCTCCATTAGTAAATAAACCAAAGAATTGATCTATCAAATCCTAATATATAATCATCATTCCTGTCCATTTATTGCTGTCTAAAGGAGACTCCCTTGGACTAGGAATTTTGGCACGGACCAAGAACTGGGACTCTGCCTCCTTCAAACAAGATTGATTGTGAAGGACACATAAGCGTGAGTATCAGCATCACCGCCCAAAGCAGCCATCCCTCCTCCAATGTCATCTTCGGATTTCCAGTATATGCTGCATTACCATATCAGGAAAGATAATAAGAGTGTACAGAAGAGAAATAAAATATGTCCGGATGCACATCCTATACAAATAATGTCACACCCCCACTCTTCTAATACTAGGGTGAACTTAACCGATAATCTGACCGAATCTCTTCTAAATACTTAGGAAAATCATATTATAAAACCACTATATAATCATAATTTACAATCCAATACTTAATATCCTTCACATACACATGGCTATAGGTGTATAGTAAATTACATCATCCAAACAAATACTTTTATTCTTAAGTACATATTATTATTTACCGTTTCAAACTTAGTAGTAGTGCTGACCAATAAAGTTTGGTGAAGGAAGTGTCAAAGAAGTAGGCACCAACCATTTTTTGTCAAAAATGGAGGTGCCTAATTAAGGGGATTGTCAAAAATGGAGGTGCCTAATTTAGGACATTGTCAAAGGTGGAGGTGCCTAATTTGGGAATTGTTAAAGTAAAAAATGGAGGTGCCAAATTTATTGACTAATTTCACCAACCCATGTTTTGAAGCCTATATAAACCCATCCACTTCATTTGGAAGATACAACTTAAAAATTGAAGAAGTAAAGATAAGAGAGTGTCTTTGAGAGAATTTGTGAGGAAAAATTCTTGTTCATAATTGAGTGAGGGTTGTGAGTGTTTATAAACATATTGTATTTTTCTCCTTAATATAAGTCTGCAGCAGCTCCGGAGACATAGGCATAATTGACCGAACTCCGTTATCAAATTCTGTGTTAATATTCCGCATTTATTTTCGCTCTCCTACTAATCTGGTTTAAGGGAATAGAGTGGTAATCACCTCAATTTCCCAACAACTGGTATCAGAGCTTTGGGTGATAAATTTTTTGCAAGATTACTATTCACGTGAATAGTGAATTTCGTGAATAGTGAAATTTTGTCGGCAGTTCTGATTTGTCGACAAAGGTGTCCTAGTACACAGTGATTTGCAGAAACAGTCAGAAACGATCCAAAGGAGTCCAGATTCGAGTGGGAGCGATGGCTGCAGATGAAGGAAAAGTGAGAATTGAAAAGTTCGACGGTACGGACTTTGGCTTCTGGAAGATGCAGATTGAAGATTATCTGTACCAGAAAAAGTTATATCAACCTCTCTCAGGAATAAAGCCAGAAGGCATGAAAGATGAAGAATGGAATCTTCTCGACACACAAGCCCTTGGAGTTATTCTATTGACATTATCACGAAATGTTGCTTTCAACATCGCCAAAGAAAAGACCACAGCAGGTCTAATGACGGCTCTCTCCAACATGTATGAAAAGCCATCAGCTTCAAACAAAGTTCATTGATGAAGCGGTTATTCAATTTGCAAATGGCAAAAGGGGCATCAGTGGCCCAACATCTGAATGAATTCAACACAATCACAACCCAGTTGAGTTCAGTAGAAATGAATTTGATGCTGAAATTCGGGCTTTAATTCTCTTATCATCTCTACCAGATAGTTGGAATGCTACCGTTACAGCGGTCAGCAGCTCATCGGGAAAAACCAAATTAAAATTCGATGATGTTCGGGATCTGGTGTTGAGTGAAGAAATTCGACGAAGAGAATTGGGTGAAGCATCTACCTCTTCAGCTTTACATATAGAATCTAGAGGAGAACTTTAGAAAAAAGTTCAAATCGTGGCAGATCAAAATCTAGAAGAGACAAATCTAGATCGGGGAAGAAAGATTTCAAGTGTTATAACTGCGGCAAGAAGGGTCATTTTAAGAAAGATTGCCGAGCGCCAAAGAAAGATAGCGGTACACAGGATCTGCAAATGTGACCGGCAAATGTGACCGAGGAAGCAGGTGATGCCATGATTCTAAGTGTCAACAGTCCAATTGAATCATGAATTTTAGATTCTGGGGCATCTTTTCACGCCACTCCATGCCAAGAAATCATGGACAACTATGTCAGTGGTGATTTCGAGAAGGTTCATCTAGCTGATGATGAAACCTTAAAGATCGTAGGAAAAGGGGATGTCCGATTAAAGTTGTCAAACGGGAATACCTGGAAGCTGCAAGGAGTAAGACATATTCCTGGTCTTAAAAGGAATTTGCTCTCTGTAGGACAACTTGATGAAGATGGTTATGGTACAACCTTCAAAAGCGGCGAATGGAAGATTACCAAAGGAGCACTCGTCATTGCTCGTGGTAAGAAAACTGGCACTCTCTATGTAACCTCAAACTTAGAGAATGATATTTCAGTAGCAGATGCAGATGAAAAATCAAACCTATGGCACCAAAGGCTTGGCCATATGAGCGAGAAAGAGATGAAGACGCTTTTGTCAAAAGGAAAGTTGCCGGAACTGAAAAGTATCAATGTCGGCCTATGTGAAGATTGTATCTTTGGAAAACAAAAGAAAGTCAGTTTTTCAAAGATTGGCAAGACACCCAAGGCAGAAAAATTAGAGTTGGTCCATACCGATGTATGGGGACCGTCTCCAATTCCATCTCTTGCAGGCTCATTGTATTACGTCACATTCATTGACGATTCAACAAGAAAGGTATGGGTGTATTTTCTGAAGAAGAAATCAGAAGTCTTTGATACATTCAGAAAATGGAAAGCCATGGTAGAAAATGAAACTGGTTTGAAAGTCAAACGATTGAGGTCTGACAATGGAGGAGAGTACAGAGATAGAAGATTCAGAGAATTTTGCGCAAACAGCGGAATCAAGATGGAGAAAACAGTTCCCATGACACCGCAACAGAATGGCGTAGCTGAGCGTATGAACAGAACTCTGAATGAACGTGCCAGAAGCATGAGGATACATGCTGACTTGCCCGAGAATTTATGGGCTGAAGCTGTCAACACCGCTGCCTACCTAATCAACCGTGGGCCTTCAGTACCTCTGGATGGTGGAATACCAGAGGAAGCATGGAGCAAAAAAGAGGTAAACCTTTCACACTTAAGAGTGTTTGGTTGTATCTCTTACATACATATAGATTCTGCTGGAAGAAGTAAATTGGATGCCAAGTCAAACAAATGTGTCTTTGTTGGATATGGTGGTGATGAGTTCGGTTACCGATTTTGGGATTATGAAAATCACAAGATCATTAGAAGCCGGAATGTCATATTCAATGAGAATGTGATGTACAAAGACAGATTAAATGCAGAATCAAATAGCTCCAAGATTGATGTTGAAAATAAGGAATTTGCTGAGTTCGAGGATATTTCTGGAAATGATGTTCAGAATAGTCCTGAAGTAGAGGAGTCAAGCACGCCGGAATTGAGACGCTCCTCCAGAATTACAAGACCAATCCAACGTTACTCGCCTTCTTTGCATTACTTGTTGCTGACAGACAATGGTGAACCAGAGTGCTACGATGAAGCAATACAAGTGGAGGATTCAATCAAGTGGGAGTCTGCCATGAAAGATGAGATGGACTCACTCATGTCAAATCATACATGGGAATTAGCTGAACTACCACAAGGCAAGAAAGCACTCCACAACAAGTGGATTTATAGGATCAAAGAAGAGCATGATGGAAGTAAACGCTACAAAGCAAGATTGGTTGTAAAAGGTTTTCAACAAAAGGAAGGTATTGACTATACTGAAATTTTCTCTCCAGTTGTGAAGCTTACGACAATCAGACTGGTATTGAAAATTGTAGCCACAGAAAATTTACATCTTGAACAATTAGATGTAAAGACAGCATTCCTTCATGGAGATTTGGAGGAAGAGATCTATATGAAGCAACCAGAAGGCTTCATTAAGGCAGACAAGAAAAATCTAGTGTGCAGGTTGAAGAAGAGTTTGTATGGTCTAAAACAAGCTCCTAGACAGTGGTACAGAAAGTTTGATAGTTTTATGAGCAGCAGCGGTTTCACAAGATGCCAAGCAGATCATTGTTGTTACATCAAGAAGTTTGACAATAGCTTTATTATTTTATTGTTATACGTCGATGATATGCTCGTTGCTGGTTCAGACATGCAAGAGATTAAAAATTTAAAGCAGAAATTGTCAAAACAGTTTGCAATGAAAGATCTGGGTGCTGCAAAGCAGATTCTTGGAATGAGAATCAAGAGAGACATGAAGTCGGGGACTTTGATGTTATCACAGGCTGAGTACATAACCAAAGTACTAGCCAGATTCAACATGCAAGATGCTAAATCAGTGAGCACACCTTTAGGTGTTCATTTCAGACTCTCCAAAGAACAGTCACCGAAGACGGAGGAGGAACGTGCACACATGACGAAGGTGCCATATGCCTCAGCAATTGGGAGTTTGATGTATGCCATGGTTTGTACCAGACCAGATATTGCTCAAGCAGTGGGAGCTGTTAGCAGGTACATGAATAATCCAGGCAAGGCACACTGGGAAGCAGTCAAATGGATTCTCAGATATCTTCGAGGTACCACAGATAAGGCGCTTTGTTTTAAAAGTGAAGAATACGACATTAGCAGGTTATGTGGATGCTGACTTAGCTGGAAATGTTGACGTTAGAAAGAGCACTACAGGGTATGTCTATACTCTAGGAGGTACCGCAGTGAGCTGGGTCTCTCAATTACAGAAGATAGTCGCTCTCTCCACAACTGAAGCAGAATATGTCGCTGTCACGGAAGCCAGCAAAGAAATGGTTTGGCTCCAAGGTTTCTTGGAGGAGTTGGGCAAGAAGCAAGAAAACAATATCTTGCATTGTGACAGTCAGAGTGCCATACATCTAGCGAAGAATCCGTCTTTTCATGCCAGAACGAAGCACATACAGTTGCGGTATCACTTTATCAGGTCACTTCTGGAAGATGGGATTTTGAAACTTGAGAAGATTAGTGGAACTCAAAATCCGGCAGACATGTTGACGAAGACGGTGACTATTGATAAACTGAAGCTGTGCTGAGCTTCAGTTGGCCTATACTAGTATCAAGGTCGTAGAAGAGCTGTTGCATTGATCAAGGTGTGAAGACAGATTGAAATCAGTCTTCAAGTGGGAGATTGTCAAAGAAGTAGGCACCAACCATTTTTTGTCAAAAATGGAGGTGCCTAATTAAGGGGATTGTCAAAAATGGAGGTGCCTAATTTAGGACATTGTCAAAAGTGGAGGTGCCTAAATTTGGGAATTGTTAAAGTCAAAAATGGAGGTGCCAAATTTATTGACTAATTTCACCAACCCATGTTTTTGAAGCCTATATAAACCCATCCACTTCATTTGGAAGATACAACTTAAAAATTGAAGAAGTAAAGAGAAGAGAGTGTCTTTGAGAGAATTTTGTGAGGAAAAATTCTTGTTCATAATTGAGTGAGGGTTGTGAGTGTTTATAAACATATTGTATTTTTCTCCTTAATATAAGTCTGCAGCAGCTCCGGAGACATAGGCATAATTGACCGAACTCCGTTATCAAATTCTGTGTTAATATTCCGTATTTATTTTCGCTCTCCTACTAATCTGGTTTAAGGGAATAGAGTGGTAATCACCTCAATTTCCCAACAGGAAGCAAAAGGATATCAATAGACATGTTTCCCAGGAATGTAAAAAGAAAACGAGATAAGAGATAAAGATTAATACTCTATAGAGAACTACAGAAAAACCACAGAAAAAAAAATGCACGATCAATTCAAATAACAGAAATACAAGGAAACAATCAGAAAGACTAATATATTGAATATTACTGTTAACATATCTAATACAGCCTTCTTTTCTTTTTTTTTTTTGTTCATCCAACACACCATTCCGGTTGTGGGTTTAACATGCTACCCTATCAGTTTCTGAAATTATGATTGTTGAAGTTAATTTCTCAGAGACAGAATCTTAATCCAGGAATATCTTAAAACAATAGAAAATAGAATTTCTGAAAAACTACAGAACAAGACTTTGAATGCTATTGAACGCTATTCACCATCCAGACTCTACAGTGATAGTTTGTCCAGGGACGACCACAACGTATCACCTCAAATACAAGTTTATATGAAGAACTGAATAAATAACTTGAATTACTTGTGTTAATGAAGTGCATAGAAAACCATGAACAATAAAATCAACCTCAAGTAGTAGATTTGTTTTTTATCATTAGGTGAAGTTTCCACGCTTTACATTTGAAGGGTATAAAGTTGACTTGCCTGTTTGCACTGTCGCACAATCCCTCAAGGATTGTTCGCACTTTCTTCTCACTTTTCACAGAAGGAGCTAAAACACATGCCTGAAATGATAGCCAGTGCTTTGGTAAAAACAGATTCATATTATGAAAATCACATATAATATAAACAGTACTTACCAAGAAAGATGGTGGCAATCCATATCTTAAAATGCTCTCTGAAAAAACACGTACTGCACAGAAATGCATCTAGGTGCTGAAAACCTGAATGAATGATACTCATTCAGTTTAAAAGAGAATTGCAATGACACCAATACAAATAAAAATTCTCAATGATGATAAATGACAGAAATATCGAAAATGCTAAGTCATAAAAGCATTGACAAAGACTGAAACAAATCTGAGACTCATATAGGCCTCTAGCACAATGGCACTAGTATAGTTAGTTCGATAACTAGATCTAAGCTCTTTAAGCTAGAAGCCCACAATTTTATATTAAAAAAAGCTGCTAGATGCCGACAAATCATGTAAATACACAAAATAGCACAGCAGAGAAAAAATGTGATGACTCTGAAGCTAACACATGACATTGCCAACATATAAAGAGAAAATCTATTTCCTGAAGATGTGGGTCTTTGTTAATTATATAGAGGTTTTGTCAATGATCATCTGCTAACAATACAAAACCAATTGGAGTACTTTTCCACAGAGCTGAAGACTAGATTGGATATGACCCCACAGTTCCAAAGATTAAAGAAAAACCAGATATTATATAATGGAACTCTGGCACATTGATTAACATCAAGTATACTTCGCGGTGGACAATGTCTCATCAGAACTAGATATGTTCATCCAGCAGACTGATCGTAAACACAAGCCCATGGAGGGGTCTAATCAAAACCATTAGCATTAACTTATACCCATTCAATATATAGTAAACCTCATCCCAGATAATGTTTCTAAGTAATAACTCATTACAGTCTCAAGGATGCTAATGTTGGCATCAAGCTCTAAGAGTCATGTTGGCATCAAGCTCTAGAGTCATGGAATCCATTAGCAAGAGGGACCACTTAAAGCTAAGTTGGTACACCATATACCAAGTTACATATTACAATACACTGTGATTGATAGTCCAATATGCCATTTTCATTTTGCTTAGTCTTAATGTGTAGAGAAGCATGATACCATGCTAATACTCTTGGAACTGAGGTAGGAGAATTTTGGTAAGTAATCCTCGATTGCAAAAACTCAGAGCTACTACTATATGTGGAACCATTCTAAGATAGAAACCAAAAACTTCCAAGTCCAATCATATTTTTACTTGCTTTTTAAATTCCTCAATCTCAAGCCAAAAAATATGCTGCCAGAGACTTCTACTAAACATATCCTTTAATTTGAGCAACTATATAGCCATTTTGTTTCCTTAAAATGTCAATCTAATCAACCCGGAATTCAGTCTATAAAATTCCTCAATCGATTTCCCATAAATTTTAAAACCTAAAATCCTTAAATTAATCAAAACTCTACATAATCACAAAGAAAAGAAAGGAAAAAGGAAAGGAAAATACCTCTCCGTAACTAGTATAGGACCATTGCAAAAGAGAGCTTCTTAAGCTTTCTTGGTCTTGCACTAATTTTTCCAATTCTTGTTTCCTACCCTCTTGTGCTTCTGGACTATATTCAAAATCACGAATCTGAAAAAAGCAATGAACAGATAATCATATATTAAACATGTCCTATCAACTGAATCGCGTAGTCCAAAATATTAAAGTACTTATGCTGACATTTCAAGTGAAGATGCAAGATAATATTGTAAGGTGATGCAAGATAATATTGTAAGGTGATGCTGTTCTTACAAGCAATCATGTAACAGCTAAAGCATGTGCAAAACAAAAACTATTACTCACTTGGAACCCTTTTTCACGTGCACTTGTTCTAAAATTGTCTGCAACACGATGGAATAGTGTTACTGTATAAAGAGCATATTCATTATCCTCATATAACCTCTTGGAGGACCTAGGAACCTGTATGAAACAAGCCCAACAAATCATGCTCAAGTAGAGAAACTGTTATTAAAAATTAAATTGCACATTATTCAAGAAACAGTTAAGCTAGAAAATAATAAGTCTAAGTAACCTAATTGAACAGGCATACAATTAAGTTCTTTTCTGCCTTTTTGTTTCCGAATATGCATTAGCATTCTAAGTTATGATACTCGTGCTCTACAAGTCTATGATAAGGCTACATGTTGACATGTTAGGACTCCTATTTTTCCACTAATTTGAATTGCCAAATTGACAAAACTGATGCATCCGTGTAAAATCTTCATCGTACACTCGGTAAATTAGGTTGAAAATCAAAGTAACTATGCTACTACAGCTAACTACCTTTAGAGCAGCAATGATTGGATTAAGAATTCACATACTAAATCTTACCACATAGCTAGTCAATGTTTCATAGCTTGCCAACCAGTCCTTCTGTGAATACTTGGGAACTATTGCAAGAAGGGTTACGAGATGGTCAGATGCAATAATATCCTCTGGCTTCACCAGATTGGAAATATCACAAACAGCTAAACTGAAAATGAGAGACACTGTTTATACAAGGAATAAATAAAGTACTTTTACGTACTGTAATTAGACAAACGGATAATTTTATACCTTCCACTTTGCTTTCGATTAATGGCATTGAGTTGACTGCGCACATTGTTATACTCAGCAACTCGAACCTACAATACAACACAAAGCTTAAGGCTCAAACTTCCAATCCTATTTACATGCTTCATATTACGGCCTACATTTGCACTTCATAAAGCTATCAACAGGTTCAATTTCTTAGGTTAATAATCAATTAAATTGCTTCATCCCTTCATCAATAAATGTAAAGGAGAATCTCAAAATAAGGCTGGTAGTCACTCAATATCATGCAGAAATAACACATGCCTCAAAAAACAGCACATAATATTGGGAGCAGAAATTCTAGAGGGCCAAATGTATATACAAATAGGCTCAATGATCTCAAGATTTCTTTCGGGTTGGAAACATTTACTAAATTGATAGCAGCATCATTACTAACAATTCCCCACACTTCATGAATGTCGAAATTCCGGTATATGCTATTTTGTTGAGGAGACAAAAAGTGATCATATCAATTCATTCAACAAAAGAAAAAAAAAAAAAAGAGAAAATCAATTGACATGATGCCATATCTCTCCCTACAAAGCATTTTGTTATAGCATCGCATTGGGCTTCTACTTTTTCATCTTTGCTTATTTTAAAACTAGCATTATTATCTAGAAAATAATCACCACCTTGAGATCATCCTCAATCTTTGCAACTTGCGAATGAATGCTGTCAACAATCTCCCTTAGTGGTGACATTGTTGGATACTTTGCTTCGTCCCAAACAAACCTACGATCACAACACCGAAAATACAGTTCACAAAATCCAAGTCAGTGATTATTAATAATAAAGAGACGTTAGCTCAAATTGGACCATCAAAAATTCAATATTACCTGGTGAGGTATGAATCAACAGGTACACCATCAACAGTCACAGCACTGCTCTCCACACCAGACACCCTCTCCAATTCCTGGATCTGTCTCCTGATCTTGTGAGACACTCCTTCTATAAAGCTATTTGACTGCAAAATCAATCAAATCAAACAAAATTCTATAAAAATTTTAAAATTGATACTCACATTTGAAATTTCATTAAAAATTAATCAAATAGGTTATACACATCAAAAACAAAACACTTTTTGATCATGTAAATCAAAGAGGATAAATTCAGCATTAGATAACGAAATACCTTCAAGAGATCGTCGCTGAGAGACAGAAGTGAATCCAAGGTTCCAACACGGAGATTAGGAATATTGAACTGAAAATTGATAAAAACAAAACAAAACATTGGAATTGAGAAATAAAAAAAATCATATCAGATAAAATACAGATTGAAAGAGAAGAAAGGAGAGTGAAGTGAAAGTAACCCTGTAGAGAGGAGTATCAAAGGAATGCTTAGAGATTTGTTCTTGGAAACGGTTCCACAAAGTCGAAGCCAAATTTTGAGCAGGCAGAGACACAACCCAATATCTTGTCGCCATTTTTGTCCTTTCTTCGTCTTCTTCTTTCGATTATCGAAGCTTACATACACAGAAGGAGAGGTTTTCCAGTCGTGGAGGAGTAACCATGTCCATGGTTCGATTGAACTGTTGAACCGGACCGATTATTTCGATTTAATTTAATAAATCAAATTATAACCATAATTAAAGATTTAGAATTGAAATTAGAACCTTTCTTTAATGTTTCAGTTCAGATTTTAAAATATTTAAACCGAACCGAACTGACGGTTCCAGTTCAAAACCGAAAATTAAAAAAAATTAAGGGTATTTTATAAAAATAAAAAAAAATTTAATTTTTAATTCATTTTCTAATTTTTACAAAATTTTTCAATCATCAGATTTTAATTATCTAATTTAACTTTAAATTCTTCAACCTTCAATTCTTTAATTTCTACTCTCTTAAATTCTTCTTATTATTATTTGCTACTGTTATTATTATTATTATTATTATTTATTATTTATTATCCTTATTATGCTATTATTGTTAGTAATATTTATTGTTTATTATTAATTATTTTATTATTATTATTTATTAATATTGCTAATAATATTTATTTTTTATTATTTATTATTATTTTGTTATTATTATTATTATTAGTAATTGTTATTGTTATCATTGTTAAAAAATATTATTATTATTATTATCAATTTATATTAAAATGACAATTTCTAGTTATTTTGATAATATAAGTGATGATGAGTAAATTTCACAACATATTAATATTTTGAATGATAAAAAAAGTAGATTGCCAAGTGCAAGACACGTTATTTATATTTATTGAATATTTAAAATGTAATATTAAATATTTATAATTATAATTTATGTAGTTAATTGATTTTTAGTAATTATGTTCAAATATTTTTTTTAATTTTTCTTTATAGTAATATTAAATATTTATAAATAATATTATTTGATTTAATTTAAATAATATTATTAATTTTATAAGTGGTGTTTAATCTCATAAAAAATATTATCATGTATCAATAATAATATTTTCTTTTAAATATAATTTTTTAAAAAAATTGATTTGAACCGGTGGTTCAAATCGAAATTAGAATCGAAACCAAACTGATTTTCAAGGGCCTGAACTTTAACTGAACCTGCTCTTACCGGTTAAGATTAAGATTCATGAAAATTATGAACCGAAATTGACGGTTTCGATTAACCGAACCGTGGCCATAATTATGGTGAAGACAATATTTCCATTTATTTTTTTATTTTTTATTTATTTTCTCTTTTTGTTGAAAGAGAGTGTATGTGTTATTACCGTGGGTATAAAGAATGCATCGATCCTATCTGACAGGGTAAAGTGAATTTTTTTTATCAGCAATTAAAGATTAGATGTTTTTGGATAATTGACATTAGGCACTGTTAGGTCCGAATTCAAATTAGTCAAATTAAAATCTTGATAAAATCAAAACTTAAACCGTAGTATATAATTTGATTCAGATTTTAATTTTTAATAAACTGCTAAGCTGACGGTTCAAACCATTAATTCAAATTAAACTAGCAGTTTAAACCATTGATTCAATTTTTATGCAGCAGCCCACATCATACAAAAAATGAGCTGCCAACCGTCACTTTGACTATTGGCTAGGCTTTTTGGCCATTGCACTTTTTTTAATTTTAAAAAATTTATTTATTTTCCTAAAAATAAAAGAAAAATACATCACTTTTTAATTTTTTTAAAAAATATCATACAATAAATATGTTTTTTATATTAAATGTATAGATATATACCTCTACAAAGTGGGACATATTTTTAGAATATATTTGATGTATAGTTTTAAAACTGAGATATTTTGAAATTGAAATTAAAAAAATGATATATTTGAAATTTTGATATTTTTAAAAATAATTTTATTTTTTGAGGATTTTTTTTATGAATCGCTTATATATTTCTCACTAAATTCATATTATTTTAATATGATATTCCTCTCATAATATTTGAGTAATATTAATTAGCTATAAATATAAAAATATTATAGCTAATGCATATTTTTTTAACCACAAATTAATTTTCATGGCCAATAAAGAAAATAATTACTATAAAAATTTCGCATTCATAGTTAAAATATTTGATGTGCTACTAAGTCTAAAAAGTTAAAACTAAAAAGTTAATTATTGTTATGATAAATAAAAGTTAAGAATTTATTTTAACAAATTATTTTCATAGCTGATAAAATTATAGTTAGTTATGAATAACATATTTTATAACTAATATTATTTTTTAGCTATTATCAAAAGTTTTGTAGCAAACATTCTTAAATGTATGTACTAATTATTATAGTGAATTTCATGAATTACCAAAGCAACCAATTAGGGTAAATTCTCTTCCTCTTGAATTGAAGTGTCCACCACATCCTCTTTCCTTTCCTCTTTGTCCAGGAAGGCTTTTTCATTACTGATCTTTAAGTTTCTCTTCATATTCAATGATCATCATCTTTTTTAAGCCGTTGTAAAGCTATAACAAATTGAGGTTTTGAAAACATTGCGACTCTAAAATCCCTATATTATCTACCAAGTCCTCTGGCAAGATGAAAGATCTTTTATAACTTTATCTGTTAGTTTTTGAACGGCATCAAGGCTATCGCAAATTCTTTTAAATTTTTTAATATATTTGTCTAAAAATATAGGATCTTTTTGTATACTCATGAGAGATTGAGTGAGATCTACCTCTTTGTCTTTTGTTATAGGAAGAACATATTCTTCCAATGATTTCCATACCTAGTAGGCACTATCCATTCCTTAAATTATACCCATCACCTCTTCAATCATAATTCCTAATAACCAAATAAGTTGACATTGCTCATTCATACATCATACAAAAGATTGTGGTGCATCTTTCCATCTTCTCCTTGAATCTCCTTTGTTAGGCTGCTATTGTCACGGAGATGATGTGAAAAATTGTGGCTGCATATTAGAGAGGAGACTTGTAATCTCCATAATAAGAAATTTGAAGTATTTAGTTTAATGGATATAAGACATGAATAGCGATGGAAGGATTGGATGGTGAGTGAAGTTTCTTTATTAGCCATTGAGAAATCTTTTTTTTTTGCTGGTTGTACATATCAAAAGAAAAAAAGATTTAGATATCTAGTGAGGCTGATACTATAAAAAATTTTAAAGAAGATTTTAATTCATTCCCTTTGATGCTCTAAAACACACAAATGATGTTATTTATACAGAAAAAAACTCTAGTTTCTAATGTGAGATAAATAATATATATAAAAAGTATAAAATGCTACAAGCATTGATTGTGGTAGGCTTTACCGACTCATTATAACTAAAAGTTTCTCTCTTTTTTTTCTCTGCTACGGTTTCATATTTGTCTCTGTAGAACTAAAAGGCTGGCGGTAGCCTTAGTTCTACTATTTCCAGTTATTCTTTTCTCTATTTATATGCTTTCTTCTCTGTTTTGGGAATAAATCGACTCTAGGTCATATTAGTACTTCGCTTTTTGAGTCCTTCATCAGGAAGGCTAGTTTTTTTATTCTAGATCTATCAACTTTCAAATCTTGGAAAAGATTGATTTTTCTGCTCTCTCATGGATTGTCTACTAAAAGCACAGAAGTGATTCAAGCTTCTTTTCCTCTTTATGGATTTTCATTGAAGATCCGCCCCTTGCTTGTTTGCTCTTGTTAGAAGAGGTAGTAGTCCATGCTCGCACTGGTTTCCCTTAGTCTCCTTTCTAGCCCCTATCTAGGACATCTGCTCCTTCTTTTTCCTCATTGGCTTCAATCCTCACTACAATAATGTATCGAATTACTAAGAGAAATTTATCGACAAAATTTTTTATTGGTAATACCGACAAAATATCAAAAGAAATTATTATAAAAAATAAATTAAAAATTTTACCAACATATATTTTGTTTACAATAATGGCGTCAGTAAATAGTATCAATAATTACCGACCAACTTTATTGACAGAAATATCAAAAAATTAGTAATACTTAGCGTGACTATATTTTTTACTAATAAAATTATCGAGAGAATATATTTTATGTTTATAATACTGAGAGAATATATTTTTTATTGATAAAATTACCAAGAGAGTATATTTTTCTATTGGTAATATCGAGAAAATATATTTTATGCCGGTAAAATTACCAAGATAATATATTTTCTATTGGTAATATCGACAAAAAAAATAGTTCTCTCAATAAATAAATAATTACAATCTAATTAGTTGGACGAAAATTTTGTCGCCAGTAGGTGAGCCGTTTACCGAGAGAACATATTTTCTCTTAGTAAAATTACAATATGTGTCTATCGGTAAAATTACCGAGAGAACATATTTTCTGTTGTTAATACTGAGAGAATATATTTTTTGTCGGTAAAATTATTGAGAAAATATATTTTTTATGGGTAATACCGACAGAAAAGTAATTCTTTCGGTAAATAAATAGTCGCAAACTAATTAGTTGAGCGAAAATTTTGTCACCGGTAAGTGAGCTGTTTACCGAAAGAATATATTTTCTTTTGGTAAAATTACCGAGAGAAATATATGTCTATCAGTAAAATTACCGAGAGAATATATTTTATTTTGGTAATACCGAAAGAATTTATTTTATGTTGATAAAATTACCGTAGAAATATATTTTCTATTGGTAAAATTATAGATAAACACTTATTTCTTTTGGTAAATTTTACTTATAAGAATAATTTTTTTTCTCTCCTCATTCATTTTTGCCAGTCCTCCCTCATTTCTCCTCTGCCTTTGTCTGTCTCTATCCCTTTTCTGCCTTTTTTTTTTGCTAGAAGAAGAAGAATAATAATAAAGTATTTATTTTGATTTTTTTAAAATTTTTTGTTAAATTTTGTCATTTATGTTATTTATTTTTTTTGTTGTTATTTTTTAAAATTTGATATTTTATTTTGAGTTTGTGAGTGTTGTAGTTTAGGTTGGTTATTTATATTTTGGTTGCATGTTGTTTGATTTTTAGGGTATTTATTTATTTTTAATAAATTTTAGGTAAATTTAATTTTTTCAAAAAAATTAAAAAACTAAATTTATAAATTTATTTTAATTAATTAGAATATTATTTTAGACATTTTTAAAATTTTCATATTATAATTAGAATTTTTTTATAAAATTGATTTTTAGGGTATTTTATGATTTTTTTTGTTGGTAATATTAGGCAAAATTGATTTATTTATATAAATTTTAGAATAACATTATAAAAAATTAATTTTTAAAATTTTTTAATTAAACAGAATATGTTTTATAGGAAATTTAAAAATTTTTTGTTATATTTTTAGAATTTTTTTGTAAATTAAAATATTTTAGGGTGTTAGCTCTTTTTATGGTTTTTTAAAAATTTTAGGTAAAAATGATTTATTTTTATAAATTTCAGAATAAAAATTATAAAAAAATAATTTTTAATTTTTTAATTAAATAGAATATGTTTCAGAAAATTTTTAAATTTTTATTATATTTTTAGAAATATTTTGGCAAATAGAAATATTGTATGGTGTTAGATTTTTAAGGGTATTTTTTTATTTTTTAAAAGATTTTAGGTAAATTTAATTTATTTTATAAATTTCAAAATTTTAATTATAAAAATAAACTAAAGAATTTTTTTAATTAATCAAAATAATTCTTAGGATATTTTAAAATTTTTATAACATTTTTAGAAATTTTTTGGTATTTAAAAAAATTTTTAGGTGTTAGATTTTTTAGACATTTTTAGTGATTTTATATTTTTAGTTAAAGAAATTATAATTTATGGTTTTTTAAAATTTTAGAGTTGGTGTAAAAAAATATAATTTAGGGTGTATTTTATGATTTTTTAGATTTTTAGCTAATTAGTTTTAAGAATTTAAATTTTTGGTTATTTTATTAATTTATATGAAATAAATTTTTATTTTTTTTGTTATTTTATGGATTACTAGTTAATCAGTACGAAGAATTAAAATTTTATAGTTATTTTATTATTTTATAGGAAATTGGTCTTTTTTTATAGACTGTTGCACATCCAGGAGCAGCTGCAAGTACATGAGTAGGTCCAGACCTGGCTGTGAGAGCAGATGCAGACTGAAGTACAGAGATTAGCCCAACATCAACTTAATGAGTTTATGGCTACCTTTATGCTAAGGATATTCAATCTATCACGACAGTTTTCTCTAGATAATTTTCCTCGACCTCCATCTCTACCTCCTCCTGCTTTTACTTGATTTTAGTTTTTTATATGCAATTTATATTTTAATTTTATATTTTTTATTATTTTTGTGTACATTTATTTTATACTTATTCATTTATTAAATTTGATTTTATTTAAATATAAATTTTATTTTCATATTTTTTTATTCTTTTTAATATTCAATTCATTCGTACATTTTATATATACATTATAAAATTAAACTGAATAATAAAAAATTTTACAAAATGAGCAAGACTTGATTTTGTTAGAATTACCAATTTAGTCATTTTCTGTCTGTAATATAAACCAAATTTTTCTTCAGTATTACCGGTAAAATATCTCATTCTATCAGTAAATTTGTCGACGACATTGTAGTAATACATTTTTTAAAAAATAATAATTTAAATAGTAATTAAAAATAAATAAATAAAATTTTTAATAAAATATTAATAATTTTATTCATTATTAAGATAAATAACTTAAAACAAGAAAAAAATTTCTCATTTTCTGCGTTAATTCCTTGCAGAATTTTTTCTTTCTCTAAAAAAAAAAGAGAATATTAAAAAAATGAAAATCATTTTCTCTATAAGTACAAGAGAAAATAAACATGGGGGGAGGGGGGGGGGGGGGGGGGGGGACTAAAAAAAAGAGCAAAAAACTTCCAAAAAATTTTATGGTGGAGAAAATTGTGAGAAGCCTCAAAGTTTTTCAAGTACAGGAAGTGTGCTTAATAAACTCATAAAAATTCAAACAAAAAACAACAGAGCATTTAAGTTTCAACAATTAAGAATCCCAAATTAGAGAGTGTGCTTAGCAAAATTCTGGACCCTAAGCAAGCATATACTCATTCAACAATCAAAAAAATATTATCTATCAGGGAATTAAATTATGAGCTTTTATTTATTTATTTATTTTAAGCAAGCAATATGCAATATGGAAGTGCTGATTATTTTTTTTATCACAAACAGTGGCTAAAATACTTGTAAATTAGAGGAAATATATAATAGATATACATACAAGTACACACAAATACAAAACAAATAATAAAAGGAAATAAATAAAATAATAAAGCCCCAAAAGATGAATAATTTATTAGAAGTACATATTCAAATTTTAAAAAATATTCTTATTTGCATTTGGTTTCTTAATAAATTCAACTATACCCAAAATAAAATTTAATTATTTAAAATTTACACTAAAAATAAAAAAATGAAAAAGAAATAAAAAAATAATAAGTAGTGATTTAAGTTTTCTTACCGTAATTAGCAAATAATGAAGAAGAGCACCTCTAAAAATATTGTCTTAAAAAAAAAGTAACTTTTAAAGAAATAGAGAGAAAAAGAAGAAATGGTGGACTGCAGAAGAAAAAAAAATGAAAGTTGGATTGAAAATGATGAATATACATGCAGAGTATTTAGGGTTAAAAGAGAACCATTTAAAACGGTATATTTTGACTCTCAATTATATATATATATAGTTGCAGTAAGGAAAATTGTGCTATAATGATGCAGTAAAAGAAAGTATGCTGTAATATCAAGTTACAGTTGCAAGTTTCGATTTTGAATTTACTATTTTTTTAAAATTTTTAATATAAAAAATAATAAAATAGCAACCATTTTGAGTCTTTTGATGTATAAAATAATAATGAAGCGTCATATTGAGACACATCTTATCACTGCACCTTTCACTTTTTTTTAAAAAAATTTTTCTTTTCTTATTTATTTTAATAATAATAATAATAATAACTTTAGGGCAAAAGTGGTTCAATTATATCAAATGAATTATTACCACATATAAATTGTATTAGACAAGTCCAATAATTAAGATATTTTGATTATTATTATTTTCATTTTAATTTGTAAATTATCTTAATCACTCATGACAAACATATATTTTTAGTTGATGTATTTAACTAGTTGATAGTAAGATTAATATAAAATGATAATTATTATATTCAGACAGTGAATATAATTATCATCAAATAAATTTGATATTTGTATCTATAAAAAGTATATATATAATTAAATGAATTTAGTAATTATAGACATGAAATGAGTATAATTATTAATATAAATATATTAAAGAATAATTAGTCAGAAATAATTAATAAATAAGTAAAAAAGAATGACAATGATAAAAATATAATAGAAAGATTGTGTTCAAAAAAATGGGATAATAACAAAAAAAATAATAATTAAATTACGGAGATTTTGATTCCGTTAAGCATATACGTAGACAATCAAAATCAAGTTTAATTAATAAATAAATAAATAAAGAATGACAATGATAAAAATATAATAGAAAGATTGTGTTCAAAAAATGGGATAATAACAAAAAAATAATAATTAAACTACGGGGACTTTGATTCCGTTAAACATATACGTAGGCAATCGAAATCAAGTTTTGAATTCAAGTCCATTTTAATAAATAAAATCTTTTAAAAATATATAAAATTTAGGCAGTTATGTTCAGGGAATAAGCATAATTTTAAAAAATAATAATTATAAATTTAACAAATATTAAGCCATAAAATTCTTATATTCATGTAGTAAATGCAAGGATTAAATTATTAACTAATAAATAAAATATATACCCACAAAAGTAATAAAATTATTAAAAATTATAAAATAAAATTATAAAATTGAATAAAAATTATTTATTTTCAAATAGTGGATACAATAGCCAAAAGATATAAAAAATAAAAATATATATAATTAAAATTTATATTCAGGCAATGAATATAATTCCTCTTATAAGTGAAAAAATAGATAATAAATATCACAATAATTATAATACCAATTTTTGGATATTGAAAGATATTTTTTCTTCCCTATATGTAATCAACCCCAGGACCCAAAAATATAAATGAGAACTAGGTGTCCAATCAAACCTTATAATTGATTGTTAGCGACTCCTAACACGCATATAAAATAATAATAATTAAATATAAGTCGATAAAAATCAATTAAACTTATAATATTTCACCGGCTTCCCGTCGTTCCGTGTGTGACAGATATTTCTATCGGTAATTTATCGATATACTTTTATTTTCGTCGGTATTTTCATTATCAATAAAAAATATGACTACAGTAATTTTCTGTCGGTAATTCGTCGATAAATCTAAATCTAATCACCAATAAAAAATAAGAATTACCGATGAATTTTTTCATCTGTAATTCAATATATTCTTATAGTGTCTCATAATAATAGGGGTAACAACTTATGTTCAGATTTTTCTTTTTTATTTATAGTAAATGTTTGTTTTTTTAACGGACTTTGATTATATTATTTATTCTATTTTTTGCCTTGTTTGTGTCCTTTTATAGCCATGGGTTCGTGGGTTGCTTTGTTTGAGCTTTTGTGCCTTTTTTTAAGGAGAAGCTATTTGTTTCTCCGTGTTATTTTAGTTTGTTGCTCTTATTCTTCATCTATCTTCTCACACCCATATGAAGAAGTATTATACTGTAGGTTCTTTTAATGCAATGCTTATTTCTGGTAAAAAAAAGTATAAAAATATTGATTCTAAATATATGCAACGACTAGGTTAATTAATGGGATGAGCTAGTATTATTTTGCTTAGAATGGTAAAATTTCGATTCAAGTATTCCTTTAGGCTCTATTTGAAAGCATTTTCAGCATTTTTTTTGATAATGTATAGTATGATAAATCTAATATGGTATAATGTGATATTGACAATGTACTTTGTTTGAGAAGATGTTATGGTACTGTTAAATTATTTGATAGTTTGATTTAGCTTAAATAGATAAAATGATTAAAATGCCCTCTAGTATGATATTTTATATAATTCATAGTAAAATAAATTTATTTAAGTTGTAATAACAAAATTAATTAACTCAATTTAAAAAATAATAAGATTTTTAGTAAATACATAATTTATTCAAAGAAATAATAATTTAATTTAATTTTATGATAAATTTAAGTGATCATTCTACAAAAAAAAGAAATATTAATGAACTTCAATTAGATCAATAATTTATGAAAAAATAATATAAATAATCCATTAAAATCACAAAATAATAATCAAACAAACATCATGTGAAAGTTAGTTGAATTCAAAACAAATATGTATAAAAAAATATAGTTAGCTTCTTTCAAGTCTAATTAGCTTCTTTCAAGTCTAGTTTGCTAATTTGGAATTGTTGCTTTTCATCCTTAAATTCTTCCAATATATATTTATACAGTACCTGCTAATTGATTGGTGTCTCTGTATTCTCACTCTTTGTGTTCTTTGATCATTATGATTTGTCATTCTTAGGGCTGTAATCGAGCCGAGCCGAACCGAGCTTTGGATAGCTCAAGCTCGGCTCATTATAAAATAGTCGAGTTCGAACTCGAATTCAAATCGAGCCCGAGCTTATATCGAGCCAGCTCATATATCATGTATCTCGAGCTTGAACTCGAGCTTGATTTAAATAAGTTTAACAAACTCAATAAACTTATTTTTATTTTTATTTTTCATTCACTTTTTTTAAATTTTCATAAAAGATATACTAAAATTTATATTTTTATGAAAGATGAATAATATAATTATATATTAACAAAAATAAAATATTATATTACTATAATTTTATATTTTACTATAAATTACTAAGCTATTTTATATTGTATATTATTTAATTTATTTATCACATATACCATATATTAATAAATTATATAAATTAAGTTAGTCAAAAAATTAATATATTCACATACATAGTTTAATATATAAAAATTAAATTATATATATTTTTAATCCAATACACTAAATGAGCTAGCTTACGAGCTTAACTCACGAGCTTTTTAAATGAGCTAGCTCGCGAGCTAACGAGCCGAGTATTTCATAGCTTGAGCTTGGTTCATTTAACAAATGAGCAGTTCGAGCTCGAGCCTGAACGAGCTTTTACCGAACCGAAATCCAAACCGAGCTCGAATAGCTTGGCTCATTTACGGCTCTAGCCATTCTTATAGCTTTTGTACGCTTTTCCTCCGAAATAACAAAAGAATAAACAAATAAGGCTATAATTTCAACTTGCAGCTTCTCTAATAGCTTCTCAAGGTCCCTAATGGCTACTGTCAGTGATTATGGGTTGGGAAAGAAAAATAGGACTGGAAAAGAGTATTACAAAGTGTTGGGTTTTTTAAATTTGATCAGGATAATTTTGGTAATATAAAAATAAAACCACACCAACACACCAAATCGGTGGCTTACAAAAATAGCTCAAAATTGTCATTATCAAATCATCATAAACCATCGAAATAAATTAAAAATCTTTCCAAATATGGTTTGACTTTAAACCATACAATACTAACTTATGAAAAACCAGGGTGAAAATGGTTTCAAACAAAGCCTTAGAAATTGCCAAATGTTTACCCGAGGAAATAATATTGATTTTCCTTTTCTGGATTGGCTTGAAATGCTTGATATTTTTGAGATTATTCTGTATAAGATCAAGGTTTATTTTTTAAAATTTTACCTAATTATAAAATATTTCCATTTTTTTCGTTAAAGAACTTGTAAAAATTGTTTTTTGAAATATAATAAGGTTTTTTTTTCTTTAAAGCACAATACCCTTGTCCAATTTGAATACCTAAAAAACCCTCACTGCTCTCTCTCTCTCTCTCTCTCCAATCAAACCTTGTTATTGAATAAGAGGTATGCTGGAAAATAAGATTTACAACTTGATAATTGGGTGCAAAACTGCCAATCTCCAGAATCAAAGCTACAACAACTGCATCTTAGAAATGGCAATTCTGCAAAGGAGCCTCCGTTTCTTCCTCCTCACTTACAATTCTAGAGCAATTAACCATATATTTATATATATATATATATATATATGTGTGTGTGTAAACCAGCTAGGATAGCTCAGCTGGCCACCTATACCTATTGTTACTTTCAATTGAGAGGGCAGTGGTTCGATCCCCATTAAAACGTATTTCGGGGGTCAAGCTTTTAAAATATATATATATATATGTGTGTGTGTGTGTGTGTGTGTGTGTTTGTGTGTGTGTGTGTGTATTATGATGATGAATAGAAGCACTTTCATCTAGTTTAAAGAAAGGAATTAAAGAGCCTATAGCTAATATTCAAGCTCATGCCTGGCAGAGGGGGCAAAGAATTAGACAATAAAGAATTAAGTGTTCAGTATCTCATATATATATATATATATATGAGTCTAAGAGAAGCACATACATTTAACATTAATTCATGTCATGTCACAAGTTTTTACACTTGCTAGCAACCCTTTTATTACAACTATAGGGCACCTGAAAAAGTAGTACATTGCTTAATTAATTTGTGCAAAATGAAGTCTCACCCTCCATTCTTATACATTAGGCTAGTGTTGTGCCCTTTTTGTTAACAAAATGCATCACTTACCTTTATATACATGCATAATAACAATAGAACAACAACTTAATTGAACTCGTCGAGAGACAAGCTCTCGACGGATCCAAAGCTTTCCATTTGCCCAATTCTTGAATAGCTAGTGAGTGATCCACCCAAAAAATCAAGTGGTGAATCATTGGAGATGATGGTCGTCGTGTCATAGATAAATGACAAACTTGTATCATCCACCATTGGATAATTCATGCAAAAGGAGCTTGATTTGTTAACCTCATAATCGTAAAGAAGCATGTCATTGATAGCACTCCTAGCCATGTTACCATATGCATCCTCGTCGGACGCCTTCTTAGCCTGGATTACCTGAGTAATTAACCATCAGTATAACATGTTGCTATATCATTACTATTAATTACTTAAGATAGATATATAAAGAAGAAGAAATTAACATACATAATTCTGGTTTTGCGTGTCTTTGTACACCATAATAAAGTCTCCTAGTTGTAATCCATGTGCATTAACGAAGTCACCTATCAGAATAATCAATAGAATGATAATTCATTGCAAACCAGAAGAAGAGTAAAACAAGATATATAAAAGCCGAGAAGCTATTGTTCGAGGCCATACCAGTATTTTCAAGTACATACATTCGGCTATTGTTATTAGGCCAGTACCTGATGACAAATATAAAGAAATTAATTATAATTAATGAGTTGATCAAATACATTATCGATGCTAAATTTCATTTCTGATGTTATTACATTCAGCAATCTGACAACCACTAAATAAACGAACCTGTATTTAAAGCTCCAAACATGCAGACCATCTAAGTCATCCATGCTGATAAAAATCCCTTCTTTGGACTCGAGGACAGGGAGATGTGCTTCAGCTGCTTTCTAAAACAAGATGTCATCATATGAAATTAAACAACTTGAAGACAGAATTAGTTGTAAATTGGATTACATTTATTACAAATAATTAATTAATTAATTGGACCTTTGGGAGTATCATCCTCTTCAGGGAGCTTACATCGCTGTTCTTAAGCTCCTTTTGAAACAGGAAACTCAAGCTCCTTTGATCAATTACCTATGGTATAGGATCATATCAGTCATCATCTCCAAGATTTTATCAAATCAAAATATAAATCCAAAAAGAAAAAATAAGAAATAATGTTTATGTACTCATTTGATTTCCTATCCATCAACAATTAAATGGCAACATAGTTAAAGTAGATGTTATCTATTTTAACATAATTAACTTCAGAAATTAATTAAATCAACCCAGGCAGCTGCCTAAGTCCATTAAAAATTAGTTAAAGTAAGACATGTTCTTGTTCTGCTTTTGCACAATATATATATATATATATATATAAGTAATCATACATTAAATATTTCAAGAAATTCCAATTTTTCTAGTGTTAATTATTAGCAAGTTTAGAAATTTTTTTCTTGCAAGTTATACTATTGATCAAGAAATTAATGCCAAATTAATACAACCTTTCATGGGCGAAATTTATAAAAATCCCTTTAATATTTAGATCGATTGAACAATTTAATCATATTCGTGTCAAGTTGCAAAACTTAGAATTTGTCATGCCGTGAAAAAAATCGTTTTTATTAAAAACAAGAAAAGGGTTTTAAAAATACCATTTCAAAAAGTGAAAAAATGGATTAATAGCAAAAGTATATACAAAAAAAATTATATGAACTACCCGACGATTATATACCATTTACTGAAATAAAAACAAATTACTTAGATCTTTTGTTTTCTAATTTTAGTTTCCTATCACATGCTATATATATATATATATATATATAATATTTTTAAAAAATTACAGAAAAGGCATAACAACAACAACAACAACAATAATAATAAGTTTGCCGATGATAAGAAATAATCAAAGTTCATCAAATTATATGAAAAGTATATATATATATAGAATTTTATGTAAATAATTGAGCTTCTTGATAGAAATTAATTAATTAATTAATTAATAATATAACAGAAAAACCAAATAAGCTGATCGCCTGAGCAACAAATTAATTAAACAGTTGCCTTCAATAGAGAAAAGAAAAATAAATTAAGAAAATCAACAAAAATAATAATGACATTAAAAATTAAATAAAAACAAAATTGCTCACACGTGTGGGGAAAGAAGAGACAGGCATGTGCGAAGAAGTGGCTGTTGTGCTGGAAGAGGAAGAGGAATTAACAGCAGCAGAAAGAGAAAGAAGAGAATTAGGAAAAGAAAACAGGTGGTTGATGGAAGAAGAAGGTCTCCTTTGTCTTGGCATCCTTTTCTTCCTTATAACACCAAAACCCACAACACCAACACCAACCTTCTCATTACGGGTTGACCCTTCTCCTTCACGATCCGACCCACCATTATCACTGATACTACTAGTACTAGTGCTTACCTGATTGTCCCCTTTCACAGTAACACTATATCCACCTGCCATCCAAGTACACTCCTCGGGTTTCTCATGATCCGCCTCTTGTTCCATCATCATTAGCCCTCTTCACTGCCCTCTTTTTTAGAAGAAGAGATAAAAAGAGAAAGAACTTACACACACACACACTCTCTCTCTCTCTCTAGATTTCAGTGAGAGAGACAGTAAGTATTTCTCCTTTTTTATTTCTCCCAAGAGTCTGGTCTGCTCAGATTTAAACACTACCGGTGAACGAGGCTCGGCAATCAAGAAATGGGTTAAAAGAGAAAGCTGAAACAAAGCAAGAAAAGAAAGAGAAAATGGGGCTTGACTGGCTGTGTGGGCGTGTGGGTGGGTTTTGTTTTGTTGGGTTAAAGAACGAAGTCTATTTTTAGCAAGGAGATTTGGCGATTAATTTTTGTGACATTTGTGGTTCTTTTATTCATTATGTGTTTGTTCTCATTGTATAATGGACATATATATAATCAAATATTAATTACAAAGCTGAATATATATATATATAATGATTAATACAAAATGATAATATACAGAAAAAAAAAAAAGAAAGATGATAATGTAAAATGTGGAAAGAGATGGTTGGGTTAGGGTTAGGAAGAGAGGATCAAAAGTTGTAGAGATTGTTGGTGAAAAAGGAGAGAGAAAGTAGTTAACTAGGGTTTGGAGGTAGAGTTAAAAAAATATTATGAAGAAGGAAAATGGAGGGTTGTTAGAGAATGGCCAAGAGAAAGGTGACGAATGGAAGGTGAAGAGAAAACAGGTGTTCAAAAAGTTCTGTTTCCTGTCTACACAAATCAATGGCGTTTTGGGCCTTATTGGACTCTCCGTCGACTTTCCATGTGAACTCTCCTTCCATGATAGTGGTTTTTGAATTTCAAACTAGTAGGAATGAAACTCAAAACCGCTATTTATACACATACGAAACTGTATATATAACTTCAGAACACTCTGCATTCAATTTTTATATTTAAAAATTCTCTCTCGAATGGGTTTTGATAGTTGAAGCCAACTCTGTTATTAATTAATCATTTATACAGGGTTTTTTTTTTAAATAATTAAGTTAATTAAAAATATTCTAATAAATCAATTTATATCTTATTCCATACTATAAATACTATCGGTATTAGTTTAAAGTTTGATTAAATTATGTGGGTAAATCAATTGAAAATTTTAGTTCAATCAAATGCCTTAAATTTAAATTTTAGGTATACAGCTGTATTAAAATTTAATAGAAAATTTTATTATTATATAATATTATCTGGCTAGATTTTAGAATAATAATTTATATTAAAAAATATACATATTTAAAAATTATTTCTTAAATATCAATTTATAAATTTTAATTAGTATATATGACCAAAAATAAAATTTGCTAATTAGACTAGCAATTTAAATTACTATCATTTTATACATTAGTGAATTATTAGAAAATTTTCGTCTATGTTACTAGTTTTAATATATTTATTTATTTTTATCAATTGATCGTATAAACTTTTAAGGCTTTATTAATCTTAGTTTGACTGTATTCTGATAGTATTAGTGACTGACAATGCCATTGTCAAATAAAAGATCATTTTGTATTCTTTTTAAAAACAATGGACGAACGTAATTTCAACTTAAAAATTATAATTAAATTTATTTCTTCAAATAATTTAAATTATAATGAGTTAAATATTTGATAAAACAATTAGACTGAAGATTAAAAAGAATAACATAGTTATATGTCTACTTTTATTATATATAAATAACATTTGTATTTGTTATTGAGTTTTATATATAATCACATAATTGCTCATAATTTGATTATAATTTAGTCGTTAATTTTACTAAAATCTAACTAGTAACTAAAAACTAATTAAAAAAAGAATTGAGTAAAATATAAAAATTATGATTTTTTTACATAAAAAATTTAATAGGGAAATGTAGTTGTTGAGGTCTAAAATAATATTAATTCTATTCTATTCATGAATATTTTATTAATTGAAATCCATTATATATATATTTATACATATTTACCGAATTGATAAGCATATTTTTCATTTTACAAATATTAAAAAATAAATTATTTGTATTTAAAAATAAATTTATATGTATTTGTTTTATTACATTTTTATTTTATAGTTTTTTTGACTGATATCATATTGATGTCTTTCAAATAACAATAATTTAAATATTTTAATTTTATTAGATATATTTTATTTTCATTGAAATTTTTTATAATTATTTTTTCAAAATGATTAAAAAGAAAATTATTATAATAAATTTTAATAAAAATAAAATATTTATTGTTGTTTAAAAGATTTTGATGTAGCATCTGTTAACTTATTCTTTTATTTTAATATCAAATATATTTATTAAATAATATTAATAAATAAATATGAATATAATAGAAATTTACACGTTAATTAATTCATTAGAGTGATAAGTTGATTCTAATTTAGAAAAAAAAAGTAGATTTATTATTTTTACGGGAAAAAGTATTGATTTCCTTCATCTCAGTGGTTTAAATTATTTTTTTTTATTTTATAAAAAAAAATTTAGTGGGATGGTCGTATAATTATTATATATATTCTATGTAAATGGCAAGTTATATAACACATGGACATTCAATGACGAGGTGTCAAGATTAAGCTGATTGATGTTGATTAAATGGGAATATTCTGATTACTATTTGATGCAGGGACAGTTGTTGTTGGATATAAATGGAGCAAACTAATTAATTAAGAGGCAGGGTTTTAATTTAATTTAATTATTTTTTGTCTTTGAAGTACTGTAGTAAGTCTCTGTTTCTTGTAGGAGCAGCAAAATATGGATTCCAAGGCTGGAGAAGAAGCCACGTGGTTCTCATGCAAATGTGGATGTGAGGTAATACTAAATGACAGAATCTCCCAACTCCTTTCTCCCTAAAATCCCTTACTTAATGCTCTCAATATCACTAATTAATTTAGCTTCAATTTTTTCAACTTTTGCTTTTCAACCATATCATATATATATATATATATATATAATTTAAATGATTTCATTTTAAATAATAATAAAATAATTTATAAATAAGTCGAGGTTGAAATTCCAACACAAATTATTTAATTTTTCCCAAACAAATTCTTACACTTATTCACCTATAAAATCCATTTATATATCTGTAAAATTTATTATTAATATTTCCTAAATAGATTTCCATATAAATTTTAAAAATGTATAAATTAATTAGATGCTTAGAAATGTATAAAATAAATATTTAAAATAACTAATTTTAATAAACACATAAAATTTTAAAATTTTAAGAAATTATTAATTAAGTCTTTAAAATATCTAACCAAGTAATTAAATGATTTTTTTTACAAATTTAAATTCTGTTAAAAGAAGTAATATTGTACTTATTCAAAATAGGGAATTATTTTGCTTTATTCATAGCTCATCTCACAACAAAAAAAATAATTTTATTACTCATAGATATGTAAATATATGTATATAAACTCAAATTGCAGTGGCATATAAATTCATATAAATAAATAATATTATACAATATGACGTGCACATGAAATTTATATACTCACAAAAAAAACAGAAAAACAAAAGGAAAAACAAAATAACAACAATATTATTAAATAAAAGAAATGACAACGACAAAAAAGAAAAGGAATATATCATATTAAATTACAGTAAAATATTTATTCTAATAAAAAAATACAGTAAAATACCTTAAACACTACTATCACATGCAAGGAATAAAAAAGAAATGACATAAATAAAAATAAATTCAAATATTATATTACTCTAAAAAATTATTCTCCAAATGCTATTTTAAAATTTGAAACTGGGAATGTTTTATTCTAAAGAACAAATGTGGACTGCTCTAAAAAATAAATAAAAATTATATTACTGCAAATAGCGTCAAATCATGCTACTAAAAAAATAAATGTTAATAAACAATAACAGTATTACCATTTGAAGTAAAAAAAATTAAAAGATTTTTACAATATTATCGATTAAACTATTAACGTTTGTAATTATTATTATTATTGATCATTAGTTTTAATAGTGTTTATTAATGATAATATTAAATTAATATTATTAATTATAATATTTATTGTAGAGTTGAGTAATTAATTTTTTTTATCAAAAACCCTTATTTAAAGAAATTTAAAGTTAAAATACTCAACACTAACAATTATCATGTGCATGTTGACGATAATAATAATCGATATATAATTTTTTTCACTGTGGTTTTTCCAATACTAACATATTTTCCATATTTAATATGACGCTATTATTAAAATAAATAATTAACAAGGTTAAACTAATTAAGATTCTTGTTTACAAAATAATAAAATGGACATATTTCTTTCTCAATAACTCAATTATAAGTTTGCTTTTCTACTACCATTCCTTTTCTTCCAAAAATAAAACTAAAAATAATTATAGCAATATTCAGATTTTAGTAAAACTATAAAATGGACAAATTTTCCTTTGCAGATTAAATCTATATAAGGAGACTGTAAAATTTTTATCGTGGGATAGGATAAAACATGTTTTTGAATGACAGTAAAAATATTTAAATATTATGACGAAGTTATGATTTTAACTTTGACAACACTAAGTCCACTTCTAGATCTATAAGTCAAAGATTTAACTATAGAAACAGTTCTATATCTATCTACTACCACCCCTAAAAGAAGATGGCTCTGATACCAGCAAAAACAAAGGGACCGTTTACAGGGGATAAAATAACTTTAAAAGAATTAATAAAAACAATAAAATAATTAAGCATAAATAACAAAGATATAAACAGATAATAATAAGAATGATGAATTAAGGATATCGATTACATTCAGTATCACAGAACCGTTTCCGGCCTCAAGTGTTAAAGACTCCTTAATTATGCAATATGACAATATTGAGCAGAATATAAAAGAATATATTAAAAACATATAATAATAATAAATAATAATAAATAATTAATTAATAATAAAAGACATATAAAATATAAATAACATATAAATAAAATATAATCTTTTAAAAGGTACGGCGGCGTTGTTTCATACCCGGTACAGAGGAGGACTTCAGACAAGTGCAAGTCTGACGTTGCTCCAATTTATATTTGGGTTTCCAGCCTTATATACCATTTTAAAGATTAAGTTAATTTTGTATCTTAAGTCTAGAATATTTTAATCAATACACACTCTTATGTCTATATCTTTTAGTATTCCTAATTATACTATGTCTGGTATAGATATACGGATCCCGTATAAATATACAGCGCTGAATAGAGGGAGAAGAAAGACAGAAAAGGATAGAATTAGAGGTCCTTTTCAGTCTGTAAGTAGTGCAATATATTTCTGATGTTTTAGTTCCAGATCAAGCTCAACTTGCTCGTTTTTTGCTTGCAAGAACTAGAACAGAGCATACTTATAGATGGATGAGAGATGAGATATAAAAATTTAAACTTTATTTAAATAAATGAAAACAAAATACAATACAGAATAAAAACTTTAAAACAGAATACAAATTATAAAATATAAGTTATAAAATATAAAATATAAACTACCTTATATATAAGGAGATCAAAAGATGAGGGGTACAGAGATGGGAGAAGTCTATAGTGAAGAGAGAAAGGGAAGAAGGAAGCTTAAGACTAAGGCTAAGGTTCTTCAATGGCTTCTGTGTTGAGAGAGAAGTATTTCGGATCCTTTTAACCTTCAGAAATAGCTTCAATATATAGACAGAGGCTTTAAAATTCCACTGTTCTTGTCACATGCTTTTGGCACTGTAGGTGAATAGTAACATGTCGTTACTATTTGCTTTTACTGTACCTTGACGCGTCTGGAACTGTGGATGAATAGTACCTTGTCTGGTACTGTTGGCTTTACTGTGGGGAACTGTGGATGAACAGTTCTTCTGACTTTATTGTTGGATTCCCTCTGGTGAATACTGTGGATGAGCAGTATCTTGTCAGTGGGTACCGCCTTTATTGACTTTAAACAACCTGAGTGGAGAAATGAGGTTTCTCCTGCCTTTAATCGGACGAACCAGATGAACTTGAATCAGATTCAACTTCTGATTCAATTATCTTTTTATTTTTCTTTTCTTTTTTCTTTTCTTTATTTTTCTTTTCTTTTTCTTTTCTCTCTTTTTCTTTTCTTTTTTCTTTATCTTTTTTCTTTTCTTTATTCTTTTTCTCTTTTTCTTTTTCTTTATTCTTTTTCTCTTTTTCTTTTTCTCTTTCTTTTTCTTTATTCTTTTTCTTTTTACCTTTACTTTTCACTCTGATGGGGGACAATATACCATAGCAATCATCTTCATTACTGGGACAGTAATCCGAGTCAGATGTCTCGGTGGAGGATGATGTCATGGATGATGTAGAAGAATCCGAGGAAGAGGAAAGAGATTTCTTCTTTCTGGATTGAGCTTTAGAGACTTTAGAATGGGCTTTAGTAGAAGATCCAGCAGAGCAGGTTCTACTGGGCTTAACGGGCTCAGATGTTGAGGGAAGAGACCCAACCATCTGTTCCATTAAGACTTTATATTCTTCTGCAGTCTTTGCAGCTGCAAGAAGGGCAATATTCTGGGCTCTTTGGGCACCAAAGGAGACCTGTAGTCTTGGGTCAAGACCATCATGGTTTCTCTTAAGGAGCCATGCTTTAACTGTTTCAATAGTGGTAGAGTTGCGAAAGGCAGACCACCACTTGACTTTAGATTTCCTCAATATAACAGGGATACTGGTACCTGACTGAAATGAATAGTCAAAATACCACTGATATACCCAAGGTATATTGAACTTTAGACAAAAAAGGAGTAGAGGAGGAAAATTTCTCTCATATTGTGAAGGGTTTAGGTTGGCTTTAAAATACTGGTATGCTAATAGTACATCCTGTGGAAGAGTTCTTTCATCATTTCCACAATAATGCCACCAATCAACAAACCAGGATGGAAGGTTATTGGTCTTTATGTTGTTCTCACAATAAATAAGCCAGGAATGTGTTTTACCAGGGTTCTGAAAAAACAAGGCTTTGGTCCAGGCTTCAATATAGTCCCAATAGTTATAAGAAGAACAACAGGATAGGGAAGGAAGGGTTTTAAACTGCACAGGGATGTGCAAAGGTCTTCCCCATTCAGAAGGATGGAGAAATTTCTTTATTTTGAATGAAGAATAGGCAATGACTGCCTTATCTTGCTGATTATAGTTGTGCTTTAAGAACAAAGAACCTGAATCCACCAGAATATGAAGATAATATTCTTGGGGTTTTGAAGATTCTTTAGGTTTAAAAAACCATCCTTTAGGGTAAACAGATTCAATAATAGACCATGGGTTCTGCTGAGCAGTCCCAAAATCAGAAATTAACTCTGTAAACCAAAAATTTTTATTATACCAAAACGTTTTATATTTTAAAGGAAAATTTGTAGAAACAATTTGAGTTGAAGGTTTTGAAATGTCCAACTCAGTTTTAGAAACATTCTGAGATAGGGTTTTTTGAGAAGAAGATTCTCCTATCTCAATCTGGTTTTTTAAATAAGGGATCAAGGAATCATTACCTGGAACCCCTGGAGGAGGTTCGTGTCCCATCTTTAGCAGTGCTTTAATTACTTCAGGAGACTGGGCCAGCTGAGAGACCCATTTTTCTATATTGGCTTTATCTTCTTCTTGGACAGCATCAGCCCAAGACTTTATGGGTTTAGGGTTCAATATACTATCTGAATGATCAGATAGAGCTTTAGGAGAGTCTTCTTTAAGGGTTTCTTTATTGGCATTTTTCTTCTTTTTCCCCATGATTCCTGAGAAGGAATTCACGAGTAAGGAAATCAGGTAAACTGTTATTTTCTCCTTTAATAAATTCAATATCAAAATCAAAAATACTTAAAATAGCTTGCCATCTAGCAAAAATTTGTTTTGAGGCAAGGTTTTTAACATCTTTTTGTAAAACATGTTTAGCACTTTTACAATCAATTCTTAATAAAAACTTTTAATTTAATAAATCAGATTGAAATTTTGAAATGCATAAAACAATGCTCAAAATTTCTTTCTTTATAGTTGAATAATTTAATTGGGTTGGACTCCAATGTCCTGAATAGAATTGGACTATGGCTTCTTTACCCTCTTTAACCTGTTTTAAAATCCCACCAAAACCTATATCTGATGCATCAGTCTCAACTATTTTGGAGGCTAAGGGATCAGCTATATGCAGGCAAGGAATAGTTTTAACTAGGGTTTTAACTTGTCTAACTATGCCAGAGTGGACCTCAGTCCACGGGCCTGGGTTTTTCTTTAACCTATCATGTAAAGGTTTAATAGTCCTATTTAGGTTGGGAAAGAATTCTATGACGTAATTCAAACAACCTAAAAATCTTTGTAACTGAGCTTTATTAACTATTTGGTCAGGAAACTTATCTCCAAAAGCTAAGTTCCTTTCTATAGGTTCTATAATTCCTTGTTCTATATAATGTCCTAAGAACCTAATCTTAGTCTGAAACAGAGACATCTTCGTTTTACTTAATACTAAACCATTATGTTTTATTACCATAAAAAATGTTTTTAAATGTTTAAAATGTTCTTCTGTAGTTGTTGAATATATTAAAACATCATCAATATAAACAATACAAAATTTAGTGTAAGGGTTAAAAATATCATTCATCACTCTCTGAAACTCAGAGGGTGCATTCTTTAAACCAAAAGGCATAACATTCCATTCATACTGTCCAAATGGAACAGTGAATGCAGTCTTATACCTATCTTTAGGGTTAATCTGAATTTGCCAAAAACCAGATTTCATATCAAATTTACTAAAAATATTTGCTTTATATAATCTTCCTAATAAATCTTTTTTATTTGGAATAGGGTACCTAATCCATTTTAAAGCTTTATTCAAAGGTTTATAATTTATTACTAATCTAGGTGCACCTCTTTCTATTTCAGAAGCCTTGTTTACATAAAATGCAGCACAAGACCAAGGGCTTCTAGATTTAGTTATTAATCCTTTATTTTCTAAATCATTTATTTCCTTTTTACAAAATTCAATTAAATCAGGCGCCATCTGAATGGGCCTAGCTTTAGTTGTAATAGACTTTTCATCAAAGCCTATTTCATAAGGTAAATCAACCATGTGTTGCTTTCTGTTCCAAAATGCATTTGGAATATCAGCACACAAATCTTTTTCTATTTGAGATTTTAATTTATTAATTTTATCTTGTGTAAATTTATTATTTAACTGTTCATTTATTTTTTGTAAATGATAATTATTCTTTAAATTACAAAGTTGTTCAGACTTTGCTTTTATAAGTGCATTTATCTGTAACTCATTTATAGAATGTGCCTTTAAAAGATTTAAATTCCTCTTTTTAGGTTTTTCTAAAAATGGGAAAATTATCTTTTGTTTTCTAGCTTTAAAACTTATACTATCATCATTTACTGAATAAGGTGTAATTAAATTCATAAATGGTGTTCCTAAGATTACCATATGATGAATATTAGTCAAAATAAATATATTCTTTATTTCTAAATTTTTATCTATAATTAATGCTTCTGCTTTACCAAGAATATTTAATTTAGATTTATTTGCTGCTGATAAACTTTCATTAGTTTGTTGCCAAAATCTTTTTGGTACTAAACTAGGTTTTATGCAATTTAAATCAGCTCCTGTATCAAACAATGCTATAGTTTCTATATTATAATTACCTGAAAATTTTAATTTTATTTTTATTAAATATTTTCTAGAAGTTATTTCATGCAACATAAAAATTAAATTATCTGGAATTTTATCTTTACTAATTAAACTAATTTCATTATCAGTTTCTTTACCATTTATTTGTTCAATATCTTGTTCAGCTTCTTCATCAGAAGAAGAAGTTGAATTCATTAAGGATTTTATTATTTGTGAATCATGTTCTTGTTTGTTTTTTAATTCTTTTAATTCTAATTTAATTTCTTTAATTTCCTTTTGTAAATCATTTATAGTTGGTTTGTTTTTTATTGCTTTATTTTTATTTAATATTGTAGTTAAATCATATGTTTGTTTACTAGTACTGGGTAGCATAGAATGTTTAGGTCTATCTTCTTCTAAAATTTTATTTAACATTTTCTCTTGAATTTTAGGATCACTTATATATTTTATTGCTTCTAATATAGACTCTTGTTCTTTAGTTAATACATTTAATGATTTACTACTATAATCAGAACTTGATTCTGATCCTATATCATCTATTTGATTTAGTTCTTCAGAATCTGAATAATCTTCAGAATCTGAATAATCTAAATATAATTCATGTATTTTATTTATTATAGATTCTTCTAAATTTAATTCTTGTAACTTTTTATCAAATTTACAAAATCTTGATGTGTGACCTTTTCTTCCACATTTATAACATGTTAAATCTTTATATGATGTAAACCTTTTATCTTTTTGTTTATAAGGTTTTCTACTAGGTTTTCTATATTTATAAGGTTTATAAGGTTTTTGTTTTTTATAATAATCATCTTTATCAAGCTTTTTCTTATAACTCTTTTTGTGATATTTTTTATAAGGTTTTTTATATTTTCTTGTAGTAGAACACTGTCCATTACAATCTTTATGTTTCTGTGTTATACTATAATCAAATTGTTTACAGAAAGAACCTAGTTCTTGTTTAGTTTTTCTCATTTCATATTTTAATGATTTTTGAAGTTTTATGTCCTGACAAAGCTTTAATCCTTCTTTTTGAACTATACTAAACAGTTGTCCATAAGTCAATAGGTCGTAAGGAATAGGGTTTCCAAATTCCTGTTTTATATGGTTCCTAACTTTCTCTCCAAGGAAGAAGGGTAAACCTGCTAAGAATTTTTCTTTCCAGAAAGCCTGGTTAGAATCTTCTCTAAGCATTATCCTCGTTAAGAAAGTTGTTTTATAAAATTGAAAATCACTAAGTTTCTTACATCTAAGGTTACTTAGTAGTTCTGCATTTTTATCCTTTAAATGAGTAGGATCACCTATAAAATGAAGTGATATAGTCAAGATTAGCATTGCAACTGCATCTTGAATAGTATCACCAGATTCATCTAAAATAGGTATTCCATCCTCATAAGTTTTTACAGCAGTTAAAATTTCTAAATGTTGTTCATCAGTGAGATGATTATCCCACCAACCTTTAAGTTGTCCTGTGAAGCCAGCTATAAGGAGTTCAGCTATAGTTCTATCTGAAGTTCCTGTTTGGGTTCTATAGGCATTGGCGGCCATTGTCATCTGTTGAAGAAGACTCAAAATATTGTATTCTGATAGGCTATCAATATTCCATTCATAAACTGAAGAGGCATTATATTTATATTGTGATAAGACATTTGGTCTATCTGCTATACCTAAGTCTGGGGCAGACATTCTAGGTACTATAGACTGATTATAAGTTATACGATTTATCTGTGGCTCTAGGGCTTTACTAAAGGTTTCAATATCTTCAGATTCAGGTTGAGAATCCTCAACTGATTCTGATTCCTGTTCCTGGGTGACTATACTTATAGTTTTAGAAGCTTTAGATTGTGGTGTTTCTTGAACTACCTGTTTTGACCCAGAAGATGAATCAATTTTACTTAATTGTTCTTTAATTGCTTTAACAAAATCTGAATCTTTGGATTTTACTTCTCTTTGTCCTGTTTTAGAAACTTCGAATGGTTTAAAAACATGAGTTTTAAGTTTTTTATCTTTTACTTCTTTTTCAATTTTTACTATTTTACTTTCTTTAATAGTATCTTCTATTCTGTTTAATTGTTGTCCTATACTTAATAGATGTGCATTACCGAAATTATTCTGTTCTAATATTTTCCTATTTGGGTCATCTTCAGAAACTATTTTAAATGGTGCTATATTTATTTCTTTATCTCCATGTAAAAATACACTTGATGCTTTAGGTGGATGTTCACTTTGTATGATTTTATCTTTTACCTTCCATTCTGTATTTTTATTCCTAATGGTTACTGGATTTATTAATTTTTCTGCTTTAAGTTTTCCTCTATAAATTCTTTTAAACCAATCAAAGAATTTCATATTAACCTCATAATGTTTTATAAAGTCAATATATTCTTCTTTAACTGATTCAAAATCTTTTACTTTTTTCATCACATTTTCTAATTTATCTTTATTTTTGATTGCTGTTAATTCTTTATTTAATTTATCATAATTAAAAATAAATTCTTTATTAATTACATTTAATTCTCTATCTATGCTTTCTACATTTCCTGTCATGAAGGAAGCTGTAGGTGACATAGGTGGAGAAGGTGAGTGTTCTATATTCTGAGGTTGATTATAGTTAGGGTTTGGTTCCAAAGGGTTCATTGTTCCTGTTGGATTATAATATAAATGTGGAACTGTTGTACTATAATCTACACTTTTTAATTTATTACTAGATTCTGGTATATCTGATGTAGAATATCTAGGCTTTACTACTGTTTGCAATACAGGTTTAGGCTCATTTTCTTTATATGAAGCATATATTACAGAAGGTAACTGTGAGGCTCTACCTATGTCTACTGTTGAAATAGATGAGGAAGAGTCTGAATACCTACTGCTCACACTATGTCTACTGAATTTTAATTTAACTTTACCGTCTTCGTACTGTTCAATTTTACTAAGTTCTATATTAGGTTTAACTGTAGTTTTAGGTTCAGGAAGAGGAACAGCATCCTCTAAGATCCATTCATCAGGGAGACTAATATCTTTCCACTGAATAGTCCTAGGAATTACTGTATTAGCTTTACTTAAATCTGTCTGTAAAAACTTAGTTTCTCCTAGTTTAGGTTGCATTATATATTTTGTAGCAAAAGCATACATCATAGCTTTATAATTTATTTTATACATTAATGCTACAGGAATAGATCCTTCAAGCATTTTATAATTATGTGTTTTAATTTCTAATACTACACTTTTTAATATGTTTGGATCATTTAATGAAATTGTTATATCTGGGAAGCAGTCAAATGAGATTGGACCACTACTCAGACTGGTTTCTATAGTTCCTAAAAGTGAGTCATTAAAATTTACAAACCTAGCATCTCTGACAACTGCCAAAATACTAGTATTTAATCCTTCTCTAGTTAAAGGTTTTATACCTATTTGTACTAATCCTATATGTATATACTTGTATTTTTTAGCTTTATGATGTTTTATAGATTCTGCCGAAAGTAAAGTTATCTTTTCAAAAGGTTTACTTAACTGTACATCTCTTTCTTCAGCTTTAATTATATAATCGTTTTTAAATATATTTAATTTTGGTATTTTATAAATCTGTTCTTTATCTATCTTTGGTATTACCCAATTATCAATTGCTTTATTAAAATCTTCCAAAATTACTTCATTTCTGTTAACTATCCTTTTAACTTCTGATGACTCAGAACTATCTGATTTAGTTGTACTAGCAGATTTACACAGAAAAGGCTCCATTTTTAAATATTTGAAAAATAGATTTTTAAAGTTTATTAATGTTGGTTTTGGTAGCGACCACTGACTTACTGCCCTAAACGCCTGTCCATCGGCTGACACGGGTCTTACTGCATATCCAATACCTAGACAACACTAAGTCCACTTCTAGATCTATAAGTCAAAGATTTAACTATGGAAACAGTTCTATATCTATCTACTACCACCCCTAAAAGAAGATGGCTCTGATACCAGCAAAAACAAAGGGACCGTTTACAGGGGATAAAATAACTTTAAAAGAATTAATAAAAACAATAAAATAATTAAGCATAAATAACAAAGATATAAACAGATAATAATAAGAATGATGAATTAAGGATATCGATTACATTCAGTATCACAGAACCGTTTCCGGCCTCAAGTGTTAAAGACTCCTTAATTATGCAATATGACAATATTGAGCAGAATATAAAAGAATATATTAAAAACATATAATAATAATAAATAATAATAAATAATTAATTAATAATAAAAGACATATAAAATATAAATAACATATAAATAAAATATAATCTTTTAAAAGGTACGGCGGCGTTGTTTCATACCCGGTACAGAGGAGGACTTCAGACAAGTGCAAGTCTGACGTTGCTCCAATTTATATTTGGGTTTCTAGCCTTATATACCATTTTAAAGATTAAGTTAATTTTGTATCTTAAGTCTAGAATATTTTAATCAATACACACTCTTATGTCTATATCTTTTAGTATTCCTAATTATACTATGTCTGGTATAGATATACGGATCCCGTATAAATATACAGCGCTGAATAGAGGGAGAAGAAAGACAGAAAAGGATAGAATTAGAGGTCCTTTTCAGTCTGTAAGTAGTGCAATATATTTCTGATGTTTTAGTTCCAGATCAAGCTCAACTTGCTCGTTTTTTGCTTGCAAGAACTAGAACAGAGCATACTTATAGATGGATGAGAGATGAGATATAAAAATTTAAACTTTATTTAAATAAATGAAAACAAAATACAATACAGAATAAAAACTTTAAAACAGAATACAAATTATAAAATATAAGTTATAAAATATAAAATATAAACTACCTTATATATAAGGAGATCAAAAGATGAGGGGTACAGAGATGGGAGAAGTCTATAGTGAAGAGAGAAAGGGAAGAAGGAAGCTTAAGACTAAGGCTAAGGTTCTTCAATGGCTTCTGTGTTGAGAGAGAAGTATTTCGGATCCTTTTAACCTTCAGAAATAGCTTCAATATATAGACAGAGGCTTTAAAATTCCACTGTTCTTGTCACATGCTTTTGGCACTGTAGGTGAATAGTAACATGTCGTTACTATTTGCTTTTACTGTACCTTGACGCGTCTGGAACTGTGGATGAATAGTACCTTGTCTGGTACTGTTGGCTTTACTGTGGGGAACTGTGGATGAACAGTTCTTCTGACTTTATTGTTGGATTCCCTCTGGTGAATACTGTGGATGAGCAGTATCTTGTCAGTGGGTACCGCCTTTATTGACTTTAAACAACCTGAGTGGAGAAATGAGGTTTCTCCTGCCTTTAATCGGACGAACCAGATGAACTTGAATCAGATTCAACTTCTGATTCAATTATCTTTTTATTTTTCTTTTCTTTTTTCTTTTCTTTATTTTTCTTTTCTTTTTCTTTTCTCTCTTTTTCTTTTCTTTTTTCTTTATCTTTTTTCTTTTCTTTATTCTTTTTCTCTTTTTCTTTTTCTTTATTCTTTTTCTCTTTTTCTTTTTCTCTTTCTTTTTCTTTATTCTTTTTCTTTTTACCTTTACTTTTCACTCTGATGGGGGACAATATACCATAGCAATCATCTTCATTACTGGGACAGTAATCCGAGTCAGATGTCTCGGTGGAGGATGATGTCATGGATGATGTAGAAGAATCCGAGGAAGAGGAAAGAGATTTCTTCTTTCTGGATTGAGCTTTAGAGACTTTAGAATGGGCTTTAGTAGAAGATCCAGCAGAGCAGGTTCTACTGGGCTTAACGGGCTCAGATGTTGAGGGAAGAGACCCAACCATCTGTTCCATTAAGACTTTATATTCTTCTGCAGTCTTTGCAGCTGCAAGAAGGGCAATATTCTGGGCTCTTTGGGCACCAAAGGAGACCTGTAGTCTTGGGTCAAGATCATCATGGTTTCTCTTAAGGAGCCATGCTTTAACTGTTTCAATAGTGGTAGAGTTGCGAAAGGCAGACCACCACTTGACTTTAGATTTCCTCAATATAACAGGGATACTGGTACCTGACTGAAATGAATAGTCAAAATACCACTGATATACCCAAGGTATATTGAACTTTAGACAAAAAAGGAGTAGAGGAGGAAAATTCCTCTCATATTGTGAAACAGTTCTATATCTATCTACTACCACCCCTAAAAGAAGATGGCTCTGATATATATATATATATATATAGAGAGAGAGAGAGAGAGAGATCCGTTTGTATAAGATTTTTGAAATTCATCAGAAACTTTAATGAAATCATCAAGAAATCTTGAATTACGACCACAATTACAAAGCTATTATTGTTAGAACCTAATGACAATTATTCATGCAATTGAGTTAGTTACCCATGGTAAAATCACTTAATAGGGTTTCCAAGGCTGGTAATTTAAGATCTAAACCCAAAGAAATTAGTACTGGGGTAAAACTGAAAATTAAAACCAACACCCAACATGTTGTTTTAATATCCACAATCCTGAGAACAACAATGGCTTGTAAATATTTTCCTCAGCAGAGACTCGGTTTGACAATAAAAACAATACCAATAATAGGTTAAACTCATTCTACTTAAATCCTAATATCTAGAAACAGTAATTCTAACCAGTCATCTTAATTAGAATAACAAAATTTAGATAATGACATGATAATATTTTTTCTAAAAATATATCCTCAAATTCTCCAAAGTATTCTTTATTTTTTTTAATAATAAAATATAAAATATATATCATTATTTAATTGATTTGTCATCCAAATAGGATGACTAATTGAAATCACCATTGTATTATATAATTTTTTCACTGTATGAGCCTTTTTTAAAGATTTAACCCATCAATTTATAATTTTCTTCACTGATTAAAACTCAAAATCCATCCATGGCCAAATCTATTCTTAAATATCAACTGCAAACTATCAGGCAATTCAGCAATAAAATACACAATAAGGAGAGAGGAGGAGAAGAGGAGAATAATTAAAAACAGTGGCGGAATCAAGACAAAAATGAAGGGAGAGTAAAATTTTCAAGCAAAAGAAATTATGGACGAATTTATATTCAATTTTATTTTTATATTAAATAATTAAATGATGAAATTTGTATTATTTTTATTTCAATATATAAATACTATAAATTATATAAATATAAAATTAATTATAGTTTTATATTATATAAATATAAGTATATTAATTATATATGTATATAAATACACACTTTTTTATAAAAAATATATAAATATATATATATATATGTATGTATATGTATATAGGAGCCAAGGGGGGCAATAGACCCCATGCCGGGTTTCTGTCCCTGATTAAAAATGGAAGAATCTGGTAAGAAAATTTTCAACTCATGTTACAAAGTGATGGAATTTCCCATCAGAAAAATACTATTCCAAACAGAAAGAACAGTTATAGGTTACAACCACATATTTTCAAATTATAACAAAACAAACAAAATCAAATGATAAAAGACAAAAAGGTATAAAAGCTGCAGTTAGCGGTGGCTCATTTTTGCATGAGCAGAGGCAAAACTCAGAAAACTCGAAGCTGTTAAAAAGCAAGATAGACCCTCACACCGCAAATACAACAGAGTGAACAGACTACATGGGAGGGCTACTGATACAGGTGGTGAAACAAAAGAACGACTACCAATTGTTACAAGGTAAAAAATATAATGCCACATACTTGGTCCATCTTCAACATTCTTTCCTTCTGTTCTGCTGCTAGCAACAAACAATTCATCAAAGTGAAAAAATTCGCTTGCTCAGTCCAGCTTCACTATCTTATCATCTTCCTGCTGCTTGTTTGGCTCCGCAGGGAAGTATTTTATGCCCACAAGATCACCAACTTTGCTGATAACCTTTTAAAAAAACAATAACAACAACAATAAAGTATTATGTTCCGGCATGCTGTGGAAGAAATATGCTTTACATGTGATAAAGAGTTTACTTATTACCATCAGCTCACCAGTTGAAGTGACAGTGGTCATCTCCAAGAAACCAAATTAATGTGTATCTTAAATTACTCTCATTTTTTCGCACAGGAAAAAAATTGCACACAATAAAGATAGTTATATTGCGCACTGAATTTCATATATCCTGATAGACAACTCACATGTAGAACATTAACAAGCATCACACTATTCACAACCTGACAACTCTTAACAATGAGGTGCAACGGCACATGTGCATGTGCATGCAGCATGATTGAACATTTGCATGTTAATTTGTGTGCATGCACATGCATGTGAGAGAGACAGAGAGTGTATGTGTCTAGGAAAATAATACCCAAGTTCCAACTTGCTTTTGTGGCAAGCAGACACAGTTTTCTCTAAGCAGAAATACTAAAATTAAAAAACAAAAAAAGAAAGGTGTAATTATATCTGAGAATTTACATCCAATGCTTTAATCAGGTCTTCCCTGGTATGAGAAGCTGATATACATATGCGTGCCCTAGCCAACAATAGTGGAGTTGCTGGAAAAGCCACTGTCACGACTGCAACCTGTAAAAGTACCAAAGATAGAAAATAGACATGAGAAATCACCAATTAGGAGCATATCAAGGTTGGAATCTGCAGATGCTTACATTCTGCCTGAGACATTCCCTTGAGAAGGCAGGAATTTTGGCTGGATTGTAAAGCATAATTGGCATTACAGGAGAGTCACTGTCTCCAAGAACCTCAAATCCCATTTTTTGTAATTCTGACCTAAAGAAATTGCTATTCTCACGTATTCCTGCAAGCTTCTGGGCCCCTACATTAAAGTAACAGTGCTTCAAGCCCAATTTAGACGAGATTGATGTTACATACAGGAGAAGAGAAAGAAGTAATAGAAAGGGTTAAGTCCTGAATTGTCGTTGAGGTGATGTGTTGTGAGTAGGACAAAGAATAATTACAATTAGCTGTGGTGATATGGGTTCGCAGCTGCGTGAGTGGTGGTTATAGTATTTTGTTTGTTTATGAGTAATGCTTATATGAATGTACTAATGGTTATGCATACGTCAGTATGAATGAATGAAATATTCCTTCCTAACATTCTCTCTTCCTCTTCCTTTCTTATTCTCCCTTTTTCTATTATTCCTAACTTCTTCCCTATTCTAAACCCTAAACCTCTATTTCTCTGTAACTAATTGAATCAGTAGCTCATTTGCTAAAAATTGCTATCAGGGCAGTACGAACTGGACCATCTTAATACAAATGAGTATGGCACCCAAGAAGTCAACTAAACCTACCGGAAGCAGTGAAACGACTACTGGATAATTAGATGAAGTTGAAAAATTCACCTCCTGGCAGGATGATATGACTCTCCGGTTCAAAGCCCTTCAAACAGGATATCGAACTGGTCGAGTTGAGCAACAAACACTGTCAAACAGTTTGTTTCTGATGATGGGTCTTCAACTCAACCAAATGATGGAACTCATAAAGAATCTAGGAAAAGGTAAAGAACCCTTGGTCGAGGAATAACCAATACCACCCACAGCCAGAGGCCTCCTGCCAACACCTCTGGCACGAGAAGCTGACAACTTCTTTGTTGCGCAATTAGAGAACCAATACAGGGGGTATTTGAATTGCCTTCTGCCAAAGATGGATTTGCCCCTTTTTGAAGGGCAGGATTCTTGATCGTGGATTGAAAGTGCAATAAATACTTCCAAATCTACGAGGTTCTAGAAGAGCAGAAGATGGAGTGGCGGCAGGAACCCCAAAAAACTAGTTTTCAGGGTGGATTGTGGCTAACAAAGGTGCTGGTTGGGATGAGTTCACAAGAGCTCCCATCCAGAGATTCAAAGACTCCCATCGAGGACGTTGTGATGGATTTCAACAGATTGAAGCAGAAGGGCTCAGTTTTGGAATTTCAAGAGGAGTTTGAGGATAAGAAGGCTAGAGTGGTAAGAGAGAATCCCTACCTCATTAAATCTTACATTATTTCTAGTTTTATTGGAGCGTTGAAAGATGAGATTGCAGCTCCGGTAAGGTTGTTTCGTCCAACCGCCCTTTAGCAAGCATTCAAACAGGCTAGGCTTCAAGAGATGGCCATCTAAGCCAGCCATAGGGTGTTTCGGGCCAGCAACTTCCAGAAGCCCAATAACCCATATTTTAATCCAGATACCAAAAACTTCCAAAATACCCAAAAGCCTCTGACCACTTTTACCCCAAAATCCCTACCAAATCCAGCAAAAACATTGACCAACCCCTACCCAAATCGATGGCAAGCCACAAATAACTGCTTCTGATATGGAGAATGCTTCTTTCTAGGCCATCGTTGTCAGCCTAAGACAGTGATGAAATTGATCAAAATAGAAGAAGAGGAGGAAGCCGACGATACAGATGATGGGTGGCAATCGATAGAAAAGGACATAGAAGTGGAAGAAGAAGACAATGAGAGGGGAACTCTATCTCGACATGCCATTGATGGGAGCCTAGTTGACAATACAATCAAAATTAGAGGCCAAATCAAGAACAAGAGCTTGTTAATTCTCATTGACAGTGGGAGTACCCACAGCCTTATCGACACCAAGCTTGCTTCGGAACTCAAGCTTCTAGCCATTCAAGTCAATTCCATCAGTGTGACAATAGCCGATGGGAGGAAATTGGTGGTCCAAGCCAAATGTTTTGGGTATACATGGATGATGCAAGGCCATCAGTTTCAGTTGATATAAGGGTGCTAGAGAATGGCGATTACAACATGGTACTGGGGGTAGATTGGATGAAATCCTACACCCAATAACATTCGATTTTGATAACTACAAGCTGATGTTCAAAAAGGGTGGAAAATTGATTAAGCTGAAGGGGGGTTACGAATTCAGTTGAGGTTAAGATGTTGAGTGACAAAGGATTCTATAAACTGATCTCCAGCAGTTGGAATGATACTCCATTTACCTTCCTAGCCTCGACTATAAACACACCCTCTGTGCCTTCAGAAAATACTAACCCAAAGTTTTTTAGCTCCCTTCAAGGCTTGCTCAGCAGATATCAAGCCATCTTCCAAACACCAAATACATTACCCCCTCTTCGAACCATTAACCATTCAGTTCCCCCTTCAACCAAATGCTAACCCTGTGAACTTGAGGCCCTACAGATATCCACACTATCAAAAAGGGGAGATTGAAAAGCTTGTTCAAGAAATGTTAGAAAATGAAATCATCCAACCCAGTCGTAGCCTATTTGGTTCGCCTGTGCCTTGTTAGTCAAAAAGAAAAACGGGAGCTGGAGATTTTAAGATGACTATCAAGCATTGAATGAAATTACTGTCAAGGATAAATTTCCAATCCCTATCATAGAGGATCTCCTTGATGAATTGAATGGAGCGGTCATATTTTCTAAGGTGGATTTAAGAGTTGGGTACCACCAGATCATAATGCAGCCCGAAGACATCCCCAAAACGACATTAGAAACTCATTCCAACCATTATGAGCTCAAAGTGATGCCTTTTGGATGCACTAATGCTCCAGCGACTTTTTAAGCTCTCATGAACACATTATTATAGCCATTCCAAAAATTTGTGCTTATCTTTTTTTATGATATCATGATCTTTAGTAAGTCATGGGAATTGCACCTTCAACATTTAGAAGTTGTTTTTCAGATTTTGTTGCAAGAACATCGCTTGGCCAAATGGGAAAAATGTCAATTTGGTTATGAAGCTGTGGAATATTTGAGTCATTTGATTTCAGTCAATGGAATATCTACTGACAAGGCTAAGATTGAAGACATGGTGAACTAGCCAACTCTAAAAACAATGAAGCAATTGAGGGGTTTTTTGGGTATAGAAGACTTATTAAAGATTATGGTGTAATAAGCAAACCACTTACTGAACTATTGAAGAAAGTTGTCTTTAAATGGGGAGAAGGAGCTAAATCTGCCTTCTAAAAATTAAAAGAGATCATGGTAACAACACCTATATTCGTGCTTCCAAATTTTTCACAGCCCTTTGTGCTCCAGTGTGATGCTAGTGGGAAAGGTATTGGGGCAATCCTTATGCAAAACGGTTGACCAGTTGCATATCTCTCTAAGCCACTAAGTACCATAAATAAATCTCTCTTGGCTTACGAGCGAGAGCTGTTGGCTATTATAATGGCAATGACGAAGTGAAAACATTACATCCAACAAGGGAGATTCTTTATAAAAGTTGACCATGTGAGCATCAAACACCTCCTTGAATAGAAACTTCACACTTATGTTCAACAAAAGGGAATCACCAAGCTCTTAGGCCTTGATTACAAAATTTTATACAAAAAAGGGAGTGAAAACAAGGTTGTTGATGCCTTATCAAGGAAGAATGATCCTAATTTGGGTGCCTTTACTTATTTGTTGGCTTCTACAGTAATTCCATCTTGGATGTCAAAAGTGTAGGACAGTTACAAGGGGGACTCTTTAGCACAAGAGTTAATTGCTGCCACCACAATTCCACATTCATCAAATTCCAGATACACCTTCCAAGGAGAGATTCTAAGATGTAAGGACAGAGTTTATATCGATAATTCGACCGAGTTAAGAGCCAAACTCATGCAATAATTTCACAACTCAGCTCTAAGGGGACATGCAGGTGTGCAAGGTACATACTCTAGACTCAAAAGTCATTTCTATGGGCCAAAAATGCAACTGGATGTGAAAGATTGGGTTAGTAAATGTGTTGTTTGTAGCCGTTGCAAGGTTGAAAGCTGCCCACACCTTGGTTTATTACAACCACTCCCCATTTCCTCTGCTACTTGGAGTTCAATCAGCATAGATTTCATAGGAAAACTCCCTAAATCAAAAGGGTATGACACCATCCTTGTTGTAGTGGACAGCTTCACAAAATCAGCCCATTTCGTTGCCTTGGCACACCCCTTTATAGCAGCTTCAGTAGCCCAATCATTCATGGAACATGTGGGAAAGTTACATGTAATGCCCCAAAGAATTGTTTCAGACAGAGACAAACTGTTTAACAGCCTTTTTTGGCAAGACCTCTTCAAGGCCTTTGAGGTTCAATTGCATCTAAGCTCTGCTTTCCACCCTCATACTAACGGCCAAACCGAATGACTCAATCGAACCTTATGTCTCACCATAATTCAAAGAAGTGGAGAGATTGGTTGCACCTAACTGAATGGTGGTACAACACCTCCACCCATTTAGCTATCAAAATGTCACCATTCAAGGTCTTATATGGTATTGACCCCCTTAACCCTAAACTCTCCATGTCAACCACCTCAATTGCAACTATTGAAGAGTTGATCCAAGCTCGGCAGACCATGAATACTCTACTGAAGGAGTTGTTGGCTGAAGCACAATACAACAACAACTACAACAACTAAGCCTTAGTCCCAAACAAGTTGGGGTCGGCAAAGAGAATAAAAAATTATGCAGATAAACATCGCACAGAAAGAGAATTTCAAGTGGGCAATAAGGTTTATCTCAAGCTTCAACCTTATAGGCAGACAGCAACAGCCTTGAGAAGGCATCTTAAACTATCTGCCAAGTATTTTGGACCTTATGAAATTCTAGAAAAGGCAGGGGATGTTGCTTATAAGCTATTTTTACCACCTAAAGCTCGGATTCATCCTGTTTTTCATGTCAGTTTGCTCAAGAAAAAGATTGGAGACCAACATGTTCCAATCACACAGCTGCCTCAAATGTGACATGATGAATTCATTTGTGGTCCAGAAAAAATTTTGAATTCCAGAGAGATTTGGAAGGATGGACAGCACATTACACAGCTCTTAATCAAATGGTTTAACCTTCCTACCATTGATTCTACTTGAGAAGATCTTACCTTCTTCCAAGCTCAATTTCCAGAATTTATCCATTCTTGGGGACAAGAATGGTTTCAAAGGAGGGGAATTATTACATATAGGAGAAGAAAAAGAAATAATAGAAAGGGTTGAGTCTTGAATTGTTGTTGAGGTGGTGTGTTGTGAGTAGGACAAAGAATAATTAGAAGCTGTGGCGATATGGGTTAGTAGCTGTGTGAGTAGTGGTTATAGTAGTTTGTTTGTTTTTGAGTAATGCTTATATGATTGTACTGATTGTTATGCATATGTCAGTATGAATGAATGAAATATTCCTTCCTAACACACCTTCTTAACATTCTCTCTGCCTCTCTCTTTCTTATTCTCCCTTTTCTCTTCTTCCTAACTACTTCTTCTTCCCTATTCTAAACCCTAAACCTCTATTTCTCTGTAACTAATTGAATCAGTAGCTCATTTGCTACAATTGACCACTCTAAATTATCCACTCTGCAAGGATCAAAACAAGTTAAACATAAGCATCCATCCAAACCTCTATTGGAACCATCCTCCCCAAGAATAACCTTTATTGCAGACATTATTTGTTCTGCAGCTGGTGGTGAGATTGATGTTGCATATAGATGAGCTGGGCATGTGCACTTCAAGTATTGAATAAGCTCCTGCAGGAGATGATGGAACTTTTTTCAAACATTAAAACCAAAAAGAGTAGAACATTCCCTGGCAAACCTAAATGATGATATTTTCTAGTTAAAACAAGTAATAAAACATCTTTATCAGTTAATAACACATTAGGATTACAGAACAATAGCGAATGTTGCCATCAGCCAAACCATCTAAATAATCCAACAGCACAGGAAGTCAACTAAATAAAGGTCAACCAGGAATGCACACACCATGATGCAATTTTCTCTTTGCTAAAAGTATCCGGCACTATCATGCTATGACTTTTTTCATGTTTTATCATAAAGCATAAATTTTGTTTGCTTTCAGCTGTATTCATTTCAGGGGGGAAAAAAAAATCAAAGGTATGTTCGGTAGGATATAATGGAATGTCATACAATCTATAATACAATGAAATAAGAAATATAGTGAAAAGAAATATGGTCATGCTATCCTATGTTTGATTGCAAAAAGAATAACATTTAGTGTCAGTGGTGGCAGCCAGAAGGTGGTGGTGTTAACGAGAAGTGGCATGTAACAAACCAACACTCAAACAGAGAAAGGTTAGGAATAAGAGATAGAAATTGAGGGAAAGGGGAAGAATTAATTAAGAAACAGATGATAGATGAGAGAAAAGAGAAAAGAGAAGAGAAACATAATATAGAAGAAGAAAGAAAGGAGATAAGAGAAGAGAAGAAAATAGAAAGTAATATGATATTGATAATCAATTGATAACTCATAAGGTATTTACAGCCTATTAATATAATTGAATTAGCTACCCAACAAAAGATTATCTCAGCTACTCAGAATCATTCCCTCTTTCTGTGCACAATTATTCCTATAGCCCATCCGTTATTCTCTTCCTCTGTCCTATTCTTAACTACCCAAATTATGTTCACAGCTTATCACTAAAGTTAATTCTTTAACTACCCAAATTATGTTCACAGCTTATCACTAAAGTTAATTCACCCTTTTTCCTCTCTCATTCCTACGATACATAATAATTCCTTCCCCTTTAGGCCATTCTTGTCCCCAAGAATGCATAGAGTCACGGACTTGGCTTGCAATGATGCTCAAATCTCCTTGAGATTCATTGTCTGCACTGTCATTAGCTTTGGCTCGAATTCCACCATAGTTATACTGATCCATGAAGAGTAAAGAACCAGAACTTCAGTGGCTCAATCCAAATCTCAATTCACTCTAACAGTTCTTTCATTTGTAGTGAAAAGGTAAGTGCAAAGCCTCCAAGTGTAAGATTGTAAATGTATGAAGAATAAAACATATCGATGCCGGCAGCAACACCCTCCAATACCTCCTCTGGCAGTCCAAGCCCACAGATAAGGCGTGGCTTTTCCCCTGGTAAACTATTAGTTATAGCATCAAGCATAACAGGGCTCTCATCCATGCTCTCTCCAAGCCCAAATCCTCCAATCCAATATTCGGATACATTTCTCTTTGCTATTTCTTGAGCACATCTTTTCCTGTCATTTATATCAGACCCTCCAACAATAGCTCCAAAAGCAGCCCCACCTGCTGGGCCAAAAGCAACGCATTCATCAAGCCATTTTACAGTTCGATCAACTGAAATCTTGTCCCTCTTATAAGATACCAATGCAGGTATTTCATCAGCCAAGGTAGCCCAAATATTTGGCTTCAGAGAAGAAATCATCTATAAGTATTGTGCAGGTTTAATCAAAACACGACCACAAGGAGTCTCAAAAGATGCTCTTGTTTCTTCTCGAAGCTGCTTTACCAGAACTGGTGATATGGTTGCTTTAGTCACACCCCTCAGGGAAAGCACTTCTCTCTTAAGCAGATTCCACTTTTTTGTTTTCAACTTCTATAGTGGAAGGAATTTCAGCAGCAACAACCGCTAGTTGCTCTCCACTCGTGCTTCCAAATTGATAAAATTTTCCGCATTCTCTTCTGCATATTTAGCCTCCTTTGAAGCTGAAAAATCTTCTTGATTGTTTGAGCCATTAATATTGCCATTTTCATCTGGGGTTGAGGCTCCAATCTTTTCATCTCCCACTGTTGCAGTAAAAGATGCTTCATCTTTTGCACTAGGAATTTGTAGTTTCAATTCATCTTTTGCCATGGCATCATCCATCTCCAACCCCTGTAGCGCCATCGACTGTTTTGTTACCCATCGATGACTAGGAGCATTCCTCCCATCGCATATGAAGCAGGTGTTGGATCCCTTCGACTGGGTTTGTGAGGTATCAACGATTTATGGTAAGTGTTGTCTTGTGAATTTGGAGTACTGGTACTGATGGTTTTAGGATTCCATATCGTTGGGTTAAATTTTGAGATATTGGGCTTTGGTTGTTGGGCCTGAATTGGGTTATGAAAGCTTTTAATAAACGTAGCGTTTTGGGAAACTTTCAATCGAGCTTGCTCGAATGCTTGTGCCATAGTCACCGGTCGACACATACGAACCATCGCTCCGATTTCGTCCTTTAGCCCCCCAAGGAAGATCGAGATGTAGTAGGATTCCGAGAAGTAAGAATTTAATCTCTCCATTTTTGTCTTACCCTCCTCAAACTCATTTTGATATCTCTATACACTTTTATGGAATTCCGATTGGACATCTTCAATTACTATTTATTATGGTCCCCCTCATCATCCTCTTCAATCTCGTCCACCGCCTGCCACTCCTCTCCTTCTATATAGTCGTCTGCTTCTTCTTCGAACCCACACGTAACCAACGTCTGCTTTGACCGACATCGATGCTCAAGAGTGTAGCGACCTCCGCAGCGAACACAAGTATTAAAGCCGCATTGATTTGGATTGTAGTTGGTGAGAGATTTTTGAGTTGGGTTGCAGCTGTTCACCATTTTCTAGGTGAAATTTTGTTGCAATTTGGGTGGATAATAGTTGATGGGTTTTGGGTTAAGGGTAGTTGGGTTATTGGATTTGGGAATCTATGTTTTAGGTCGATTAATTTTCTGGGAATCTTCCATGGCAATGTCCTCAAAATACTCAGTGTCTCGCCCCCTAAGATGGGAGAAGATACCCCTCACAATGGCCAGTGGAGGGTTTTTATCCGTTAACCCATATGGGTCTGTGTTGTGCATTCTAGGAGTGGAAAGGATTCCACGGCCAGTGGGTGGTGGTGGGTTCTCCTCGTGCATTGGCTCCTTGCCCTTATCTTGTAGATTCATGGGGAGTTGTATCATCTTACCCATTTGATTCATCAACTTAATTTGTTCTTCCAGCAACTGGTCGAAAGTACAATGTTGCTCTTCCTGCTATGTCTCAAGCCTGCTGTTCACCTCCATTTGAAGTGAGGTAAACCTTTTTGTTCCCTCTATTTCTTCAATTTCTTCTGTTGTTGGGTTTCTGTTATAGAATCTGTACAGATATAGAAAAGAGATTATAGTTGTAATTAGTAGAGATTTTAGTATTAATTATAGGATTAGTTTCCTATTCTAGAGGGATTAGCTTCCTATTCTAGGGAATCTCTTTGTATATAAATATGTGTAGTTTTTTCCATTCAATATATAGAAAACCTTCTCAATTACTCTATGTTTTACATGATATCAGAGCTTTCCTATTCTGGGTGAGCTTGTTTGCTCGATTTTACTACAGTTTGGAGAACAGTCTAGGTCACCTACCTAGACTGCCTGTTTCTCATCACAGCCCCCCACTTTAAGGTAGAACAGGTCCAGTTCGGCCATCCTTTTGAAGTCCGGCGGTCCAGAGGGAGGCGAGTGAGGTACACGCGCCACTATAGCTTTCCGGCTAGAGATCACGCGCCGGCACGTGGAGGCACGTGCAACGATGACCGGCGGTCGACTTTCCTGTTCCGGCGTCGCATTGGTGGCAGCTGTTTGTTCTGGTGGTCCGTTTTTGCATTCTCCTCGTTTCTGACACGTGAATAGTGATCAGTGCACGTGAACAGTGATCAGGTTCTATTTTTTTCTATTTGGTTGTGTTTTTGGACTTCTCAGTGTGATTTTCTCTGTGTTAAATGGGGGACAGTAGTGAACAGAAGGTTGTAACTGAGGTTACGTTTGGTTCATCAAGAATCACTGATAGAAAGTTAACCGGAAATCATAATTATGCCCAATGGAAAAGAATTATTCGTAGATTTGTGAACAGTGCTGATTTAGAGGACCATTTAACTAGTCACCCTCCCTCAAACCCTGAGGCTAGGAAGAAATGGGTAAAAGAGGATGATAAATAGTTTAATCAAATTCAAAATATTTTAAACCCATCGGTTGACGATGTTGTGACCCACTGCGAGTCTGTTAGAGAATTATGGGAGTATCTTGAATTTATGTTTGCTTCTAAAGAAGATATGTCCTATGTGCACAACCTGCTTTTCAAACTCTATCGACCGGATCAAAAAGGCCGCTCTCTTAAACAGTATTATGCAGAATTCAAAAATGCTGTTGAAGAAGAGCGATCTATCTTTCCTATTGTTGCCGATGTAAAGAAAATGCAAGAACAGAAAGAACTTGTGCAAGTGCAGTGTTTCCTAGCAGGGTTAGGGCCTGAATATAGTGTGGCTCGCACTCAGTTGTTAACTAGTGGGGGGACACTTCCTTCACTTACAGAAGTGTATGCTCAGTTACTTCGGGTTTCTAAAGATGAAGATATGGTGACTGATAGTGGATCGGGCGATACAGTAGCTCTAGTAAGTAATGCTAATCAGGGAGGCAAAACCGGAAGTGGAGGTAGTAGCGCAATCCGAATATGTCACTATTGTAAAGAACTAGGTCATATTAAGAAGAATTGCTGGAAATTACATGGCAAACCTCCCAAGTACTCGAGCCCAAGAAAGTATGCTAACATGGCCACACAAGAGGGCATTTTACCACATCCTCAGTCCTCTTCTCCTTCTATCACCATTTCAATTGATGAATATGCCCGATTAACTAGTGCCCAACAACATATTTCAGGTGTTTCTGAACAACCATCAGTATCTGCACTGGCTAATACAGGTAATCATGCTGCTTGTCTTTCCACCTCATCTCGTAATTGGATTGTTGACTCAGGTGCCACTGATCATATGACTGGAGACACAGGTATCCTTCTTTTAAATCTTCTGCCAACTTACCTCCTGTTACTTTAGCAAATAGGTCTAAAGCTTCAGTTATTGGGCATAGGACAGCATACCCAGCCAAAACCCTTCCGTTGTCATCTGTCTTATGCTTATCTCAATTTCCTTTTAATTTGTTATTTGTTAGCCAGCTCACAAAAAGCCTTAACTGTTGTGTTATTTTCTATCCTACTTGTTGTCTTTTTCAGGATCTTGGGACGAAGCAGATTATTGGTAAAGGGTGTTTAGTGGATGGGCTATACACTCTTGAATCAAATTCGCAACCTGTGCCTCGGTCAATTGCGTGTGCAAGTTCTACTTCTCTACAGCTTCATTGTCAACTTGGTCATCCACCTCTTCCTGTTCTACATAAATTATGTCCTAGTCTTAAACAAGAGTCTACATTAGAATGTGAAGTTTGTCAGTATGTTAAACATCATAGGGTGTCTTACTCTCCTAGAATAAATAAACATGTTGAGTCTCCTTTTTATTTAGTGCATTCTGATGTCCTGTTTTGCCTAAGTCAGATTTTCGTTATTTTGCAACATTATTGATGATTATTCTCGAGTAACTTGGCTTTATTCTATGAAATCTCGTTCAGACTTATTTTCAATATTTTGTGCTTTTTATGCTGAAATCAAAACACAGTTTAATAAACCTATTTGTCTTTTGAGAAGCGACAATGCAAAAAAATATCTTTCTAGCACATTTTCATCTTACCTCTCACAACATGGCATAATTCACCAAACCTCTTGTATTGTTACTCCTCGACAAAACGGTGTGGCTGAATGAAAGAATCGCCATTTATTAGAAGTTTCTCGAGCATTAATGTTTCATATGCAGGTTCCAAAAACATTTTGGGCTGATGCAGTTTCCACTGCTTGTTTCCTCATTAATCGCATGCCTTCTTCTGTTCTTCATGGTCAGGTCCCTTATTCTCTCCTCTTTCCGTCAAAAGCTTTATTTCCTCTTCCTCCTCGAGTGTTTGGGTGCACTTGTTTTGTTCAAGACATGCGACCACAGGTATCCAAACTTGATCCCAAATCTCTTAAATGTGTCTTTTTGGGGTACTCTCGACAACAAAAAAGGTATCAATGTTATTCTCCTTCTTCAGGTCGTTACTTGGTGTCTGCAGATGTTACTTTCTTTGAGAACAATCATTTCTTCAGTTCCACTGCATCTTCTTTTCCTGCGTCTCTTCAAACTAATTCTATGGATGAGTTTCTTGTTTATACTGTCAGTGAACAAGTACAACCCCCTCCTCGAACTGTTGTTCGTCATGTCTACTCACGACGTGTGGCGCATGCAATTGAGGCACCTTCTCTTGACTTAGGCACTAGTGTTGCACCCGCTGCTTCGTCTCCAGATCCTGTGCCTGTCCCTGACCCAAGCCTTGATCAACCAATTGCTCTTCGCAAAGGTAAACGCACCTGCACTTATCCCATTTCGGCCTATGTTTCTTATGATACTTTATCTCCTTCTTCTAAGTCCTTTGTAGCATCTTTAGACTCTGTTGTTATTCCTAAGTCCATATCTGAAGCATTAGCTCATCATGGTTGGCAAAAGGCAATGAAAGAAGAAATGATGGCACTTGAGTATAATCATACTTGGGATCTAGTTACATTACCTTCAGGAAAGAAAGCTATTGGTTGCAAATGGGTCTACACAGTTAAGATGAATCCAGATGGTTCGGTTGCACGACTAAAAGCTCGTTTGGTTGCAAAGGGGTATGCTCAATCTTATGGTATTGACTATTCTGAGACATTCTCTCCAGTTGCTAAGCTCTCATCTGTTCGACTTTTTATCTCACTGGCTGCCACTTATGATTGGGATCTCCATCAACTAGATGTGAAAAATGCCTTCTTACACGGTGATTTGTGTGAAGAAGTATTCATGGAGCAACCACCTGGATTTTTTGCTCAGGGGGAGTCCAACAAGGTATGTAAGTTACGGAAATCCTTATATGGTCTGAAACAGTCTCCACGTGCATGGTTTGGGAGATTTAGTTCTGCTGTGATTGAATTTGGATTACAAAGAAGTGCATATGATCATTCTGTATTTTTCACATCATCTAGCTCAGGGTAAATTTTACTAGTTGTATATGTTGATGATATTGTGATTACTGGAAGTGATAAGATGGGAATTTCAAAATTAAAAGCGTTTCTCGGTACTTGTTTTCAAACCAAGGATCTAGGACCATTAAATTATTTCTTGGGAATCGAGGTTCTTCGTAGACGGAAGGGAATCTTTTTGACTCAGAGGAAATATTGTCTCGATCTACTGAATGATGCAGGAATGATTGGAGCAAAGATTCATGATGCACCGATGATACCAAATGTAAAGTTGAAACCTGAAGATGGAGATCTACTTGAAAATCCTGAAAAGTATAGAAGAATTGTTGGGAAATTGAATTATCTTACTATCACTCGTCCTGACATTGAATTTCCAGTGAGTGTGGTAAGTCAGTTTGTATCATCTCCCAGAACTTCACATTGGGATGCTTTGACTCATATTCTAAGATATTTGAAAGGAGCACCTGGACGTGGAATCTTGTATCAAAATCATGGTCATCATAGGGTAGAGGGGTTTACAGATGCTGATTATGCAGGTAATCTCACAGATAGACGATCCACGACTGGTTACTGTGTGTTTGTTGGAGGCAATCTCGTGTCTTGGAAAAGTAAGAAGCAGACAGTGTTTCACGTTCAAGTGCGGAATCTGAATACAGGGCTATGGCACAAACAACCTGTGAACTTGTATGGTTACGACACTTGCTTGAAGAAATTGGATTTTCTCAAACAAAACCAATGACATTATGGTGTGACAATGAGGCAGTCATTTACATTGCCACTAATCCTGTATATCACGAACAAACCAAACATATTGAAGTTGATTGTCACTTCACCCGAGAAAAGCTAGAAGATGGTACAATCTCAACTCAACATGTTATAACCGGAAGTCAACTGGCGGATGTATTCACTAAAGCCTTACCGGGAAATCGGGGTCAACTACATTTGTACCAAGCTGGGCATGATCAATATTTATGCTCCAGCTTGCGGGGGAGTGTTATAGAATCTGTACAGATATAGAAAGGAGATTATAGTTGTAATTAGTAGAGATTTTAGTATTAATTATAGGATTAGTTTCCTATTCTAGAGGGATTAGCTTCCTATTCTAGAGAATCTCTTTGTATATAAATATGTGTAGTTTTTCCATTCAATATATAGAAAACCTTCTCAATTTCTCTGTGTTTTACAGTTTCTACCCTTTTTTGTTGTTTCTCATTTGATTTGAAAATTTTAGTTGTGCCTAGACCACCGCTCTGATACCAATTTGTAACAAACCAACACTCAAACAAAGAAAGATTAGGAATAAGAGATAGAAATTGAGGGAAAGGGGAAGAATTAATTAAGAAACAGATGATAGAAGAGAGAAAAGAGAAAAGAGAAGAGAAACAGAATATAGACAAAGAGAGAAAGGAGAGAAGTAAGAAAAGGAAATAGAAAGTAATCTGATATTGATAATTGATTGATAACTCATAAGGTATTTACAACCTATTAATATAACTAAATTAGCTACCCAACAAAAGATGACCTCGGCCACTCAGAATCATTCCCTCTTTCTGTACACAATCATTCCTATAGCCCATTCGTTATTCTCTTCTTCTGTCCTATTCTTAACTACCCAAATTATGTTCACAGCTCATCACTAAAGTTAATTCACCCTTTTTCCCCTCTCATTCCTACGATACATAACATGGTAATGGCTGAGGAAAAAAATTTAATAAAGTAACCATGATTACATAAGCAATATGCAATGGGCATTACATTAGCTAAAGTTGAGATGATTACATTATCCAATGGACATTTCATTACAATATATTATGTGTAACCAAATAATGGGACATAATATAATCACAATTACATTACAACTTAGACAATTTTCTATCGAACATAACTACAATTACAGCAGCATTCAATAAAATGTCCAAATGATGCCCCATAAAAACTTGAGCTAACAAATAATCAATCCAAATCATAAAATTAAGCCATGAAAACAAACCTTAGATCCAGCAATATATCCACCACATGACCCGAAAGATTTAGAAAAAGTTCCCATCATTACATCCACATCAGCAGTATCCACTCCCAGGAGCTCACAAACGCCTCGTCCTGTTTTCCCCACTGCTCCAATGCTATGGGCCTCATCCAAGTATGTATATGCCTGTAACATTATTAAGATGATGCAAAGAAATGGGGGGAAAAAATCAAGAAATACTATTCCTTATACATTATCAGGGATAAAGTGAAAAAAGATATGTGAAAAGCTCTCCTGTAAAAAGAGTGAGAAGTGATAGTTTTGTTGCACACAGAAACAATTTGTCTCAGAAAGCAAAGTAGAAGTTTGCTGTTCGTTACATGTGGTCCTTTTCTTGAGTTTGAGATGCAATTAATCAAGGCATCACACTGGAAAAATCTTATTACATCCAGCTACCGAATGAATTATTTGATCTATGAAATAATCAACTTAGCACGTCTCAAAGACAGCACATAACAAGCATCACAACCTACCATATGTCACAGACAGTACATAAGCAGCAAGCATCACGGCAAACGAGGTACGAAGTGCATTACATACATGGTAAAAACTATTTAAGACAGGATATATTCTGAAGATGTAATGAAAAACTGCCTCACAAAATAAATAATATAACAGACAAGAACTCCAAGGCAGTACGGAACAAGCCTGCTCCACAATAAATCTACTAACGAATAAATTAGTCTACTATGAAAGACCTAGCCCAATCATACCATAAAACTCAAAAAATCATTTTTCAAAAAATACCATTATAAAAGCACTCAAACCATGCCCTTTGTGGTACACCAATCAACTAATCTATTTTTGCTCCAAGACTAGCCTTTCATCAATCTCTACAAAAAGGCCCACAACCAAAACAACTAACAAACTGTCATCGGCCTCTCTAGCTTGCAAGGAGAATGAAACTCCTTTTATAGTCATGTCATGCAACCAACTTGCCAATTCCACAAAAGTCTAATTTAAACTTGGATACTTCTTCATTTATTTTATATTGAACACTTCTTCATCATTAATTAAACTTCATGATTAAGCATTTATTTTATGGCTGAACGTAACAGAAGAAATTCCTAAAGAAAAGGTAAAAAAAAATTGCTGATTCTAATTGAACATCACATGTATCATAAGATGAGATTTAATATTCATATTGAAATGGCTCAACCATGTTGATACTACCTTATACTTTTTGCAGATCGCTATAATTTCAGGAAGCATGCAAAGCTCCCCTTCCATGCTGTATATCCCTTCCACAATTACAATTATTTTCTTCCAAGGTCTGTGAGTCCTAGGTTGTCCCTCTGCAATTTGTTCTCGCAAGACTTCCTCTAAATGTGATGGTGCTACAAGAAACAACATAGCTCATAAACATGAGCCGAACATACATTTCAGACAGTATTATTAGTAAATAAATGGATCAAGCACCATTTTAAAAACTATGAAGAATCAATAGACAAGGGTAGCTATATGGAAATAATGTATGTCCATACAACAGTGGCATAGATGAGTTACTATTTTATGGATAGAATTTGATTAGCTTGATAACTCATGCCTAACACTTACTATTATGTTGGAAAACACGAATAGTATCTCCAGATCCACGTGCACCATTTACAATAGAATTGTGGTTCAAGGAATCACTGATAATTAATCCACCCTGTAATGGATAACAGCAGACAACAAAAGTGAAATGCAATAATGAAGGCCAATGATTTTTTAGGGAACTTTAAATAGCAATAATATCCACCTTCCCAATCAGGACTGGAAGGATAGCAGAGTTTGTAACATAGCCCATGCCAAAGACTATAGCCGCTGGTTTTCCAACAAAGTCAGCTACACGCTTCTCCAATTCGTTGTGCAACACCGTTGTGCCTGTGGGAATACTAGTTTAGTGAAATTTTGAGTACAGAGTACCCAAGCAAAATTACTTACAAAGGTATTTAAACTCACCTCCATCTACACGGCTACTACAGGTACTAGGAGCATATTTCTTTAATGACTCAATTACTCGAGGTGTGCAATACTCATCTGCTGCAGCAAAGCCAAGATAGTTGTATGACCCCAGGTTAAGGCATCTACTAATGTTTGTGGTTCGTCTGCGTCAGGGACAATCAGTTAACAGATTCTCAATCCAATAACTTCAGAAACAAAATTGGATTAAAAATCTTCTAATACAAATTGAGAATCTTACTTTAGAGTCTTATTATTATCATTTGAGTAACGCTCAACCACATCAAACCAAGCATCAGGAGCACTAGCTATTGGTCTTCCAAAACAGTCCTACCAATCAAAGCATCAAAAATTAGATTCATTTAATCATGCAGTGTTGACTTATAATTATCAAAACTAGAGACAAATTGCTCAACTGGGTATAAACTTTAGTGCAAAACAGCAAGATTCTATGCACAAAGACTAATTTTTTGCTCAAAATGAACACAAAAATAAAAACAAATTAACATTTAAAAAAAAAACACTGCAACTACAAATATACTTTGTTGATTAATTAAAATACAATGGGTTGGATACCTGAATACGAAGGTATAAACGGCGTGTATAGAAATCTTCAAGTCCTAAACAGATTGGAGCATAACCCTGCTTGATAACAAGAATTAAAACATTAAAAATAAAAATTATATAGACACAGCTTAAAACTAGTGTGTTTAAAGTCAACAATGAAGAACAAACCTGAAGATTGTTAGCGCTACACCAGTCAAAAATTTTGCGAAAGAAATCTCTGATTTGACCAAAGCAAACAATAGTCCATAGCTAAAGTAGGTTGTTAACGCTGTTAAGTACGGAATTGCAATCATTTGTTCCTAAATTCTAAACAATTTGATTTCAATATAATCAATTAATTGAGAACAGATCTAAAAACGGAAAAGTTATATATATAATTTTTGAATTTCCGTGGGTAACAGAATCGGCTGTTTGATGTGTGTTTCGAGTTGGATTTGAAAGGTTGAAGAAGGAAGACGAGGACGACGACTCGGTAACCGGGATATTCGGGTATGGATGGTGGATACGGATTCGGGTAGATTTGTCAACCATGTTGGATGATTATTGAATACTGGCTCGCTATTTTATTGAGGAATATTGAATACTGGCTATGCTATTGAGGTTGGAGTTTTTTTTTTTCACTCGATTGGCGGACCCAACGAGGCAGTTTCGGGCCATATAATTCTATAATTTACAAGAGGAACAAAATAATCGATGATGAACAATAATTTTTTACTATTTTATTTTTTATCAATGTTATTTTTTAGTCTTTATTCTTATTATTAATTATTATTTTATTTTAATTTATTATTTTATTTTAATTTATTTGCTTTTTATTATTTTTTAAAAAAAAATTTATAATTTAATTACGTATTATTGTTAAATATCAAATTTTACATATTTTATCACTGAAATTTTTTAATTCTACGAATAAGAGAATATATAATATTTTCTATTAATTTTTACAATAAATTATAATATTTAAACTTTATTACTTTAATAGAATTTATATTTTGTATCTTTAATCATTAATATTGAAAAATGAATTACCATTAACAAACTTAAAAATAATAAGAAAAATTATGAAAAATTACCTAAAATATACTCTTATATGAAGTATTAATATTTTTTTGGACATATATCATCTTAAATAGACTGAAAAATACTAAAATACCATTGTTATACGGATTGCGTCTAAACTGAATCATTTTCTTTAATTTTAAATTAGAGCAAAATCGACTTGCTTTCGTTGATCTCTCTTTGTCGCCGTCGAACTCTCTATCTCTCATCGTCATTCACTCTTCCTCTCACTACCTGAAATTGTTTTGTACTCTCAATGTCTAAAACTTTCATTTTTCACCATCATTTGATAAAGTTTCATCATTTTATTCAACATCTACAATAAATCTGTATTCTACAATTTTTTATTTTTTTACTTCGAAAGTGAAAAAATATTGGATGTGAAATGTGTAAATATATAATAAAGCAAATGCATATATGAAAGTCGATGTCTTGATGGATGGCAATAGTTGTTGTTTATTAATGTGTTTCTTCAATAAATGTTTTACCTATTTGAAATATGTGTTTTCAGTTTTTTTTTATTTTTTTTTAGGATATATCATTTATACAAGTGAAGCTAAATGGAGTTAGGAAAAGTTATGAGTCGCTAGGTTTTCATTGTTAACTGCCCTAACTCTAGTGAAATTATATGTTTCTGTCATCTGAAACTCTCCAATGCAATTCCTAAGTCAATTTGCACACTTGATTTTTGCAATGGTATCTGTTTGATTTTTTTTATTTTTTTGGGGGCAATTTAGTAAATTTAGTGAACTGAATTATCATAACTTGCCATAACTTTCCCTAACTGTAGTGAAATTACATGTTTCTGTCATCTGAAATTCTCTAATGAACTTTCTAATTCAATCTATATACTTGGTCATGTCAATGATATTTGTTTGATTTATTTTAATTTTTTAGGGGTAATTTAGTGAACTGAACTTGCATAACTACCCATAACTTATCCTAAATGTGGTGAAGTTGCATGTTTCTACTATTTAAAAATTTTCACTGCACTTTCTAAGTCAATCTGAACACTTTATTTTTTCAATGGTATATTTTTTATTTATTTTGATATGTTGAGGGAAAATTTAGTAAATTGAACTGCCCTAACTACCTATAACTTGAGCTAACTCTAGTGAAGTTGCATGTTTCTGCTATCTAAAAATCTCAAATGCAATTACTAAATCAATCTACACACTTGATTTTTGCAATGGTATCTATTTGATTTTTTTACTTTTTTATGAGAAATTTAGAGAACTAAACTACCTTGACTATCCATAATTTGCCCTGACACTTGTGAAGTTACATATTTCTGCCATCTAAAAATATTCACAGCACTTCCTAAGTCAATCTGCATACTTGTTCATGTCAATGGTATCTGTTTGATTTTTTTATTTTATTTTTATTTTTTAGAGGAAATCTATTGAATTGAACTGCCCTAATATCCCTAATTCGCCCTAACTTAAATTTTTTCAGGTAGATGGCGTCAAGTTCTATATCATCTTCTCCTAGCGAAGGAACACATATCATACTTAATAAGAAAATGGTAAGTCCTAAGGAAATATCCTCATCCGGCCATCATTACGTCTTCAAAAGAAGGAAAGTTGGTAAGTCCACTACAGCCATTAAGAGGAAGCGAGTTGTTGAATTTCAAAGCGATGAAGAAAATGCTCAAAAAGGAATAAATGCTGATAGATTTCAAATCGATTATATAATTGAACAATCAATATGAAGATACCACCAAATGAACATTATTGGTGCTGGCTTAAAAAATTATAAATGTAATGCAAAACGTATTTGCTGATAACAATGAAAAGGTAATTGTAATATATTGAACTTATAAGTAATTTATGTTTCTATTTATGAAGTAGTTATTTCTTAATTTTATTTTCAAATTTATATAGATTGATGCATTTTCAAAGTATAATGTCGGCCACTTGCTAAAAATAGATGAAAAAAAAGTTTTCCATTGGCCTGGATTAATAAACTATATATTCTTACACCAAGTTCACAATTCAAAAATAGATGAGCTGGGTAGCGAAGTAGTCACCATAGGAGCAGGAGAAGTATCTAATTTTTGGGCTAAAATATAATGGCAATGAGGATTTGATTGTTGTCCGCAGTCCTCTTATGTATAAGTATGAAAATATGACCTGCAAGAAAATGCTTGCAGCATTTAAATTTTGCAAAGACATGAATGTTCAGGTTAAGTTAGGGTTTTTATGCCTGATTAACCTTATGGTTTTGGAAAAAGCTACTAAAGCAAAAGTTGATTCTCGGATTCTATCACTCGCGGATGATGTTGACACCTTTAACAGCATTGAGTGGGGAAAACTGAGTTGAAACTTTGTATGTTCAAACGTGAAGGATTCTATTTGGAGCTTGAAGAATAAGGAAAAAGATAGTGGATACTCTTTAAGTAGATTTTTTTATACCATAACAATTTTTGCAATGGAGATATTGTCATCTTTAGACAGGGTCAGAGTTAAGAGAATTAATAATCATATTCCTAAGATTATGAATTGGAGTATGGAGTCAAAAGTGTCTTATCAAAAAATCCACACAAAAATTCTAGAATCGATACATCACATTCTCTCATTGTTAATAAATTTATTGCTGTTAATCTCTATTTTATTTGTTATATCATGGCCTTTCTCACATTAATATGTTGTGTATAAGAGCTGCAAATTACTTCATTTACCATGACTAGAGAAGAATCAGTTGATCTAGCTTTTTATGATTTATATCTCAGCAAAGAGGGAGGAATTATTGAATATTTTATGTTGCCTCCCCTTGAACCAAGCTACACAACCAAAGATAAATATTCTCAATCTGGTTTTCAATCTTCAGATATTGAAAATATCATGAAACAAGTTTCTCAATTAGAGAGAGATAAGACAACATTTTCTGCATATTTTGAGAGAAGGTTGTCTTCTCTGAAAAATCAAAATAAAGAACTCAGAAAAATGTTAGAAGAAAAGAAAAATGAGATGAAGACTTTAAGAGATGAAAATAAAGAATTACACATGATGGTTGGTACACAAAATAAAGAAATTCATGAATTGATTCAGCAGTAAAATGGTAAAATCGCTTGCATTGAGTGTAACATTGAAGAGAAGGAATAATTTGATTTTCAGACTCCATTGCATGAGTATGAACATGCAACTATCAATGAACCAAATAAGAATGAAACGCATGGAGGTAGTCCATCTCTCATGACTATCTCGGAACATGCATTTGAGTTGGTTGCTGAAAAAAGAAAGATAATTTCCAATTTAAAGTACATTGGTGATGATTGGATGCCATGCGAAAAGAATGAGTTAGGAATACAAAGAGATAACAAATCACAATTCCATGAAAAAAAAGATTGGATAATTCAGATGAGTATTCACCAGTTCTTTCCTTGAATCCTGTTCAGAGGTCTACTTTTGAAGAAGAATCTGCTTCAACGAATGGTGAAACCTGAATTTTACTAATTATAAATAGTAAGTTAGAACAATGACGTTAATACAATATGACTGGTGATAGTTATGGCAAATAATATAGAGTTAGGGGATTTAATTATTGTTATTTTATCTTTTTTTCTTTTCTTTAGCTATAAACTTGCGAATCAAATGTTGTTAGATGGTATTGTATGATTTTACAGTACATTTGATCAATACTTTAGATTTTATCTGACGCATGAGAAACTCTGATCAATGGCTTTTCAATGACGTAAGTGTATATTATCGATACCATATATTTAATACTTATATATGTGAAGCAATACTCTGCAGCTAACATAGTTTGACCTATGAAATCCATTTGGAAAGACGTTTGACATTTCCTTCTGGATACTTCGATGTATGTATGAAATAATCACATGACCCGGACTTTCACCAAAGGTTGCCTTCAACCTTCCCAGGAACCATGTCCATGATGCATCAATTTCAGAATCAGTAATCCCAAAGACCAACGAAAAAATTTGTTGATTGGCATCATGACAGACAACAGTAAGAAGCACTTCGTGGTATTTCCTTTTAGATGAGTTCTGTTAATCGATATTACAAGTCCACAATACTTGAAACCTTGAATTGAAACATCAAATGCAAAGAAGAGATAAAGAAATCAATGATCATCATCATAGTGCACATAAACAACTGAACATGGATTTGTTTCACTAAACATGTGTAAGTATCTAGAAAGAATAGAGTAAGACTGTTCAGGAGTACTCAATATGATATTCTCGTAAGCATGCTCCTGCCCCCCTCCATGTAACAGAATAACCGACCTCTACCCCAAATTCCTTACTCATATCATCCATTATATCTCTAGGTTTGAATACCCTTCCAAGATTTGTTAATCTTTTTTAACACACTCGGCAACAATCCAACTTGTAGTTTGTCTGTGTCTACTTGGAACAAAATTAGATGGGTATGAACGCTCTGCCACATATTTCGTTACCATTCAATCTGCTTGATTGCCTTTAGCTAAGCTTTTTGCCCTCAGTCTCCATTTATATGATTTATCAATACAACGGACAACGATGAAAGATGAATTTGACTTGAAAATCTTAAATTGAAATTGCTCCCTCATTGCTACAATTAAAAATGTTGTAGTCAAATCTCTCTTTATTCTAAATATTTTACCCTCTCCAATAGAATATTCAATTAAACTTTCACCCAATAAATTTAAATCAAAATCATTGTTTGATTTATGTAACCCTAAATCCGTATCCTCAGTGCCATTCCACCGTTTTGTTCCATCCTTCCAATCTACATGAACCTCGGTAGTATATTCCACACCAGTATTATAAATTTCATTTTCTTCGGTCATATGGTCTATGGTGTGTGAATGTAGAATGCATTGAGCAGTATCCTAATGGACAAAATCCTCAGGAATTGCATGGATATCTTATACCATCGAAGACATAATTGAGTCTTCATCTTTATATCGATTATGATATTGATCTTCAGGAATTCCGTCAAGACCAAAAACCTCTCCCTCAATATTTTTATTCATTTCGAATGGATCATTGCTGCCATGTTCAGATTTAAAGACACCTTCTTCAATATTAACATAAAGTGGATGCTTTAGTTTATTCTCGGCCATAAATACAAGGAACACGCTAAATATCTTATCGTTTATAACATTATAAAGTGGTGCTTCATCTTATCCAGTAAAAAAGTTGAACCCAATATTTGAAGTACTGTCAATATTAAGCACATCCAATACCACTTTCTTTAGTTCATTGAAATCAGCTTGTTCTGTCTATATAAGAAATTCAGTACACTCCCAACTTATTTTAATGTCTCCACATTAAATTTTTCATCATAACGGATGTGATAACAACACTACTTTTTAACATTTGAATTTAAAGGTAAATGATCAATACCCTGCAGTCACAAAGAATAAACAAAACCAATACTATTAGATCCAATAAAGCATTCTCTATAGCAGATATAAGTATTTTAATGTGGATTAGGGCAAGTTAGAGCAGATCAGTAACTTTTTTCCATCAAAAAAATTAAAATAAATCGGACATATATTATTTTCAAATTTAAGCATGCAGAGTGTCTCATAAAGTATCCAGGAACATTCTCTATAGTAGATATAAGCATTTTAATATGGGTTAGAGTAAGTTAGAGATAATAATGGTAGCTCAGTAACCTTTTTTCCATCAAAAAAATTAAAATAAATCAGACAAATATCATTTTTAATTTAAATCATACAGAGAGTCTCAAAAAAAGTAATGGTGCATTTTTTTTATAGTAGATATAAGTGTTTTAATGTGGGTTAGGGCAAGTTAGAGATAGTTATGACAGTTTAATAATCTTTTTTATTAAAAAAATTAAAATAAATCATACAGATATTATTTTCAGACTAAAGCATGCAAAGTATCTTAGAAAGCATCCAAGAGCATTCTCTATAGCAGATATAAGCATTTTGATGTAGATTAGGGCAAGTTAGAGATAGTTAGGGAAATTTAGTAATCTTTTTTTCATCAAAAAAATCAAAATAAATCGGACAAATATCTTTTTTAGACTAAACGCAGAGTGTCTTAGAAAGTGTAATGGAACATTTTCTATACCATATATAAGTATTTTGATTTAGGTTAGGACAAGTTAGGGATAGTTAGGTCTAAGATAATTCTGCTCAAATCTATCATTGTTTTTGAAAAAGGAATGTGAGCCGGATATAGATGCTAATATAGAATAAATTCAATAAAATGAACCGTTTTCTCTTCAAATAGCCATCATTTTATAGTCAAAATAACTTATAAATAATTGTATTACATCAAAATCAAGATCAAATATTTTTCTGCATATTCGACTAAATGAACAAAATAAAAACACACCACTTAAAATTAGAGAGAGATAGTGATAAAGCTTTCTTTTATCGATCTACTGGTGATATATTCGTGTTTTGAAAAGGAAAAAGACAAAAAGTTGAAAGAGACAGATTCGTGTTTTAGAAAGGAATAAGGCAACATTGGCAGCTGAGAGTTTTCTTTTACTAATATTAGTTTATTATGTATAAGGGTTTTTTAGTATTTTTCAGTCTATTTAAGGTAATATAAATCTAAAAAATATTAATTCTTTAGAGAATAGTATGTTTTAGGTGATTCCCTAAAATTTAAGGATGACAACGAGTCAGATATTTTCAGGTATCCAATCTGTTTATATGAAAAATGGATAGTTTATAAATGGGTTTAGACGGGTATGGATTGTAATTTTACTGCTCGTGACAGGTTCAGGTCGAGTTCGGATTTAGACCTTTGGATACTCGTTATCCGAACCCGATTATATATTAATTATATTTTATTAAATTTTAATTATATATTAATTATATTTTATTTTAATTATAAATTATGTGTATGAGATTATTTTTAATAAAATTATGTTAATATTAAATATTTATTTATAATTATTAATTAAAAAATTGTAATTTATATTTTACATTTCATTTTTTTTTGAATTTTTATTTTTAAACGGGTTCGAATAGTAAACGGGTATTATTAAATGGATTTGGAATGTATAGGGTATAACTATAATCGAATTTAAATAGTTTTGGATAGTTTACAAATTAAAAGGATTCGAGTTTGAGTAGGACAATTTTAATATGTACCATACTTGCTACCAACCCTGAGAAAATTGATAAGATATTTAAATTAGAACATTCTAGATAAACTTGGTAATATATTATATGAAATTTTTTTTGAGAGCTTACAAAAATGATATTTAAAATTATAAAATAATTATATTATTTATTTATTTGCACTTAATTGATAATAAAATATAATAATTTTATTAATATTTTATTTTTTACACTTAATTAATAATATTTTATTTTTAATTTCTGATTTATTTTTTCTCCTTCTTTAATCGACTTTTGTATTATTTATAAAAACCTAAAATATATAAAATATGCCATTCTAGTTTTATATATAAGGATAATTACAAAAATAACTAAAAAAATAAACTAACTTTCGTACATTGGCTTAAAAAATTACAAAAATACAATAAATAAATATTTATCTTATAGTTTTTCATTACTTTGGAAGAGACCAATTAGCTTTACTGTACTTAGCTTTATTAAAAGACAAATGCTTACTTTTTTAAAATATATATATATATATATATATATTTGACTTTAATTTGAAATAGTTTGGCCATTATTTGCTTCTTTTTTACAGTAAATTGCATAGATTTTTTTTAAATTCATTATATAGTTATAATATTTTATTTTTTTTTATATTTTTAGTCATGTGGTCATTATTTTTTTGTACATTTGTTTTTTGCAATTTTCATCTTTTGTATTTTGTATTTTTTTTTGTGTATTTTTTTTATGATTTTCATTTTTTTTTCATTTTTGCTTTTTAATCTATTTACTTTTCTTTTTTTATATTGTTTGTATTATTTATACTATTTATCTTTTTTAAAAAATTTTTAAATTAAAATTTTAAAATATTAAATTAAAAATATTTATATTAAATTTACACTTATATATAACATATATCAATATATAGTTAAAATATATCTACATATATATAACATATATCACTTTTATATTATTATTCTTTTAAATTTTACCAAGTATATATTATTATATGTAATATTTAACGATATTTAATTAAATATATAATAGTTTTATATTTTATTTTTTTAAAATTTAATATGCATATTATTATGTGTAATATATATCCACATATAACTAAACATATATCATTTTTCTACACTTATTCTTCTAAAATTTAATGGATATATATTATTATATGTAACATATATTGATATATAATTCAAAATATATCACTTTGATGCTCTTATTCTTTTAAATTTTAATAAGTATATGTTATTATATATATCATATACCGATATATAACTAAACATATAATAGTTTTATACTCTTATTTTTTTTAAATTTAATATGTATATATTGTTATATATAACATATATCAATATATAACTAAATATATAATAGTTCTTTTAATTTTATTTTTTTATAATTTAACACGTATATAATATTATATATAATAGTTATACATATATATAACTAAATAGATATCACTTTTATACTATTATTCTTTTAAAATTTATCAAGTATATATTTTATATGTAACATCTATGTATAGATGTTGAAAATCAAATGTATTCGGTGGGTGGATAGAGCAAATAAAATAACAAATAAAAGTTTAAAAAAATGAGAAAAATATCATCAAGGAAGAGGAACAAGATGAGAAGTCTGACAAAGATGATCAAATCAAGAAGAAATAGGGTTTTAAAAAGATAAAGATGAAGATAAGCTTATTTTTTAAAGAAAAAGGAAAAAGAATATGCATTGAAGGGGAAGACGCAAAACAATAAAAAGCATTATGAAAGAGCGTATTTTTTTAAAAAATAAAATATAACAAATGGTAAAAATAAGAATAAAAATAAAAAAAAATAATAGCTGTAAAATTAAAAATAAAAGTTAAAATATAGTATTTAGTGTAATTTTCTCTATATATAACACAATAATAAGGTAAAATTTTAGATATTTATTTATTTCCATAATTTTTCTATAAAATAAATCAATAAATATTATTTTATCCATTCAGTTATATAAATAAGTTTTTTTATTGGATCTAATAAATTATTTTTTTAAAGGAAAATTATAAATAAATAAATGTTATTTGTCTATTTAGTTATATAAATAATATATTTTTTTAGTTGAATAAATAACTAATTTTAAAATTTATTATTTTTTCTAATAAAGTTATCAAATTTCAACTTTTTTTTTATTATATTGTTCGTTTTTCAAATATGGATAATTACATGCAGGGAAGAGGGGTAAAATTTTTCTTGAAATTATTCCCGGCTTCGCTCTCTAATTATCTCTCTTTGTTTTATTTTCAATATTCATTATATCTTTCATATAATTATTATTTTATAAATTTATTAATCTATTAATAAATTATTTTTATTTATAAAAAAATTAAATTAATTAAAAAATATTATATATATAAATTTCTAAATTTACGTGATAATTCATAAAAAATAAAATAAAGAAAAGAAAACATTAAACTATAAATATAATTTCATAAGAAATACTTGCAATAAAATTTCTCACACAATATTAAAAGTAAAAATAATAAAATAAAAATCAAAGGTAAAGAGAAGAAATTGAAAAAAAAAAGCAAAAATGGATTTAAAACAAGATTCAAATATTATTTTTAATTTATCCTTCATTCTTGATTCGTTTAAATGAGTTCAAATTAACTTCGTCGAAAAATTTATCAAGTTTCATGATTTTGTATTACATTAGATTAGTGTTATTTTTTTTAAAATTTTTTAGAAGAAAAATATATTGTTTAGGAAAAAAATAATTTATTAAAATTTACTTTTTTTAATTTTTTGTATAAATTAAAGGATAGCTAAGAGTGTAATTTAAAATTTTAAAGGAGAATAAATAAACAATTATAAAATTTTAATATATATATATATATTTCATTTTCAAAATAGAAGGGGGAATCTGCCGTGGCTTCTCCACTGACAGCATGAATTCAACCTAATTTTAAATAGCGTTATATAAAAATATATGTTTAAAAAAATAAAAAAAATATTATTTTTATATTCATATAAAATATACTTTTACTTTTCATTTAAATATAAAAATCACTTTAAAATAAAATTTAACCTAATAAAAATACATTCCATCCTCCAATACTTAATGTTCATTAAATTAATTTATTGGAAAATAATCTAGGGAGTATCTGCGCGATACTGGGGGTGCTTTATTCAATATGTATATAATAATTTTTAAATCTTATAATAATTATAAATAAATAATCATAAAAAATTAAAATTCGTAAATATTTTTTCTTATTTAATAATCGATTTAAACTTATCAATAAGTACTCTTTTAATAATTTTTTAATTATGTCTTGTATAAATAAAATAAATATTATGATATTTTAATGGGAGGATTAAAATAAATATTGCTTATACAAGTGTCTTATGTTAACAATAGTATTTTTTTCATCAAATATCACCATTTCAAAGCTATTTATACAATCAGTATTAGAAACTTGACATATTATACAGATGAATTTTGTAATTTTTATCTTTCAATTTTCTTTGACATGGCTCATATTTTTAGCTAAATCATATTGCTTTATTTACTATAATCTTAACAAAAAGTATTTGATATTAAATGAATTAAATATTATCAATATTGAAAAAAATTAGAGTGAATTTGTGTAAATGTTATTTTTCAGTTAAATAAAGAACATACCTGACAATGGATGAAAAAAACACAATAGATGATTAATATGAATTTTTATATTTAATATATTAAAATTTTAATATTTAAAGAAAATATTTTGATTTAATATTTAAGGAAATATATTTTAAGGAGATGTAATATGTGGTAAGGTTGGAAAACTAATTACTATAGAATTAGCTTTAAACATGTTATGCAACAATAATTTAATAATTTTATATTTGTAATCAATTTTTTATAGAATTTTTATTAATATATTATTTATTAAATATAGTCTTTATTTATAAAATACATTTGATATGTGATAAAAAAAAAGTATATATATTTAATTAATAAAAGATATTTATTATTATTTTCTTCTTATGAACTTTTTAAAAAAACTTTTTTTAGATATTCAGGAAGATTGGTATAATTTTATTAATAGCATTATTTTTTATGTTATTTTTCTTTAATATTTAATTTTAACTAAATAAATTATAAAAAAAATGAAATTCAAAGTAAATACTTCATTATTTTTAAAATAAAGTTTCAATATAATAAAATAAATATATGCGGATGATATTATAGAATATAAAGTTTATATATATTATATGATTGAATAAATGCTGTTATCATATTCATTTTTGGTTATTTTTGTTTATTATTATTTACCTCAAGAAAATCTTTTTAATCTTCCATCAAATGTTTACATGAACCCAAGTAACTTTTTTATATAAAAAAATAATTCTTCATAAAAAATTATACATAAATAGCTTATGTATTTTCTTAAATGGTTTTTTTTATATTGTTTGAAAGAAAAAATAAAAATAAAGTGAATAATTCATATATCTATCTAAATAAATAGAAAAAAGGTTTTTTTAATAGTATTAATTCCAATTTCAAAGATTTTATCCTACACAAAATCATTAAAATTTAAAAATTTTAGAGTGCTATATCCATCATTAAAAAAAATTTATAAGTGATAGAAAAAAGAAAAATGCAACAGAAATACTTGTGGATGAAATGCAATTTAAGATTATAATTGAAGTAGTTTATACTATTAATTAAATATGAAATGATATACGATATATCAATTATCAATTTATTAAGTTTGAATATTTTAAAATATATATCATTTTTCCAAATCAAAATTATAAAATAAAATTAGCACAAATAAAATATTAAATAGTTATTACTAATTATTTAAAAGACAAATTGGGGATTGGAAAAAATAAAACTGCATAAGATAACAAGTTTTCTTTACAATATTGCATTTGAAAATTATCTTATTTGAGTTTCTTTAGTTGAATTTAAATAAAAAAAAACTTTAAATTGAAGTTTTCTTTAAATAATCGTTGATACTATTTTATCTGGATCAGAACTCTGCATTAAAAGAGTAAATTACTACCATCTTATAGAATAAAAAATCAAATTAAAGATATTTAATATTTAAGATAATTTTATTATATACTAAATAAAATTTATTTTTAGAATATAATATAAAAATAACTTAATAATCATCAATGTCAAAAAGAAAATACACATATGTATTATATAATATATATATATATATCAAAAAGTATTAACTTTAAAATAAAATATTAAAAACTAGAAATCTATATATTCAATATAAAATCAACTCTAAAATTCAATAATTAATAATAATTCTATGCATCAAATAATTAGATAAAAATTGTGAATTGAAAAAAAAAGTAGTAGGACATTATTATAACAAGATATCATCATTATTTAAAACTTAAATATAAATATATTAATAAAAAAATTAATTTAACTAATTATTATCAATATTAAATAAAATATTTTAATTTTATTTGAATTTTTTCAATACTTATAACTGTTAATTGATTATCTATTTTAATAAATAATAAATTTAATATTTTAAAATTTTAATTTAAAATTTTAAGAATTTGAAATATGCAGCTAGATGAGATTGGGACACATGGTATCATATTGTACTAGCAACATTCCATTAAATATAATATATAGATATGAATTTTCTTATATGACAGTGCATCGATGCTAAGCATCAAAAAGGATTAAGAGCATATAATCATCCTCGCTTTAGCCCTCGCGCTTGTGCAAAATATATTAGAAGCCTCTTTTTTTTTTGCCAATATATTAGAAGCTTCTTTTATGGCATGCTTTTTTTTGCCTGTTGGGTGTAATACTAAATTTAGCTGGATTTTTTTTTAAATATTTTTTTTTATTTTAATTAGTCTATTGGTATGTATTTTATATGTGAAAATATTATTTGCTAGAAAAAAACTGTGTGATATTATAAGAATTTTTACTTTTTCAAGTCATATGATAATTTTAAAATAAATAATTATTTATTAGGAGACAGTATGAGTTGGGTTTGGTCTTCTGATCGAACTCAATCAAAGAATAAAAACCTATATTGATGCTGTCCAATTTTTTTTTTTAAAATTTGACTAATCTAAATTAATTTTGAAACCGGTCGGATCGGTTTCAAATGGGTTGATATTTAATATTAAATTTCATATTTAAGTTCATTTTAGTATAATTTGATCCGGTTGATTAAATTAAATAATAAAATATAATAAAAAATATATTTATAAACAAATATAGAAAAATTAGTCGGGTTTAGGTTGAATAAAAAAAAATTACCTCAATTCTACCGACCAAATAAAATTAAAATTTTTTCTATTTATAAAATGAACCAACCCATAATGTACTTTAAACCAAATTCAACCAAATTAATTTGGTCAGATTTGGTCCAATATTGAAAATTGTGCACTACCTTATTATTTACTCATAATATAAATAAAAATAAAATTAATATATATTAATAAATATAAGCAAATAATTTATAATATATCAATTACAAAACATAGAGAGATTTGAAACTCCATAATATTATCATAATAATTCATGTAAATGATAAAAATTATTTGTTAAATCAAATAAATCAATACTATCAATAATAAATAAATAAATACTTACAAGAAAACTTAAAAAGAGTAACATCAACAGTTAAAAAAAGCAACATCAATAACCTTAACAAAATCATGAGTGCTGGAATAGCGAGGATAAAAAAAAAAATCAGTCTCATCAATTTTGGTTTAGAAAAATTATAAATCTAAATCGAACCATAAATAAATAGTTACCCGAGTACCATTTAACGATATAAAATAAACAGTTAATCGATTATTTTTTATTTTAAACCGTTACACTGTCTGTATAAAAATAAAATTAAAATTTAACAAATTTTATACATATTTAATAAAGAAAATTAAATATAACTTATTGCAATAATAAATCTTAACACAAATATCCAATTAAAACACAAATATATATTTAAATTCAAATATAATAATTTAATATATATAATTTATGTATATAATTTATATACATATTTATACATATTTTATAATTAATTATATAAAAATTATAATATAATATAAATTTATGAATTATTTATATACATGTAATATTATAATATATGGTTAACCACTCGATTGGATATCCGAAAAGAATGATTTTTTAATAGTAAAAATGAAATTAAAAATATTAAAAAATAAAAAACTTAAATCTAAACTATCAATTTAGTTAATCATAATTTTTTGCTTAGTTTTCGGTTTGGTTTTTATTATAATCGGTTTTCTTGGGCAGACCTAATAAAATTCTAATAACTCTAGCAACTGAAAACTCCAAAAAAATAAATACAAAATTAATCAAATACAATAAGTGTAATTAGAGCAAAATTGGAGAATATAAAATGAAAAACAATAATATTAACATGCAAATACTCTCAAATAAATACTGAAATTGAAATGATATTAAAAGAATTAAATGTTGTTAACAATGTGAAAATATTAAAAAATAATAAAAGAAGGTATATATATAGGACTATCAAATATAGATATGCATGCATATTGCAATAAATTAGATATTACCAATAAATTAAAAAATGTCATTCTACTTAATTACAGAAAATAAATAAATGTCTTTATTATCGAGCTATTAAACTATTATAAGATATATGTGTTTATGCAGTGTTGCTTCAAGAGCAATAAATAAAGAAAATATGAAATATGAATTTTCATATGAATTTAAAATAAAAAATTAATAAAGATTTTTACTTAATAAGGAAAATAGAAAGTTGTAAAGAAATCTTAATTATAGCGATTAAAAAATGGATAGGAGAAGAGAGGATAAAATTTGTTGTTTTAAAAACATGAAAACAGGTTTATAACATCATAATTCGTAGTTATAATTTATAAAGTCTAATTTAACTTATACGTTATATCATCCGTAGTTATAGTATAACAACTATAATTTAATTTATATATTATATTATACTATATTTTATTCATTCTAATAAGATATCTATCATTTAAAAATTAAAATTAAATTAAATTTTGACTTAACAAATAAAAGAGTACATATTATTAAGATATTAAGTTACCATAGTGTTTATACCTTACTATGACAATAATAAAATTAACTTTTAAAAAATGCTACTATTATCCATCACATTGTAAAAATTTAATATTATTATATTATTTTTTCTAAAAATATTGTTTTTGTAAAGCATATATCAGTAATATTAAAAATATACAATATTAAAATATATTTTTAATTGAAAATTAAACTGAAGATTGAATTGAATTTTTTTAATTCAAAAAATAAATAAATTTCAAGCTATAACATGAAAATTTTTAATTTTATAATTTTAAAATTAATATGAATATTTTTAATTTAAAAAATAAAGAAACCTAAAAATTAATATGAATATTTTTATTTAATTTGAAGATTATTAAGATTTTTAATAAATAAAAGAATTTAATTTGCAAAAGAATTTAATTTGTATACAAAACATAATTTTTTATTTAAAAAAATAAAAAAAACTTAAATATTAATATGAATATTTTTAGTTTAATTTGAAGATTAACATGAATATTTTAATTTAATTTGAAGGTTAACATGAATATTTTTAATTTAATTTGAGATTTTTAATTTAAAAAATAGAGAAATTTAAATTTATACATAAATATTTTTAAAACCAACCTGGTTCCACATGCCATGGATCTGGTTTTGAGTATCCACAGTGACAGTCTATTGTAGATGGGCACCAATGATCAAATTTTTTAAAATTTAAAGGTTTAATGTTATCCTACCGATCTAATTTTATCCTACCTGAATACCCTCATATGAAAACTTCCCCTCCCATCCAAATCTAAAGCAAACCTCATCCCTTATCTTTTAAACCCTTATAAATGCCCCACTCCTTCCATATTTTTTATCAACAATCATCATTAACATACTTTCAATTACCACAATCTCTTTTCTCTCATTTTCCCTCTCTAAATCTATCCAGGAAGCTGTTCAATGGTTCCTAACCTTTTTCCGTTAATTCCTATCCATTTTTTGGTGCTTCTAATAATGTAAACACTAAACCCACCACCAAATATGAATTTCCAAAATCAATTATGAAGATTTTGTTGAGTTCATAATTTCTAAGGCTTGTTCAGTCCATTTTGGAGTCCAAGTATTACTATATTCGTGTTTTCTAAGGGGAAACTCTACCCAAATCAATTCTACAATAAGTTTGATATGTCCCGATGATAAAAAATCAAATAAAATAAAAAATAAAATCAAACTCTTGTTCATACATGATTTCTTATTTTGTTCATAATAGTAAATTATTATGGTCTTCATTTGCAGATTTTAATTACTTAAAACATGTTTCTTTCATGGAATAATGATATTACGTAATTTCTCTATCAAATGGTTTGACTAATAAATTTGTTTCATGATGTAGAAAAGTGTGACACATAAATAAACTATTCTAACTCTTCTCCTTTATCATTTATGTTATTATTATTTATTATGTATCCATATTATTTATATGACTAACTATTTCTCTTTGCTAATATAAAATCTTACATTAGTTACATTGGATTTTTTGACAAGCACTTCAAAAAAAAAAAAAAAACCACAGTTTAGTCACTTTACTGTAACCTAGTAGATTGCCATCATCGAATCTAAAACCTTGGGAACTCGGGCTGACCCTCTTCATAAAGGATAATCTGTTGTTTCTCCATTTGACTCGCTTATAGCATCATAAATCTATAAATTACTTTTAATTATACCAACAACAAAGTTGAAATAATAATAATAATAATAATAATATTATTATTATTTTAACACTAATTTAAATAAAAAAAATATAAATTTTCAAATCCTTGTCCATTTCTTTTATTTCCTCCTCTTCTTCCACCATATAAATGGATTAAACAAAATTTATTTTGTTCTTCATAAGAACAAATTTTATGTTATTCGGAAAGTTCTTGGAATGGAAGGAGTAATAACTGGCATACTATTTAGAGCTGACATCGACAACAAAGAATTTGCATGTTCCTATGGTTAGCATATAGGTGCTTGCTCATGACCAACTAGGAGAGATTTTGAAGGCATCTCACCACAAATGGGAGGTGTTTCAGATGTGGTTACCATTTGGATTCCATGGTACATGTTTTGAAGGAATGTCATTTATGCTGCAAGTCTAGATTGGGATAGCTAGCATCCCTTGGGATGAGGAGTTCTTCATCTGGGAGTTGAAAGAACTGACACGTAATTTAACTTGTGAGGGCCTTGGCAAGAGCAAGGGACATGAGAATATCTTGCTTGGTATCACTTGTTGGATACTTTAGATAGGTAGAAACGAGGCATTGTTTTTTGGGACGCACAAAGAATTGACAAAATCATGTCCACCATTTAAAGGAAAGCAAGAGTTGTGACATATATTAAGTAGAACAGAGCAGTGGCTAGGATTAGTGATTAAATGAAAAAGCCTAATGTGTTGAGAAAAAAATAATAAACTCAATGCTTAATTTAGTATGAAGAATTTGCACCAGCCAAAATTAAAAAAATGGCCACCAACCAAATTAAAACTAGAATTAGAAATTTGTCAAAAATAGTAGGCTAATGTTTGCTATATAAATGACTATTAGTCATTTGGAAAGAAGCAGATTTTGAGAAGAAAAAGAAAAAGAGAATAAAAAGAGTAAGTGGTGAGAAATAAATATATGTTTTGTGAAATTGTTATTTATTGTAAGAGTGGTTTAATATTTTAAATTAATATTAGAAGTTTGAGTTTCTAATTTAATTTGTTACAAAATTAAACTTTGATTCCATATTCTTTTACTTCAAATTGGTATTAGAGCCATGGCAAATTCAGGAAGCACGTTGGGGCAAATATCCTTGCCACGTCTTACAAAGTTAAATTATGATAATTGGGGCATACAAATGCGAGCACTACTAGGCCCACAGGATGTATGGGAGATAGTTGAGATAAGTTTTACTGAGCCAACAGATACTGTAGGCATGACTGCAAACCAACTAAAGGCGTTAAAAGAGACACGAGCAAAAGACAAAACTGCTCTCTATTTGCTATTCCAAGCAGTAGATGAGTCGGGCTTTGAGAAGATTGCTAATTCGACAACTTCAAAAGAAGCGTGGGACACTTTAAAGCAAGTCTTCAAAGGAGTCGATCATGTCAAGCAAGTTCGCCTCCAAACCCTTTGAGGTGAGCTCGAAGGAATGAAGATGAAGGACTCAGAAGGTGTATCTGATCACATCACACGAGTTCAAACTGTTGTGAATCAACTCAAGCGAAATGGCGAGATGTTAAATGATTCGCGAGTTGTTGAAAAGATATTGCGGTCACTAACAGATAGATTTGAGAATGTTGTATGCGCTATTGAAGAATCAAAGGATCTCACGACATTAATAGTCGATGAGCTCGCTGGTTCGCTCGAAGCACATGAGCAACGTAAGAAGAAGAAAAAGGAGGAGACACTTGAAGAGGCTCTTCATTCAAAGGCAACAATCGTAGATGAAAAAGCACTTTATTCTTAAAATTCTCGAGGAAGAGGGCGCGGCAGAAGAGGTCGAGGAAATAGTCGCGGTGGTAGAGGTTGTGGTCAAAATGATTATTTTGGATGAAATTGGCAGTCAAGTCAACAAAATTGGAGAGGTCGAGGACGAGAATGTGGCAGAGGTGGTCGAACAAACCACTTAAATATCGAGTGTTTTAAATGTGGTAAGCCTGGTCACTACGTAAAGGACTGTAATTCCGACAATTGCTATAATTGTGGCAAGTCTGGGTACTATGCAAAAGACTGCTATGCTGAAAAGAAAGTTGAAGAAAACACTAATCTAGTCACAGAAAAAGAATCAAATGATGGGCTTCTCATGATGGCTTATGACAATAAGAATACCAACAATGAGACAATATGGTATCTCAACACTGCTGCGAGCAATCATATGTGCGAGCATAAGCATTTATTCATAGAAATGCAAATCATTGAAGATGGGCACGTTTCATTTGGAGATGAGTCTAGAATCCAAGTGAAAGGTCGAGGCACAATTTCCTTTCAACGAAAGAATGGCATGAACGGATTAATTCAAAATGTTTATTATGTATCCGATCTCAAAAGTAATATTTTGCTCATGGAGAAAGGATACTCGGTGCTGATGAAAGGTCGAGATCTTCAACTAAAAGACAAGAATGGTTGTCTAGTTGCACGAGACGAGATGGCGAGAAACCGAATGTACAAAATTAACCTCAGTTATGTGAAAGAACTATACATGCAAGTTAATGTTGATGACAAAGCTTCTTTGTGGCATTTGTGATTTGGTCATCTATACTATGGCATATTACAAATGTTGTCCAAGAAGGAGATCGTGCATGGATTGCCAAATATATACTATACAGAGAAGTTTTGCGAGGAGTGTGTTCTCGGAAAACATGCGAGGAACTCATTTCAGAAAAAGGCAGAATATCGAGCAAAAGATCCTTTTGAAGTAATTCATACTGATATTTGTGGGCCAATCACTCCGGAATCATTCAGCAACAAAAAGTACTTTATTACTTTTATCGATGATTTTTCCAGAAAGACTTGGGTCTTCTTCTTGAAAGAAAAATCGGAGGCATTTGGGGGTATTCAAAAGGTTCAAGATCATGGTGGAGAAGGCAACTGGCAAGTTTATTAAAGCTCTATGATCAGACAGAGGTGGCGAATACAACTCAACAGATTTTGCAAGCTATTGCGAGGAGCATGGAATAAGAAGGCTCTTTACTGCACCGTATACTCCACAGCAAAATGGCGTGGCAGAAAGAAAGAATCGGACCATTCTCGACATGGTTCGATCAATGTTGAAAACTAAGAAGATGCCAAAAGAATTTTGGGCAGAAGTCGTGAAGTGCGCAATTTATGTACAAAATAGATGTCCACATGCAAAATTGGAAGATAGAACTCCACAAGTAGTATGGAGTGGTCAAAAGCCAACAGTTTCACACTTCAAAATATTTGGCAGTGTGGCCTACGCACATGTGCCAAATCAATGATGCACAAAGCTAGAAGACAAGAGCAAGAAATTTGTGTTCATTGGCTATGACGAGAAAATCAAAGGCTACAAATTGCTCGACCCAATAAATCAAAAGGTAATAGTAAGTCGAGATGTTCAGGTGAATGAAGCAAGAAATTGGGATTGGAATAAATCTGCGGAAATACCAGTGGAGACAGAAGAATCATTAAGCATTCCATTATCGAGTTCTCAAATGAGGAGATCTTCTCCAGAAACAATGAGTCCACAAGCGACTGATGATGAAGAGGAACCAATTGAGCTGAGGATGCGAAGTCTACGTGATCTATATGATTCCACAACAGAAGTACAACTTGTATGTCTTCTGGCAGATGATGAAAGTATAAGCTTTGAAGAAGCAGTGAAGAATGAGAAATGACGAGCAGCGACGGATGAGGAGATCAAATCGATCGAGCAAAATAAGACATGAGAGCTCACAAAGTCAGCCCATTGGAGTAAAATGGGTATACAAGAAAAAGATGAATGCTCAAGGAAAGATTGAGCGATACAAGGCACGACTTGTTGCAAAGGGTTACAGACAAAAGGCAGGAATTGACTATGATGAAGTTTTTGCTCCAGTTGCAAGAATGGAGACAATTCGACTTCTAATCTCTCAAGCAGCACAATTTGAGTGGCCAATATTTTAGATGGATGTCAAATCAGCATTTTTGAATGGTATGCTAGAAGAGGAAGTCTATCTTGAACAACCACCCGGTTACACAATAATCGAAAAGGAGCAAAAGGTGCTGAAATTGAAAAAGGTACTTTACGGGTTAAAGCAAGCACCTCGAGCTTGGAATACTCGTATCGATATGTATTTCAAGGAGAACGGGTTCATTCAATGTCCATATGAACATGCACTATATGTGAAGAAAGAAAAAGACAAATTGATGTTTGTTGCTCTATATGTTGATGACCTCATCTTTATGGGGAATAATGGCGAGATGATTAAAAGTTTCAAGGAGGAGATGAAGCGAGAAATTGACATGACAAATTTAGGTGTGATGAAGTATTTTCTTGGTCTGGAAGTTAAACAAGGAAAGACAGGAATCTTTGTATCTCAAGAAGCATACGCAAAGGATATCCTAAAGAGGAATAATATGGCGAATTATAATCCAATCTCGACACCAATGGAACCAGGTGCAAAACTCTCAAAGTTTGATGGTGGAGATCGAGTAGATACGACAAAATATCGAAGTCTTGTGGGAAGCCTTCGTTTACCTTACATGCACAAGACCAGATATATCCTATAGTGTTGGAGTAGTAAGTCGATTCATGGAAGAACCAGTTTACACACACTGGAAAGCATTGACGAAAATTCTCAGATATATTCAAGGAACACAATCACTCAGATTATTTTACTCAAAGACAAGAGAATATAAATTAGTGGGATATTCGGATAGTGATTGGTGCGGAGACATAGATGATCGAAAGAGTACATCGGGATATGTATTTTTTATGGGAGACACGACATTCATATGGCAATCAAAGAAGCAACCAATAGTGACACTTTTAACGTATGAAGCAGAATATGTGGCAGCGTCATGGTGCGTGTGTCATGCAATTTGGCTTAGAAATCTGCTGTATGAGCTGAATCTCCAACAAAATGAAGCAACAGAGATTCGAGTTGATAATAAGTCAGCAATTGAGCTAGCAAAGAATCTTGTTCATCACGAAAGAAGCAATCACATTGATGTCAGGTTTCACTACATTCGAGAACAAGTGAAGAAAGTACGAGTAAGAATGAGTCATGTTGTGAGTCATAATCAAGTGACTGACATTTTCACAAAGCCACTACCGACTATTCTACTCGAAAAATGTAAAGTGGCGATTGGGATGAAGGATGGAAGAGAATTGAGTTTAAGGGGGGAATTTGTTGAGAAAAAATAATAAACTCAATGCTTAATTTAGTATGAAGAATTTGCACCACCCAAAATTTAAAAAATGGACACCAACCAAATTAAAACTAGAATTAGAAATTTGTCAAAAATAGTAGGCTAATGTTTGCTATATAAATGACCATTAGTCATTGGAAAGAAGCATATTTTGAGAAGAAAAGAAAAAGAGAATAAAAAGAGTAAGTGGTGAGAAATAAATGTATGTTTTGTGAAATTGTTATTTATTGTAAGAGTGGTTCAATATTTTAAATTAATATTAGAAGTTTGAGTTTCTAATTGAATTTGTTACAAAATTAAACTTTGATTCCATATTCTTTTACTTCATAATGCACATAGGCTACAACTTGCCTCTCATAAAGTAGTTCAAATTAAGTAGTGATGGCGCGTTTGAATCCAATATAAGAAGAGCCTATGTAGGAGGTGCAATTAGGGATGGCACTAGTGCTTAGCTAACTGAATTTGTTATGAATATTAGTACAACACCATCACAAGAGCTGAGTTTTGGGGGGTGTTTCATGGGCTCTGTTTTGCTTTTCTTGCAAAAGAGGATAGAGAGAATCAAGGTGGAGAGTGACAACAAGTGAGTGGTCGACCTTCTTCTTTGGCGGGTTGTGCAAGCTGGCTATATTCATAAAGAAGCCAACTATCTTACTAACTTTCTTGCTTCTAATGCAAGTAAATTTCCAATAAGTCTTCATTAGTTGTTGGATCCTCACTTGAAGCTAAGTATTAGTTGCACCATTAGGAGTGGCAACAGATATAATACACATGAAAATTTTGCTATCTAAACCTGATGTAACATCCAAAATTTTACCAAAATTAAATTTAAATAACTTAAATTAAATAAATTGAAGGGTAATTGAGGAGTTAAAAGTGAGAAAATAATGAAATATATATGTGTAGTATATGTTATATATATATAACATATAAAAGTCAAAGATAAAAAATAAAAGTCAATAGTATAAAAGTCAATAGTGAATAGTATTATAATAATAATAATAATAATAATAATAATAATAATAATAATAATAGTAAAAGATAGTGGAAGATGATGGAAAATTTTATATAATTATTAATTAATTAAAATAATAAAATAATATATATATATATGGGGTTTAAAATGAAGAGAAGAAAAAGTCAAAATTTCCAAAATCATCTTCTTCCTTCTTCTCCTTTTAGCCGTGACTTCCATAGCCATTAGGGAAGGATTTTTGGATTCTTTAAATCACTCAATTTTAAAGGGTTTTCAAAGAATTAGAAGGAGTTTTGGTGGATTCTTTATTAATTGGCAAGCTTTCTTATCAATTTCTTTAAGTTTATGAAAGTATATGATTATGTGTAATATGGGATTTTGATATGTGATGATTTAATTGTTAAATTAGGTTTGTAAGATGTATTTTGGTGAGGAGACAAGGATTCTTTAGTCATTTGGTTGATTTGCTCAAATTTGGTAGAAGTTTGGAAGATGTAATATTGATTTAGGTTTTGGAAAGAGTTTTAGCAAAAAGTGATGATGTATTTGGTTTTATGATTTTAATTGTGTTGTTTAATGATGTTAGTGATAGAAAGCTAAAATTACTATTTGAAATTGATTAGAATAAAGAACTAAAATTGTAGTGAGTTAGGACACGTTTTAGGGTTTTGAAGGGGATATTTCTAAATTGAGTTTTAATGCTTAAAATGTGTTAAAATATAATGTTTTAGATATATTTAAGCTTAAAATCCAATTTAAAATTGATTGACTTGGATTTCTAAAGTTAACGTGCATTAGGACTAAAAAAAGGAAAAATTATAGAAATATGCTTTAATTTGTATAGAAAGCTTAAAATACTCTAAAATGTGATTCTAGTGTATGTTATACATTCATATTTTATATAGGAGTTGAGTAGGCTATTGTTCTCATAACCTAGTAATGAAGGGCATTTGAGAATTTTGAACTTGAGTGGAGTTTTGACTCTCATTTATGCTTGATAGAGGTTAGTATGTAATTTGGCATTGAATTTAATTGATTTCATTGATTATTAAACATAACACATTACATTTGTTAAATATGTTATGTTACTTCATTGTTAGTGATTATGTGTGTGAAGCATTGTTTAAAGTAACAATGATTATTTTGTATTGATTATAGTATAATAAGCCATTTGAGAATGATTAAATGTGATATTTGTGTAAAATAAAAAAAGTACAAGTTGTGTACTAAAATATGAAGTTGAGCCATATTTGCATTATGTGTGATGTTAATGTTGATTATGTGTTGAAAATAATGTGAAAAAAGAAATATGAAGAATGTGATTGCATGTCTACTTTATATAGAGTTCAGTTCTAAAATTATTATTGTTGAAATTTTTTACGCCTTTGGGTAAGACACGTTGATGTAATTTATTTATTACGCCTTCGGTGAGACACATTGATGTTATAGAGTTATTACGTCTTCGGGTGAGACACAATAATATTATTTATTTATTACGCATTCAGGTGAGACACGCTGGTATCACAGAGTTATTACACTTTTGGGTGAGACACGCAGATGTCACAGATGAATGAGATAGCCCAAGATATATTTCTGGAACTAGAATATTATATAAAGATTTTTGGGCTCAATGTGTGTGGTTGATTGATTTGTCAAATAAATATGCATAGGTATTGGCTGACAATTAAACATAGTGCATTCATGGCATTGTTTAATAATGTAATCTATTTTTATACCAAAGTATATATCACTAGGCGAAATGCTTGGCGCGGATGAATTTTATCGTACAGATAACAGGGTAGATTCGGAGAATCCGAAGAATGTTGTTAGACTACACTAGGTCTAATTGTAGTTTATGGATTTTGGAGATTGTAAAGCAGCCATGGACCAGAGTCATCTGCATCTCATGTATATATTTTAAACTTTGAGAAATTAATTGATATATGTACATTATAGTTATTATCATGTATATGATGTTTATTAAAACAGATTTTTGTAAATGTTGAGAATTTAAAATGTGAAGAGTATGTATTATTATATATATTTTGGTGAAATATTGATGAATATAAGCCATTAGGCTATTTTGGAGAAATGAATATATTGAATGAATATTTGGAAGTGCATTTTAAATACAGATTGAGTGTGTTAAAATTTAAAAATATTCAAAATATAGATAAAACTTTGCCAATTTTTTTAGAGATTTTTCTTTAAAATATTTCCTTTTAATATTTAAATTATTGATTATCATTTTTATTTATTTATTAAGATACATTTTTAAATGTTTTAAATAATTATTTTAGAGTTATGAAATTTAAAAAAAAAAAACAGTAACAGTAACGATGATATTCTTATATTGTATATGCATATTATACATATACCGAATATATGTATTATATATATATGGTATAAAAATATTACACCTGAACTCATTTAAATTTAAATAATTTGTATCCATCCCAAGCCCGACTATAATTATCTTTTCGCTATTTGTACCTATCCAAATACATTTAGCATTACCCATTTATTACTTGTAATCATTTAAGTTAAAATTTTAGAAATATTATAAAATTTAAATTATAAATTATAAATTATAATTTTCTCATTTGAATATTTATAAATAAAATTTAATATTATTACAATTTTATTAAAATGATTGTATATTATATAATTCTATAATTAAAATAAATTACAATAAATATATAATTAAAATTTAATAAATATAATTAATATATAATCGAGTTCGAATAATGGATACTTAAAGATCTATATTTGAACTCGATTCGAACTCAATAAGAATAGTAAAAATAATATCTATATACATTAAAACTTATTTATGAATTGCTCATATTCTATATAAATATAACAAAACATATTATGAATCTAAAAATAGCTAATTCGTTGCCATCCATCTACACCATGATTTATTGGGAGTGTCTAACTCAAGAGGAATAAGTTTATAGAATTTTAGTTATCCTCTTTGTAATAAAAAAAAATATTCAATTGAAAAATAAAACTTGCATTAGTTTTAGATTTAAAAAGTAAGAGAGAAAAATGAAATGGAGGTTGTGCAGGCAAGGCATTCGAAGGTTGATTGTGGAAGTTGATAACCTTAGTGTTGTGCAGGCAATAAATTCTCAAGGGGTCTTCAGTTCAGCGTCATTGGCAGGTTTTTGTTATCCAAATCTATAAAGAGTCCAACAATGCAGCAGATTGGTTGGCAACACATGCGCTTCAATACATTGTGGGAGTTTATGTACTGCATCAACTTCGAGCTTTGACGAGGAATGATTTGACTAGACTGTCTCAGCCAAGAATGATCACTTTCTAAGGCCTTTGCCTTCCCAGGCAGTCCACTAGTTGCGACATGACATATTAAATATATGAAATTATCATATTAATGTTAACTTTAAATGAATTAGTATTATAAATAAATTGATATATTTATAATATGATTTTAAATAGATTATATAGAGAATTGATAAGCAAATTTATTATAATTTTTTTTACTAAAATAATGTAATTTTATACAACTCAAAATTATATTATTTTATTATTATTTGCTCTAAAAAATAAAAAATAAGTATTATATATATTATATTATTATAATTTTATTATTATATAATGTAATTATTTTTTAATTTACTTTATCTATTCTATTTTCTTTTATAAATTTTGTTCTAAATTTATATTAAAAAAATATTTAGTTATAAAATATTAGATTATTTAAATCATATAATTAATTTAATATTTAATATTAATTAATAAAATAATTCTAAAATTCATAA
>CANTUV010000111.1:27500-30202 GCA_947685225.1 Garcia nutans | reverse complement strand
TCTCAATAGTTACATACAAGTCTATATAACATAGAAAAGCAGGATGCCCATGACGTGTACGTATCGGATGAACCAAATCCTCATTAAATTGGATTTTTCCATTAGAGGGGGCTCGTACATATTCTGCAGTACCCCCCGTGAATACTCCGCCAGTATGAAACGTTCTTAATGTTAGTTGAGTACCTGGCTCTCCAATGGATTGACCCGCAATAATACCTACGGCTTCTCCCAATTCCACTAGATCGCCATGAGCAGGACTCCGACCATAACATAATCGACAGATCCAAGACGTACTCCTACAAGTAAAGGGAGTTCGAATAGATATTGTTTGTGTTCGAAAGGTTATGAATCGATTGGCAAGTCCAATCCCAATATCTTTATTTCGAACGGCAATGCATCGTGTACCCATATATATATTGTCTGCTAATACACGACCAATTAATGTTTGAATAAAAATTCTTTCCGACATCATCCCATTTCGAGAACTCACGGAGATCCCTCGGGTGGTGCCACAATCTGTTCTACGTACAACAATGTGTTGAACTACTTCAACAAGTCTACGCGTAAGATATCCAGCATCTGATGTTCGTACAGCAGTATCGACAACCCCTTTTCGGGCTCCATAGCAAGAAATTATATATTCTGTTAAAGACAGTCCTTCGCGTAAATTGCTTTGAATGGGCAAATCAATCATTTGTCCTTGTGGATCCGACATTAATCCTCTCATACCTACTAATTGGTGTACTTGAGATGCATTTCCCCTAGCTCCCGAAAAAGACATTATATGGACTGGATTAAAGGGTTCCGTCATCCTAAAATTAAGATTCATTTCTTGTCGCAAATATTCACTTGTAGCATACCATACCTCAATAGATTGGCGTAATTTTTCTACCGCGTGTACATTTCCATAATGATAGTGTTTTTCCAAAATCAAACTTTGTTGTTCAGCATCTTGGACTAGCCATCCCTTAGAAGGTATTGTTAAAAGATCATCAATTCCTAATGAAATGGATGTAGCAGTGGCTTGCTGGAAACCCAGAGTCTTTACTTGATCCAGGATGTGTGATGTATATGCCATTCCAAAATGATCTATTAATCTGCTAATAAGTCGTTTAATGGCAGTTCCATCTATCACTTTATTGTGAAAGACCAGATTGGCCCGTTCGGCCATAAGTACCTCCATATTCCGCTGAGTAAGGTTCGACAATGGATTTGAGTCAATGATTGGAAACTTCCTTTTCTCGATCTTGATTCACGTAGAAATTCAGGAACTACGATCCTAGTTGAACCGAAGAGATCGGAATTCATGCCAGTGTCATAGAATTATTTACTTAGATCCCTATGATTAGATTAGATACCATCTGAGCAGGCTTGACAAAACCCTTGTATAGCTTCTTCGATTTCTCTATAAAGAGAAATATGACCAACAGTAGTTCGAATGTATATACAAAGAATTTCTTTTTTTATATTTCTTACTATTAGATAATGTTCATAAATCTCATGATAGGTACCAAAAGATTCATAGTGAACTTCGATGGGAACTTCTCTTGAAGCAATAGCGCGTTGATCTAGTTGCCACCGGAGCCACAAAGGACTATCTAAATTGATTCTTTTCTGCCGATAAGCGCCAATTGCATTATAGGAATTAGAAAAAAAGGGTTCTTTCGTATATTTATTGTTATTATCGTCAATTCTTTCATTTTGATAATTTCTGCGATTACATGGATTATACCTATTTGCACAAATACCTCGACAATTGCCGCTTGTTAATACATAGAGCCCAATAAGCATATCTTGAGTTGGTACGGAAATGGGATCTCCAATAGCTGGAGACAAGAGATTCATATGAGAAAACATAAGTAAACGAGCCTCCGCTTGAGCCTCCAACGATAAAGGTACATGAACAGCCATTTGATCCCCATCAAAGTCTGCATTGAATCCCTTACAAACTAATGGATGTAAACAAATAGCACGGCCTTCCACTAAAATGGGTTGGAATGCTTGTATGCCTAATCTATGCAGAGTCGGCGCTCTATTCAGTAATACCGGATGCCCTTGCATAACTTCCTGAAGTATTTCCCATACAATTGGCTCTTTTTCCCGAATTTTACTCTTAGCAACTCCTATGTTCGAAGCAAGATGTTGTCTAATTAGACCACGAATTACAAATATCTGGAAAAGCTCTATTGCTATTTCGCGAGGCAATCCACATCGATGTAATGAAAGTGAGGGGCCTACGACAATGACAGAACGCCCCGAATAATCAACCCGTTTGCCAAGCATAGTCTCACGAAATCTTCCTTCTTTGCCTTCAATTACATCTGAAAACGACTTGTAAACCTTATTATGACCGTCCCTCATTGGTTGTCCGCGGATTCCATTATCAAGAAGTGTATCCACGGCTTCTTGTACCAATTTTTCCTGACACATTACTAATTCCCCTGGCGTAGATCTACTTGTTGTTAATAGATCAATAAGAGTATTGTTCCGATAGATAACTCTTCTATAGAGTTCATTAATATCTGAACTCATTAGTTTACCCCCATCTATCTGAATGATCGGTCTCAACTCGGGAGGAAGAACTGGCAATAGACATAAAACCATCCATTCTGGTTCTATATTTGTTCGAATAAAATGCTTAGCTAATTCCACGCGTCTAACCAAAAAATCTTTTCTTCTTCCAACTTTTCGATCTTCCCACT
>CANTUV010000111.1:20000-22500 GCA_947685225.1 Garcia nutans | reverse complement strand
AAAAGTGATTCAATTTCCACCATTATTATGATATTACATATTCCAATATGATTGATTGGATACTAGTAAAATAACCGGTTGGGATTTAATCTTTCGATGAGATAAAGACGTAATAATCAGAAACAATATAAAGTTGATTTTTTTAGCACTTAGCTTTTTCGTGGATTTCATTGTATTGTTTAGTTAAAAAAAAAAAGAAGTCGCATAGAATAGATATTTTTTATCTATTTTTTGAATCGAGTTCATATAATACGATTACAGCGCATAAGAAGGCTTATTAAACATACGCAGACATACCTATAGCTATTTGTATATATATACATCTCTCCTTTTACGACAGTTCTATTTTGGATAGCGCATGTCATACTCTATCAAAAATTCTAGTCCATTTTTCATTGAATAGAAATTTTCCTATAGGAATCATAGACAGATAAGATATCAGATTAGATATCTGTGTAAAAATTTATGTTCTAGGGTTTACATATACTCATAATTGTTGTTATAATTGAAATTGAGAAGAATTTTTATTGAATCAATACTGATTGGTTACGTATCCAATTTTTATTTTCTTATATCATTAGCATTAGGGAAATACAATTTTAGATTCAAATCCAATAATCGTTCATAAATTCACAGTCAATAGTTAATGGTTCCAATTTGTCCTTAATTTTTGCTTTTGTGATTGAAAATTCACTTTTATTTTCATTTCAATAGACAATAGAAAGGGGAAAGAATTTAGATAGTGTGTGTTTTGAGATACTATACAAAATTAGATAGATCCAATCAAAAAAAAAAAAAAAAAAGGAAGGATTTCTTTTTAGGAATTTAGGAAAGGGATTAAGAAAAATGGGATTCAAGATGCAAGTACAAAAAAAAAAAAAGAAACCCCCTCCAAAACAAAAAAGGGGGGCTCGTCTATTTTGAGTCGCCTTGGCGGCATGGCCGAGCGGTAAGGCGGGGGACTGCAAATCCTTTTTCCCCAGTTCAAATCCGGGTGTCGCCTGATCAACAAAAGGCACAAAATACCTTATTCCCTTTTGCTGATAGAACTTCCCTTCAACAGAAGCACGCGGAGGAAAAGGCATCTTGATACTTCCTTGATTCTAAACATCTGAAATTTATGTTCTCTAATCTCTAAAGGGCTGTAAATTCTTGCATCTAGGATTCAAGGAAAGTTTATAGTGGTGAAAGGGAATCGGTAAATCTTGATATAATAGTCCTTCCACTACTAATGCAATGTCTACTGATTGAGTCTTGAATTAGATTGGATAGCGGGACAGGGAATCTAATTAGTAGTTGTTGAAAGGGTGAAAGATTTTTTGTATACAAACTCATGAGAATTCTTGAGTACTCAGGAATTCAATCAATCGAATAGTGATTGAATGGATAATTGGCTTTTACTTATACATATCTATTTTTTATTTTTACTTTTCATTTTTATAAAAAGAATTTTATAAAAATGAAAAGTAAAAATATATATCAAATATACAAATATATAGAGAAAGTACTAAAAGAAATTCTTTGTTTTTTTTTTATTTTTGACTTAATGAAAAGCAACCAACGAAAACATAACTCTTTTTTTTTTTCTTACATTTTAGTAACATTTTATTAATACTTCCAAGGGTGTTGCTGCCTATTTTGTTTATACTAAAAGTTTTTCGATTCTACTAGCAATCATATAAGAACTTCTTAGAATTAATTGGATTTTTGGATTGTTTCATCAATATATTGAGCAGAATCTTTTTTTTTTTGACTCTGCGCCAGCGATTCTACTATTATTAGTGGTGAACAATAATGGAAAAATTCCTTCATATTCATAGAGATAGAGGACATAATTTACATGGATATAGTAAGTCTCGCTTGGGCTGCTTTAATGGTAGTCTTTACATTTTCCCTTTCGCTCGTAGTATGGGGAAGAAGTGGACTCTAGGCTAGGGGTACTACTAATTGAGTTGAGAAATCAAACTGTATCAATTGTTTTATAGATTATTCCGCAAAGATTTGTTAATTTAACTGTTTAAATTGAATTTAATTCAATTTCTAAATTTGTAAGAATTTAGAAATTGAATTAAATAATTGAATTTAAAATATCTTCATTTCAAAATTCTATTGGATTTGAGTGAAGTAATGTATTCTATAAATAATATATGAATAATACCCTTTTAATCATAATCAAACAAATATTTCAACGATTCTCGTGTTCATATTTCGAAAGTAAAAGGAATACAAATGATAGGAAATTTATTCCAACCCAATTCTTCCTATTTCGATAACCTGGTTCTTACCAGAGTTATATATGAACAATGAGGAAGAACAGAATCCCCCCCTTTTTTTTCTTTGTTTGCCTCTTTCCTGTTCAAAGAGAAAAGAAAGTCTTTCTTTTATTTTATTAAAGAAAGTAGTTCTTTTTTTAGTTATTAAATCTTTTATTAGTTATTAAAAATGATTAAATTAAGTGAATTTTCTATGGGAAATAAGATAGACATCGTGGTTCTCCAAT
>CANTUV010000111.1:10000-15000 GCA_947685225.1 Garcia nutans | reverse complement strand
TGAAGAGGAAATAGAAATGTTTTTGATATTTGTAATAAAAAAGATAAAAAAGTAAGAAACTCTATAATTAATTCTAAATTAATTCTAAAATTAAATTAGAAATTTAAAAAAATTAACATTATAAGGATTTATACCATATTAATACTATATTAAACTATATTAAAATTTAAAATTATTAATTATTAAATTGAATTATTAAATTATTAAAAATGAAATTTATATTATAATTATATATATTATATATATTATAATTATAAGGATTTAGACTATAGTATTTTTTTATACTACTTTATACTACATTAAATATAGTATATATTTTCAAATATAGTATATATTTTCGAGTTATAAAATATTAATTCTAGTTATAAATATAGTTATAAAGTTGAACATTTATTTATATAATGAATAATGATAAATTGGCTCTTAAATCGCCAAATTTTCTTATTTTCCATTATTCTAATCAAATCAATTAAAAAGATTAGATTAGAAATCAATAAAAGAAAAAGTAAGTGGACCTAACCTATTGCATCGTGACTTATTTATTATTCTGATATTAAAATTCGATATAGGTGAAATTGAAACAGTAGCTTTGCTTTTTCTTTCATTTTCATATTTCTTTTTCTTTGAACTCCGAAAAAATCTGTCGATATTTCTGATTAAATCTTCTTGTTCTTAGTTATTCTATAGGAATAAATCACTATTCCCTTCCTCCATAGAAAAGAAGCCATAACATAAGACATAGAAGAGACTTTTTAAATATCTTTCTTTGATTCAGATCAATTTCTATTGATATTTCTACCTATATAAGATTTATATATTATATAAGATTTATATATAATAAGATTGATATATCTATTAAATCATGGCTTCATGTACCAAATATTTTCATATCGTCGCATACAATATTTTTTTTCCGACAATGTAGAATAGGTGTGAGAAAAAGACTTTCATTTTTAAATACTTTCATTTAAAGTTTTCTATTTATTTAATATTGTTTGTATTGAATTAAATAATAGGAAAATTCATTCTCTTTCTTCTTTTCTGGCAGATAGAAATTAAATAGAAAAAATATTCGAAGTGTCTTTCTTGCCTTGACCTGTGAAATATTCTGGTTTTTTTATCTGAAAGAAAAGGAAATATAAGAAAGATGGCGAGAAAGAATAAAGTATAAAATAATAAAATATAGGAAACTGTAGCAGTTTTTAATGCACGAAGTAAGTTTGAGGATCAACTAGTAACGAGAGGGAGATCGTTTGTTCCTTGAACAGTTCTTTCAAAAAATGCGTCTATCTGATTGATGAGTCATAAAAAAATTCATGATTCGCGTGGTTATTAAGACTATAAGAAGGAATAACCGAATTGAATTCATGAATTTACCTAAGTCGGGTTATGGACCGATAAAGAATTTTTTTCTTCGAAACCCATTAGAAATTAAAAGGGACAGTGTACGAAAAATCAAATCATACATAAATGGTAGAAGCTTCAAAGGCCCTGAAAATGCTATGAGGTGTTCGGAAATGGTTGAAGTAGTTGAAAAGGAGGATCGCGATGACTATAGCCCTTGGTAAATTTACCAAAGAAGAAAATGATTTATTTGATATTATGGATGACTGGTTAAGGAGGGACCGTTTCGTTTTTGTAGGTTGGTCCGGTCTATTGCTCTTTCCTTGCGCCTATTTCGCCTTAGGGGGTTGGTTCACAGGTACAACCTTTGTAACCTCATGGTATACTCATGGATTGGCTAGTTCCTATTTGGAAGGTTGCAACTTCTTAACCGCCGCAGTTTCTACTCCTGCTAATAGTTTAGCACATTCTTTGTTATTACTCTGGGGTCCTGAAGCACAAGGAGATTTTACTCGTTGGTGTCAGTTAGGTGGTTTGTGGACTTTTGTTGCTCTCCACGGTGCTTTCGGACTAATAGGTTTTATGTTACGTCAATTTGAACTTGCTCGATCCGTGCAATTGCGACCTTATAATGCAATCGCATTCTCTGGTCCAATTGCTGTTTTTGTTTCTGTATTCCTGATTTATCCACTAGGTCAGTCTGGTTGGTTTTTTGCACCTAGTTTTGGTGTAGCAGCTATATTTCGATTCATCCTTTTTTTCCAAGGGTTTCATAACTGGACGCTGAACCCATTTCATATGATGGGAGTTGCCGGCGTATTGGGCGCTGCTCTGCTATGCGCTATTCATGGTGCTACTGTAGAAAATACTTTATTTGAAGATGGTGATGGTGCAAATACATTCCGTGCTTTTAACCCAACTCAAGCTGAAGAAACTTATTCAATGGTTACCGCTAACCGCTTTTGGTCTCAAATCTTTGGGGTTGCTTTTTCCAATAAACGTTGGTTACATTTCTTTATGTTATTTGTACCAGTAACCGGTTTATGGATGAGTGCTCTTGGAGTAGTCGGTCTGGCTCTGAATCTACGTGCCTATGACTTCGTTTCTCAGGAAATCCGTGCAGCGGAAGATCCTGAATTTGAGACTTTCTACACTAAAAATATTCTTTTAAACGAAGGTATTCGTGCTTGGATGGCGGCTCAAGATCAGCCTCATGAAAACCTTATATTCCCTGAGGAGGTTCTACCACGTGGAAACGCTCTTTAATGGAACTTTATCTTTAGCCGGTCGTGACCAAGAAACTACCGGTTTCGCTTGGTGGGCCGGAAATGCCCGACTTATCAATTTGTCCGGTAAACTACTGGGAGCTCATGTAGCTCATGCTGGATTAATCGTATTCTGGGCCGGAGCAATGAACCTATTTGAAGTGGCTCATTTCGTACCGGAGAAACCAATGTATGAACAAGGATTAATTTTACTTCCCCACCTAGCTACTCTAGGTTGGGGGGTAGGTCCTGGTGGGGAAGTTATAGACACCTTTCCATATTTTGTATCTGGCGTACTTCACTTAATTTCCTCTGCCGTATTGGGCTTTGGCGGTATTTATCATGCACTTCTGGGTCCTGAGACTCTTGAAGAATCTTTTCCATTTTTTGGTTATGTATGGAAAGATAGAAATAAAATGACAACAATTTTAGGTATTCACTTAATCTTGCTAGGTCTAGGTGCTTTTCTTCTAGTATTCAAGGCTCTTTATTTTGGGGGCGTATATGATACCTGGGCTCCGGGGGGAGGAGATGTAAGAAAAATTACCAACTTGACCCTTAGCCCAAGTGTTATTTTTGGTTATTTACTAAAATCCCCCTTTGGCGGAGAAGGATGGATTGTTAGTGTGGACGATTTGGAAGATATAATTGGAGGGCATGTTGGTTAGGTTCCATTTGTATACTTGGTGGAATCTGGCATATCTTAACCAAACCCTTTGCATGGGCTCGCCGTGCACTTGTATGGTCTGGAGAGGCTTACTTGTCTTATAGTTTAGGTGCTTTATCCGTTTTTGGTTTCATTGCTTGTTGCTTTGTCTGGTTCAATAATACTGCTTATCCTAGTGAGTTTTACGGGCCTACTGGACCAGAAGCTTCTCAAGCTCAAGCTTTTACTTTTTTAGTTAGAGATCAACGTCTTGGGGCTAACGTCGGATCCGCTCAAGGACCTACCGGGTTAGGTAAATATTTAATGCGTTCGCCTACCGGAGAAGTTATTTTTGGAGGAGAAACTATGCGTTTTTGGGATCTACGTGCTCCTTGGTTGGAACCTCTAAGAGGTCCAAATGGTTTGGACTTGAGTAGGTTGAAAAAAGACATACAACCTTGGCAAGAACGCCGTTCCGCGGAATATATGACCCATGCGCCTTTAGGTTCGTTGAATTCTGTAGGTGGCGTAGCTACCGAGATCAATGCAGTCAATTATGTCTCTCCTAGAAGTTGGTTAGCTACCTCTCATTTTGTTCTAGGTTTCTTCCTATTCGTAGGTCATTTATGGCACGCGGGAAGGGCTCGCGCAGCTGCAGCAGGATTTGAAAAAGGAATTGATCGTGATTTTGAACCTGTTCTTTCCATGACTCCTCTTAACTAACTGAGACAAGAGATCCAATACTTAAAATAGGAATCAATTTGATTCTACAATACATATTATATTGATTGGAGGGTCGGGTCATACTTAAAAAGAAAAAGTATTCCTTTTTCTTTTCAACTCATTTAGATCTCATTTCTTTTTTTCCGGCTCGGCTAGGTGGGATAGCCGAGCCAGTTACATTTATGATACTGGGCCAGTCAAAACCAATAAAGACATAAATATATTCATCAAGAAAAGGAGAGAGAGGGATTCGAACCCTCGATAGTTCGCAAAGAACTATACCGGTTTTCAAGACCGGAGCTATCAACCACTCGGCCATCTCTCCGAAAGATAATTTCTATTTTACTATTTTATTTTTTTCCGCCGAATAGAATAGAACGTAGTCATAGGAGCTGATACCGGCACTTTACTATAGAAAGATATTTGGTGTGAGTCGATAAGTCTATTTATCTATAATATATAGATAGATGCAGGATCTAGCATGACCCTTTGTGAAGTAAAAAACTACTCGTGACCCCATGTTCAAATAAAATGGGCAAGGGGTGATAATAAGTCATATAGAATCAATGGATTCATGGCACAATCCCCCATGATGCTTTTTTTTTTTTACAATTTTTTTTTGTTTTGGCTGATAGAGGGATCAAATGGTATAGTTCTTTTTTTGTTGGTAGCTTGGAGGATTAGAAACATGACTATTACTTTCCAATTGGCTGTTTTTGCATTAATTGCTACTTCATCAATCTTGCTGATTAGTGTACCCGTTGTTTTTTCTTCTCCTGATGGTTGGTCGAGTAACAAAAATGTTGTATTTTCCGGTACATCATTATGGATTGGATTAGTCTTTCTGGTAGGTATCCTTAATTCTCTCATCTCTTGAACCTATTTGTTCCAGATAAAAAAATGAAATGACCCCTCCCCCGAATTCTTTCGGGTTGCGAAACACATTAAAATTCAATATAAGTCTAAGTTCCCAAAATACAAATAAAGAAAACAAAAAATTAGAGGGAGGGGTCAAACTTTTA
>CANTUV010000111.1:0-2500 GCA_947685225.1 Garcia nutans | reverse complement strand
GGAATCTGTTTTTATTTGACTAATAGGGATAACAAACAATTAGATAACAAACAATTAATTATAACAAATTTGTTATAAGAAAGAAATATAAAAATATAACAAATAAAATACTAAAAAAAAATACTAAAAAAAACTAAATAAGAAATCCAAAACAAAGAGAGTGCTCTTTTCTTATTCGAAACGCCTTGTGATCTTCAACCAATTCTGCGCTTCAATATAATTTCCGGGAGTAAGTGCTATAGCTTGTTTCCAATACTCCGCGGCTTGATCGAACCAAACCTCCGCAATTTCAGAATCTCCCTGCCGAATGGCCTGTTCTCCTCGGTCAGAATAGGCGAGCAAATTCCTTCCATTAGAACCGTACTTGAGAGTTTCCTACCTCATACGGCTCAGAAATCCATTTTTTTTTGGTGTCCCATTTTTTTCTCGAGTTGTCCAAAAAAGGTTAATTACATGAGTTTCAAACTTGAATTTTGATTAATAATCAGTTTTCTCTTTTCTCCCACCTTCAGAAGAATAAAGTGTAGGCGTTCTACTATCGTTAGAATTTTCTGAAAGGTAACTATCTCGGTTTTATATATTTTATATCTAAATATATATAGAATCTTTGAAAAAGACCTTCCCTCATAAGAAAGACTTACGATCTTTGGGATTTAATGCTACACCGCTGCTCAATACTTGAGGGGATCGACTCTGTTACATAAGTTGATTCCTAACTTTTGTCTCATATTATGACATAAGTAAGCAGTTCTTATTGTATCGTCCAAAAATCTCGCTAATTGATCTTTACGATGCTTCCTCTATCAATTAGATCCTTTATCCATAGAATAAAGTATCTAGGCATTTTTTTTCTTCATATTTTGACTTCTATGAAGTTGCTTTCTTTGCTACAGCTGATAAAAATCGTTGTTTTGGACGATGCATATGTAGAAAGCCCATTTCTAGTAATTTTTTTTTCTTTTTTTTTTCTATAGTGGAGATAGTCGCACGTAATGACAGATCACGGCCATATTATTTAAAGCTTGTGGTAAGAAGGGGTTTCGTTCTAGTGCTCGAAAATAATATTCCAAAGCTTTTGTGTGTTCGCCATTACTTGTGTGAATAAGGCCTATATTATAGAGTATATAACTTCGATCATAGGGATCAATTTCTAGCCGCAAAGCTTCATAATAATTCTGTAAAGCTTCTGCATAATTTCCTTCGGATTGAGCAGACATTCGTTACGGTCGTCGTTCGATTCAAAGAATCTCCGTTCCAGAACCGTACGTGAGATTTTCATCTCATACGGCTCCTCCCTTTTGTTCATAATGAGAATAATACATAAAAAAAAAGGGGGAGTGAAATATTCTCATTATGAACTGAGCGGGGCTAGCGTTTTTACAAGAAATCTCTAGCCAACCTTCCTGCAAAAGATCTTTTCTTAACATCAATCATTTTGATACTAGATAAAAATATTAAGTTAACTCTAACAATTTCTTTGTCCTCAATCTTCCTTAATTTCTAGGAATTAGTCACTTCAACAGTCTTCGATGGTTATACGGGTATCCAAGGTACGAACGAGATGGATGTTTGTTTTCTCAACCATTCTTCTTAGTCCCGATCCAAATAAAGAAAAGGGATAATTTCTAACAAAGTTTTCGTGTTGTTGATTCCTAGGCGTAGTGATTCTTCCTCTCTGCCGCCTATTGGTACTAGTGGGGTAGGGTTAACCTACAATACAGAACCCATAGCCATAGGTGTAACCTTTCGTTCAATGCTAGAATTAACAATTGAAGCATCTGAGGCTGCATTAATCGAGGATACCCGACAGAAGGAATTGTTTTATTTAGAAACTTAGAAACTTCACCTTCAACAAGCATAGAGTTATTTCAAATCTTTCTATTACGATTAATGTGTCTTTCTCTTAAGACTGGAAGCGGTAAATAAAAAAAATCAAATCACACCATCTCTGTAATAAGTAAATGCCTCTTTTTCTCCCGAAGTTGTCGGAATTATTCGTAATAAGATATTGGCTACAATTGAAAAGGTCTTATCAATAAAATTTCCAGTTATCCGGGATCTAGGCATAGGTAGCAATCCATTTTAAAATTTCTTTTAATTACTAATTACCTCTTATGAGAAAAACGATCCCACAAAAAAGGAATTGTACAGTACAAAATAACATAAAAACAGACTCAATTTATAAAATTATAAAAAACAAAAAAAAAAGATAGACCAAGCATTCGAGTCGTTCCAATCCAACGATTTAAGCCGGTATAGATATCAAAAAAAGAAGGAGTAGCCGTTTTCCTAAACAGGAATAGATATATCTTTATTGTTTTTATTTTTAACAAAGAGTTTTTCACAAAAACAAAAAAATTATCTTTATCCCCCAATTTCGAAGGAAAGTTCTTTATTTGATTAATAATTTTCTTTTTTTTTTAGTTCGAATTGATTGTACGTACCATACCTGTCCAACAATCTAATATGAATGACTCGCGATTCACTCGGTTTCTGGGCC
>CANTUV010000110.1:212500-215000 GCA_947685225.1 Garcia nutans | reverse complement strand
TAATTATTATTACCGCTATTTATTATTATTAATTATTAATATTGTTTAATTAGTATTATCCTTAATATTATATATTATATGTATAATTTTATAATATATTTTATAATTTGTATTTAGTTATTATCAACGGTTGTTACAAATACTATATAATTATCTGTTCATCCTAAATATCCACATAAAGATTGTGATACGAAAGTAAAATCAAATATATATTTTATCACCACAAATCCTTATATAAGATATTTGGATAATTTACAATGAGATTCCATGAATTAAACGTTAGATATACAAACACAATTGCATATATAAATATGAAAATAGATTCATAAAGGCCGATCAATAACTACAAAACAATCAATCAATATAATCACAAGTTTGAAACGTGAAATTCAGGAAGAGAAGATGGAAGGACTCCAAAAAAAAATGCAAATACTGAACCTGAAAGAGTTAAGAAACTAAGATCTTAAAATAAATATTTACACAGCAACTTGTAATTATGAAAATATATATATCCCAAAAAAAAAACCTGAATCATAATCTAAGGCTAATTGAGAGATGATGCCACTGGTTTTGTTGGTTGAAACTGTATTGAGAGAGTTGATAATTGAAGGAACTAGAATCACTATAAATTAATAAAGAGAAGCCTGTCTTACAGAATTCTGAAATCTCAAGTTTTGCAATTTTTGATTTAATGAATATGCTTGTAGAGGGAAAAACACGTCTATACTTCTGCAAACATAGCCAAACAGAGACCCAACCTTATTAGAGAATCCCACATACACAGAGAGAACAAGTAATAGAATAAGTTTTGGAGATTTGAGAAATTGTTATGATGAGAAATAGAATAAACGAATGAACTAAAAAAATAAATAAATAAAAGAAATTCTCTATTAAGACTTTCCCAATTCGAAGTATGATTAAAAAAATATAATAAATCATTACTGTCATGAATATGAAGCATGACTGCAAACTTTACTTTGCAAGGCTCCATGGAAGGGTAAAAATGGAAACACCATTGAAGATCCTGCCTGGGTTTCGTGATTGAGGAAGCATAGATAGTAAATCGTCATTTATGAAATTGAGATCGTCGTCGACCCAAGAAACAAAAAAAAAAAAAAAGAAGCGAAAGGGATTTTTAGAAAATCATGAATATAAATAGTGATTTCGTGTTGAGGAAAATGAAAACACCATTGAGGTAAAAGTTGAGAAGTAAAAGTTAGGGGAAAAAAATGCAAAGCCCGCTGAAGAGCTTAGTAACCAGTGAGTTAAGAAGAAAATAAAAGGGGTTTTAAGTCTTCTTTATGATATTCGAACCCGAGACCTGACAAATATGAAAAAAATAAACTTCAGCCACTCAGACAAGTTACAATTTCTGTAATCTTGGTTACTTAAATAATATTATTGTAAAATTATAAGACCAGCGCCCGTTCTTCCGCTTTGGCTAAGAAAAAAAACTTTGACAGGCCATAACTTTTAGCTCGGGCGTCCGATTGAGGTGATTTTTTTTTTGAATCCGCTCAACTTTCCGAGCTCTACGCGCTGGCAAAGCGCCGAAGGCGCTTTGGTCCTGTTTCGACCCAAAAAACATTTTTTTTGGGCTTAAATTTAAAGTTTTTCGGTGTTTTACAACTTTAAATTATATTTTTTCTAAGATATAAAAATTATTTTTTAATCTCCACTAAAGGGGATAACCTTGTCACTATGAAGAATGGTTTTGTGCATTAACAATAATTATTTTGATATTATATGATGTATATATAATAAACCAGCAAGGAAAATAACTAAAATAATATAAATTAATGGAGCAAATAATCACAAAGCAGTTGGTGAATTGAGCGGTTAAACATTTTTTATTATTTTTATTGGTCTTGAGTTCAAATCCCACAGAGACAAAATTTGCGTTTCTTTTTCACCTTCTTGTGAACATTAATTTTTTTCACATATTTGATCTCATTCTTTTTCACCTTCTTGTGAACATTAATATTTGATCTCACTTGTCTCTGTTTTAATTTTTTTTAATAAAATATAAAATTAACTAGTAATGGACAAATACCAAACTTTTGTTTATGCTTACTTTTTCTTTGCTCCAAGTACATAGTACCTATATGTGTTGCCTTCAAACCATCATATTATAGTAAGCATACATTTTACAAATGCATGCATTAATGGCTTCATCATAGTCTATAAAATACTATTTTTTATTTATTTTAGACAAATCCTTAATTTAATACTAATTCTATGTGTGTCATTTTCGTTGTTTCCATCATACCACGTGAGATTTTAGATCCCATTTTATGAAATCAATAGGTCAAATAAAGTCTACAATGCATGTACCTTAATATAAGCCACATAAAGAAACATGTTGGTAGCAATTGTAAAAAAAAAATGAACCATCATTTTTTTATTGTTAGTGCGGGTGGAGAGAGAACGGGTTGACGGAGGCAGCACGGGCCCGTGGCTTAGGCTTGCGGGTGGCGGGAGGCAAGTGGTGGGCAATTAA
>CANTUV010000110.1:200000-202500 GCA_947685225.1 Garcia nutans | reverse complement strand
CGATCAATAACTACAAAACAATCAATCAATATAATCACAAGTTTGAAACGTGAAATTCAGGAAGAGAAGATGGAAGGACTCCAAAAAAAAATGCAAATACTGAACCTGAAAGAGTTAAGAAACTAAGATCTTAAAATAAATATTTACACAGCAACTTGTAATTATGAAAATATATATATCCCAAAAAAAAAACCTGAATCATAATCTAAGGCTAATTGAGAGATGATGCCACTGGTTTTGTTGGTTGAAACTGTATTGAGAGAGTTGATAATTGAAGGAACTAGAATCACTATAAATTAATAAAGAGAAGCCTGTCTTACAGAATTCTGAAATCTCAAGTTTTGCAATTTTTGATTTAATGAATATGCTTGTAGAGGGAAAAACACGTCTATACTTCTGCAAACATAGCCAAACAGAGACCCAACCTTATTAGAGAATCCCACATACACAGAGAGAACAAGTAATAGAATAAGTTTTGGAGATTTGAGAAATTGTTATGATGAGAAATAGAATAAACGAATGAACTAAAAAAATAAATAAATAAAAGAAATTCTCTATTAAGACTTTCCCAATTCGAAGTATGATTAAAAAAATATAATAAATCATTACTGTCATGAATATGAAGCATGACTGCAAACTTTACTTTGCAAGGCTCCATGGAAGGGTAAAAATGGAAACACCATTGAAGATCCTGCCTGGGTTTCGTGATTGAGGAAGCATAGATAGTAAATCGTCATTTATGAAATTGAGATCGTCGTCGACCCAAGAAACAAAAAAAAAAAAAAAAGAAGCGAAAGGGATTTTTAGAAAATCATGAATATAAATAGTGATTTCGTGTTGAGGAAAATGAAAACACCATTGAGGTAAAAGTTGAGAAGTAAAAGTTAGGGGAAAAAAATGCAAAGCCCGCTGAAGAGCTTAGTAACCAGTGAGTTAAGAAGAAAATAAAAGGGGTTTTAAGTCTTCTTTATGATATTCGAACCCGAGACCTGACAAATATGAAAAAAATAAACTTCAGCCACTCAGACAAGTTACAATTTCTGTAATCTTGGTTACTTAAATAATATTATTGTAAAATTATAAGACCAGCGCCCGTTCTTCCGCTTTGGCTAAGAAAAAAAACTTTGACAGGCCATAACTTTTAGCTCGGGCGTCCGATTGAGGTGATTTTTTTTTTGAATCCGCTCAACTTTCCGAGCTCTACGCGCTGGCAAAGCGCCGAAGGCGCTTTGGTCCTGTTTCGACCCAAAAAACATTTTTTTTGGGCTTAAATTTAAAGTTTTTCGGTGTTTTACAACTTTAAATTATATTTTTTCTAAGATATAAAAATTATTTTTTAATCTCCACTAAAGGGGATAACCTTGTCACTATGAAGAATGGTTTTGTGCATTAACAATAATTATTTTGATATTATATGATGTATATATAATAAACCAGCAAGGAAAATAACTAAAATAATATAAATTAATGGAGCAAATAATCACAAAGCAGTTGGTGAATTGAGCGGTTAAACATTTTTTATTATTTTTATTGGTCTTGAGTTCAAATCCCACAGAGACAAAATTTGCGTTTCTTTTTCACCTTCTTGTGAACATTAATTTTTTTCACATATTTGATCTCATTCTTTTTCACCTTCTTGTGAACATTAATATTTGATCTCACTTGTCTCTGTTTTAATTTTTTTTAATAAAATATAAAATTAACTAGTAATGGACAAATACCAAACTTTTGTTTATGCTTACTTTTTCTTTGCTCCAAGTACATAGTACCTATATGTGTTGCCTTCAAACCATCATATTATAGTAAGCATACATTTTACAAATGCATGCATTAATGGCTTCATCATAGTCTATAAAATACTATTTTTTATTTATTTTAGACAAATCCTTAATTTAATACTAATTCTATGTGTGTCATTTTCGTTGTTTCCATCATACCACGTGAGATTTTAGATCCCATTTTATGAAATCAATAGGTCAAATAAAGTCTACAATGCATGTACCTTAATATAAGCCACATAAAGAAACATGTTGGTAGCAATTGTAAAAAAAAAATGAACCATCATTTTTTTATTGTTAGTGCGGGTGGAGAGAGAACGGGTTGACGGAGGCAGCACGGGCCCGTGGCTTAGGCTTGCGGGTGGCGGGAGGCAAGTGGTGGGCAATTAAGCCATAATGATTGGCGATTTTTGCTGCAATGGGCAAACGAGCCATGATGATTGGCGGCTAAACGTACTATATAATTTAGTTATATAATTCGTAAAGATATTTATTATTTATTTGTATAATCTATATAATTTTACAATATATTCATATAATATCAATTAAATGCTAATAACAGCGAACATTAATAATAATTAGATGTTCGCTGTTATTATAATTTGAATATTTTTCGTGGGAGCTCAAATCTCACACCCCCACATATATGCAGAATGAGCAAGCTGGGCTGTGCCAGTAGGAGAAACCACTAGGTGGGGGGAGGAAAGTACCCCCTAAAATTT
>CANTUV010000110.1:187500-190000 GCA_947685225.1 Garcia nutans | reverse complement strand
TCAAGTTTTGCAATTTTTGATTTAATGAATATGCTTGTAGAGGGAAAAACACGTCTATACTTCTGCAAACATAGCCAAACAGAGACCCAACCTTATTAGAGAATCCCACATACACAGAGAGAACAAGTAATAGAATAAGTTTTGGAGATTTGAGAAATTGTTATGATGAGAAATAGAATAAACGAATGAACTAAAAAAATAAATAAATAAAAGAAATTCTCTATTAAGACTTTCCCAATTCGAAGTATGATTAAAAAAATATAATAAATCATTACTGTCATGAATATGAAGCATGACTGCAAACTTTACTTTGCAAGGCTCCATGGAAGGGTAAAAATGGAAACACCATTGAAGATCCTGCCTGGGTTTCGTGATTGAGGAAGCATAGATAGTAAATCGTCATTTATGAAATTGAGATCGTCGTCGACCCAAGAAACAAAAAAAAAAAAAAAGAAGCGAAAGGGATTTTTAGAAAATCATGAATATAAATAGTGATTTCGTGTTGAGGAAAATGAAAACACCATTGAGGTAAAAGTTGAGAAGTAAAAGTTAGGGGAAAAAAATGCAAAGCCCGCTGAAGAGCTTAGTAACCAGTGAGTTAAGAAGAAAATAAAAGGGGTTTTAAGTCTTCTTTATGATATTCGAACCCGAGACCTGACAAATATGAAAAAAATAAACTTCAGCCACTCAGACAAGTTACAATTTCTGTAATCTTGGTTACTTAAATAATATTATTGTAAAATTATAAGACCAGCGCCCGTTCTTCCGCTTTGGCTAAGAAAAAAAACTTTGACAGGCCATAACTTTTAGCTCGGGCGTCCGATTGAGGTGATTTTTTTTTTGAATCCGCTCAACTTTCCGAGCTCTACGCGCTGGCAAAGCGCCGAAGGCGCTTTGGTCCTGTTTCGACCCAAAAAACATTTTTTTTGGGCTTAAATTTAAAGTTTTTCGGTGTTTTACAACTTTAAATTATATTTTTTCTAAGATATAAAAATTATTTTTTAATCTCCACTAAAGGGGATAACCTTGTCACTATGAAGAATGGTTTTGTGCATTAACAATAATTATTTTGATATTATATGATGTATATATAATAAACCAGCAAGGAAAATAACTAAAATAATATAAATTAATGGAGCAAATAATCACAAAGCAGTTGGTGAATTGAGCGGTTAAACATTTTTTATTATTTTTATTGGTCTTGAGTTCAAATCCCACAGAGACAAAATTTGCGTTTCTTTTTCACCTTCTTGTGAACATTAATTTTTTTCACATATTTGATCTCATTCTTTTTCACCTTCTTGTGAACATTAATATTTGATCTCACTTGTCTCTGTTTTAATTTTTTTTAATAAAATATAAAATTAACTAGTAATGGACAAATACCAAACTTTTGTTTATGCTTACTTTTTCTTTGCTCCAAGTACATAGTACCTATATGTGTTGCCTTCAAACCATCATATTATAGTAAGCATACATTTTACAAATGCATGCATTAATGGCTTCATCATAGTCTATAAAATACTATTTTTTATTTATTTTAGACAAATCCTTAATTTAATACTAATTCTATGTGTGTCATTTTCGTTGTTTCCATCATACCACGTGAGATTTTAGATCCCATTTTATGAAATCAATAGGTCAAATAAAGTCTACAATGCATGTACCTTAATATAAGCCACATAAAGAAACATGTTGGTAGCAATTGTAAAAAAAAAATGAACCATCATTTTTTTATTGTTAGTGCGGGTGGAGAGAGAACGGGTTGACGGAGGCAGCACGGGCCCGTGGCTTAGGCTTGCGGGTGGCGGGAGGCAAGTGGTGGGCAATTAAGCCATAATGATTGGCGATTTTTGCTGCAATGGGCAAACGAGCCATGATGATTGGCGGCTAAACGTACTATATAATTTAGTTATATAATTCGTAAAGATATTTATTATTTATTTGTATAATCTATATAATTTTACAATATATTCATATAATATCAATTAAATGCTAATAACAGCGAACATTAATAATAATTAGATGTTCGCTGTTATTATAATTTGAATATTTTTCGTGGGAGCTCAAATCTCACACCCCCACATATATGCAGAATGAGCAAGCTGGGCTGTGCCAGTAGGAGAAACCACTAGGTGGGGGGAGGAAAGTACCCCCTAAAATTTTACATGTAAAGAATTTGGGTGAGATTTTCTGCAAACATGTTGGTAGCAATTGTAAAAAAAAAAAAATGAACCATCATTTTTTTATTGTTAGTGCGGGTGGAGAGAGAACGGGTTGACGGAGGCAGCACGGGCCCGTGGATTAGGCTTGCGGGTGGCGGGAGGCAAGTGGTGGGCAATTAAGCCATAATGATTGGCGATTTTTGCTGCAATGGGCAAACGAGCCATGATGATTGGCGGCTAAACGTACTATATAATTTAGTTATATAATTCGTAAAGATATTTATTATTTATTTGTATAATCTATATAATTTTACAATATATTCATATAATTTCAC
>CANTUV010000110.1:175000-177500 GCA_947685225.1 Garcia nutans | reverse complement strand
AAATGGAAACACCATTGAAGATCCTGCCTGGGTTTCGTGATTGAGGAAGCATAGATAGTAAATCGTCATTTATGAAATTGAGATCGTCGTCGACCCAAGAAACAAAAAAAAAAAAAAAGAAGCGAAAGGGATTTTTAGAAAATCATGAATATAAATAGTGATTTCGTGTTGAGGAAAATGAAAACACCATTGAGGTAAAAGTTGAGAAGTAAAAGTTAGGGGAAAAAAATGCAAAGCCCGCTGAAGAGCTTAGTAACCAGTGAGTTAAGAAGAAAATAAAAGGGGTTTTAAGTCTTCTTTATGATATTCGAACCCGAGACCTGACAAATATGAAAAAAATAAACTTCAGCCACTCAGACAAGTTACAATTTCTGTAATCTTGGTTACTTAAATAATATTATTGTAAAATTATAAGACCAGCGCCCGTTCTTCCGCTTTGGCTAAGAAAAAAAACTTTGACAGGCCATAACTTTTAGCTCGGGCGTCCGATTGAGGTGATTTTTTTTTTGAATCCGCTCAACTTTCCGAGCTCTACGCGCTGGCAAAGCGCCGAAGGCGCTTTGGTCCTGTTTCGACCCAAAAAACATTTTTTTTGGGCTTAAATTTAAAGTTTTTCGGTGTTTTACAACTTTAAATTATATTTTTTCTAAGATATAAAAATTATTTTTTAATCTCCACTAAAGGGGATAACCTTGTCACTATGAAGAATGGTTTTGTGCATTAACAATAATTATTTTGATATTATATGATGTATATATAATAAACCAGCAAGGAAAATAACTAAAATAATATAAATTAATGGAGCAAATAATCACAAAGCAGTTGGTGAATTGAGCGGTTAAACATTTTTTATTATTTTTATTGGTCTTGAGTTCAAATCCCACAGAGACAAAATTTGCGTTTCTTTTTCACCTTCTTGTGAACATTAATTTTTTTCACATATTTGATCTCATTCTTTTTCACCTTCTTGTGAACATTAATATTTGATCTCACTTGTCTCTGTTTTAATTTTTTTTAATAAAATATAAAATTAACTAGTAATGGACAAATACCAAACTTTTGTTTATGCTTACTTTTTCTTTGCTCCAAGTACATAGTACCTATATGTGTTGCCTTCAAACCATCATATTATAGTAAGCATACATTTTACAAATGCATGCATTAATGGCTTCATCATAGTCTATAAAATACTATTTTTTATTTATTTTAGACAAATCCTTAATTTAATACTAATTCTATGTGTGTCATTTTCGTTGTTTCCATCATACCACGTGAGATTTTAGATCCCATTTTATGAAATCAATAGGTCAAATAAAGTCTACAATGCATGTACCTTAATATAAGCCACATAAAGAAACATGTTGGTAGCAATTGTAAAAAAAAAATGAACCATCATTTTTTTATTGTTAGTGCGGGTGGAGAGAGAACGGGTTGACGGAGGCAGCACGGGCCCGTGGCTTAGGCTTGCGGGTGGCGGGAGGCAAGTGGTGGGCAATTAAGCCATAATGATTGGCGATTTTTGCTGCAATGGGCAAACGAGCCATGATGATTGGCGGCTAAACGTACTATATAATTTAGTTATATAATTCGTAAAGATATTTATTATTTATTTGTATAATCTATATAATTTTACAATATATTCATATAATATCAATTAAATGCTAATAACAGCGAACATTAATAATAATTAGATGTTCGCTGTTATTATAATTTGAATATTTTTCGTGGGAGCTCAAATCTCACACCCCCACATATATGCAGAATGAGCAAGCTGGGCTGTGCCAGTAGGAGAAACCACTAGGTGGGGGGAGGAAAGTACCCCCTAAAATTTTACATGTAAAGAATTTGGGTGAGATTTTCTGCAAACATGTTGGTAGCAATTGTAAAAAAAAAAAAATGAACCATCATTTTTTTATTGTTAGTGCGGGTGGAGAGAGAACGGGTTGACGGAGGCAGCACGGGCCCGTGGATTAGGCTTGCGGGTGGCGGGAGGCAAGTGGTGGGCAATTAAGCCATAATGATTGGCGATTTTTGCTGCAATGGGCAAACGAGCCATGATGATTGGCGGCTAAACGTACTATATAATTTAGTTATATAATTCGTAAAGATATTTATTATTTATTTGTATAATCTATATAATTTTACAATATATTCATATAATTTCACATCTAATTATTATTAATGTTCGCTGTTATTGGCATTTAATTGATATTATTATTTATTATTAATGTCTATTAATATTATATTTTATTTGTATAATTTATATAATTTTATAATATGTCTATATAATTTCATATTAAATTATTATCAGTAATTGTTACTTAAATTATTTAATTATTATTATCGATATTTATTAGCAGTAATTATTAATATTGTTTAAATAACATTTAATTGATATCATCATTATTTATTTATTATTATTATCTATTAATATTATATTTTATTTGTATAATTTATATAATATGTATACATAATTTTATATGTAATTATTATCAATAAT
>CANTUV010000110.1:162500-165000 GCA_947685225.1 Garcia nutans | reverse complement strand
AAATAAACTTCAGCCACTCAGACAAGTTACAATTTCTGTAATCTTGGTTACTTAAATAATATTATTGTAAAATTATAAGACCAGCGCCCGTTCTTCCGCTTTGGCTAAGAAAAAAAACTTTGACAGGCCATAACTTTTAGCTCGGGCGTCCGATTGAGGTGATTTTTTTTTTGAATCCGCTCAACTTTCCGAGCTCTACGCGCTGGCAAAGCGCCGAAGGCGCTTTGGTCCTGTTTCGACCCAAAAAACATTTTTTTTGGGCTTAAATTTAAAGTTTTTCGGTGTTTTACAACTTTAAATTATATTTTTTCTAAGATATAAAAATTATTTTTTAATCTCCACTAAAGGGGATAACCTTGTCACTATGAAGAATGGTTTTGTGCATTAACAATAATTATTTTGATATTATATGATGTATATATAATAAACCAGCAAGGAAAATAACTAAAATAATATAAATTAATGGAGCAAATAATCACAAAGCAGTTGGTGAATTGAGCGGTTAAACATTTTTTATTATTTTTATTGGTCTTGAGTTCAAATCCCACAGAGACAAAATTTGCGTTTCTTTTTCACCTTCTTGTGAACATTAATTTTTTTCACATATTTGATCTCATTCTTTTTCACCTTCTTGTGAACATTAATATTTGATCTCACTTGTCTCTGTTTTAATTTTTTTTAATAAAATATAAAATTAACTAGTAATGGACAAATACCAAACTTTTGTTTATGCTTACTTTTTCTTTGCTCCAAGTACATAGTACCTATATGTGTTGCCTTCAAACCATTATATTATAGTAAGCATACATTTTACAAATGCATGCATTAATGGCTTCATCATAGTCTATAAAATACTATTTTTTATTTATTTTAGACAAATCCTTAATTTAATACTAATTCTATGTGTGTCATTTTCGTTGTTTCCATCATACCACGTGAGATTTTAGATCCCATTTTATGAAATCAATAGGTCAAATAAAGTCTACAATGCATGTACCTTAATATAAGCCACATAAAGAAACATGTTGGTAGCAATTGTAAAAAAAAAATGAACCATCATTTTTTTATTGTTAGTGCGGGTGGAGAGAGAACGGGTTGACGGAGGCAGCACGGGCCCGTGGCTTAGGCTTGCGGGTGGCGGGAGGCAAGTGGTGGGCAATTAAGCCATAATGATTGGCGATTTTTGCTGCAATGGGCAAACGAGCCATGATGATTGGCGGCTAAACGTACTATATAATTTAGTTATATAATTCGTAAAGATATTTATTATTTATTTGTATAATCTATATAATTTTACAATATATTCATATAATATCAATTAAATGCTAATAACAGCGAACATTAATAATAATTAGATGTTCGCTGTTATTATAATTTGAATATTTTTCGTGGGAGCTCAAATCTCACACCCCCACATATATGCAGAATGAGCAAGCTGGGCTGTGCCAGTAGGAGAAACCACTAGGTGGGGGGAGGAAAGTACCCCCTAAAATTTTACATGTAAAGAATTTGGGTGAGATTTTCTGCAAACATGTTGGTAGCAATTGTAAAAAAAAAAAAAATGAACCATCATTTTTTTATTGTTAGTGCGGGTGGAGAGAGAACGGGTTGACGGAGGCAGCACGGGCCCGTGGATTAGGCTTGCGGGTGGCGGGAGGCAAGTGGTGGGCAATTAAGCCATAATGATTGGCGATTTTTGCTGCAATGGGCAAACGAGCCATGATGATTGGCGGCTAAACGTACTATATAATTTAGTTATATAATTCGTAAAGATATTTATTATTTATTTGTATAATCTATATAATTTTACAATATATTCATATAATATCAATTAAATGCTAATAACAGCGAACATTAATAATAATTAGATGTTCGCTGTTATTATAATTTGAATATTTTTCGTGGGAGCTCAAATCTCACACCCCCACATATATGCAGAATGAGCAAGCTGGGCTGTGCCAGTAGGAGAAACCACTAGGTGGGGGGAGGAAAGTACCCCCTAAAATTTTACATGTAAAGAATTTGGGTGAGATTTTCTGCAAACATGTTGGTAGCAATTGTAAAAAAAAAAAAAATGAACCATCATTTTTTTATTGTTAGTGCGGGTGGAGAGAGAACGGGTTGACGGAGGCAGCACGGGCCCGTGGATTAGGCTTGCGGGTGGCGGGAGGCAAGTGGTGGGCAATTAAGCCATAATGATTGGCGATTTTTGCTGCAATGGGCAAACGAGCCATGATGATTGGCGGCTAAACGTACTATATAATTTAGTTATATAATTCGTAAAGATATTTATTATTTATTTGTATAATCTATATAATTTTACAATATATTCATATAATTTCACATCTAATTATTATTAATGTTCGCTGTTATTGGCATTTAATTGATATTATTATTTATTATTAATGTCTATTAATATTATATTTTATTTGTATAATTTATATAATTTTATAATATGTCTATATAATTTCATATTAAATTATTATCAGTAATTGTTACT
>CANTUV010000110.1:142500-152500 GCA_947685225.1 Garcia nutans | reverse complement strand
TGATTTCGTGTTGAGGAAAATGAAAACACCATTGAGGTAAAAGTTGAGAAGTAAAAGTTAGGGGAAAAAAATGCAAAGCCCGCTGAAGAGCTTAGTAACCAGTGAGTTAAGAAGAAAATAAAAGGGGTTTTAAGTCTTCTTTATGATATTCGAACCCGAGACCTGACAAATATGAAAAAAATAAACTTCAGCCACTCAGACAAGTTACAATTTCTGTAATCTTGGTTACTTAAATAATATTATTGTAAAATTATAAGACCAGCGCCCGTTCTTCCGCTTTGGCTAAGAAAAAAAACTTTGACAGGCCATAACTTTTAGCTCGGGCGTCCGATTGAGGTGATTTTTTTTTTGAATCCGCTCAACTTTCCGAGCTCTACGCGCTGGCAAAGCGCCGAAGGCGCTTTGGTCCTGTTTCGACCCAAAAAACATTTTTTTTGGGCTTAAATTTAAAGTTTTTCGGTGTTTTACAACTTTAAATTATATTTTTTCTAAGATATAAAAATTATTTTTTAATCTCCACTAAAGGGGATAACCTTGTCACTATGAAGAATGGTTTTGTGCATTAACAATAATTATTTTGATATTATATGATGTATATATAATAAACCAGCAAGGAAAATAACTAAAATAATATAAATTAATGGAGCAAATAATCACAAAGCAGTTGGTGAATTGAGCGGTTAAACATTTTTTATTATTTTTATTGGTCTTGAGTTCAAATCCCACAGAGACAAAATTTGCGTTTCTTTTTCACCTTCTTGTGAACATTAATTTTTTTCACATATTTGATCTCATTCTTTTTCACCTTCTTGTGAACATTAATATTTGATCTCACTTGTCTCTGTTTTAATTTTTTTTAATAAAATATAAAATTAACTAGTAATGGACAAATACCAAACTTTTGTTTATGCTTACTTTTTCTTTGCTCCAAGTACATAGTACCTATATGTGTTGCCTTCAAACCATCATATTATAGTAAGCATACATTTTACAAATGCATGCATTAATGGCTTCATCATAGTCTATAAAATACTATTTTTTATTTATTTTAGACAAATCCTTAATTTAATACTAATTCTATGTGTGTCATTTTCGTTGTTTCCATCATACCACGTGAGATTTTAGATCCCATTTTATGAAATCAATAGGTCAAATAAAGTCTACAATGCATGTACCTTAATATAAGCCACATAAAGAAACATGTTGGTAGCAATTGTAAAAAAAAAATGAACCATCATTTTTTTATTGTTAGTGCGGGTGGAGAGAGAACGGGTTGACGGAGGCAGCACGGGCCCGTGGCTTAGGCTTGCGGGTGGCGGGAGGCAAGTGGTGGGCAATTAAGCCATAATGATTGGCGATTTTTGCTGCAATGGGCAAACGAGCCATGATGATTGGCGGCTAAACGTACTATATAATTTAGTTATATAATTCGTAAAGATATTTATTATTTATTTGTATAATCTATATAATTTTACAATATATTCATATAATATCAATTAAATGCTAATAACAGCGAACATTAATAATAATTAGATGTTCGCTGTTATTATAATTTGAATATTTTTCGTGGGAGCTCAAATCTCACACCCCCACATATATGCAGAATGAGCAAGCTGGGCTGTGCCAGTAGGAGAAACCACTAGGTGGGGGGAGGAAAGTACCCCCTAAAATTTTACATGTAAAGAATTTGGGTGAGATTTTCTGCAAACATGTTGGTAGCAATTGTAAAAAAAAAAAAATGAACCATCATTTTTTTATTGTTAGTGCGGGTGGAGAGAGAACGGGTTGACGGAGGCAGCACGGGCCCGTGGATTAGGCTTGCGGGTGGCGGGAGGCAAGTGGTGGGCAATTAAGCCATAATGATTGGCGATTTTTGCTGCAATGGGCAAACGAGCCATGATGATTGGCGGCTAAACGTACTATATAATTTAGTTATATAATTCGTAAAGATATTTATTATTTATTTGTATAATCTATATAATTTTACAATATATTCATATAATTTCACATCTAATTATTATTAATGCTCGCTGTTATTGGCATTTAATTGATATTATTATTTATTATTAATGTCTATTAATATTATATTTTATTTGTATAATTTATATAATTTTATAATATGTCTATATAATTTCATATTAAATTATTATCAGTAATTGTTACTTAAATTATTTAATTATTATTATCGATATTTATTAGCAGTAATTATTAATATTGTTTAAATAACATTTAATTGATATCATCATTATTTATTTATTATTATTATCTATTAATATTATATTTTATTTGTATAATTTATATAATATGTATACATAATTTTATATGTAATTATTATCAATAATCGCTACTTAAATTATTTAATTATTATTACCGCTATTTATTATTATTAATTATTAATATTGTTTAATTAGTATTATCCTTAATATTATATATTATATGTATAATTTTATAATATATTTTATAATTTGTATTTAGTTATTATCAACGGTTGTTACAAATACTATATAATTATCTGTTCATCCTAAATATCCACATAAAGATTGTGATACGAAAGTAAAATCAAATATATATTTTATCACCACAAATCCTTATATAAGATATTTGGATAATTTACAATGAGATTCCATGAATTAAACGTTAGATATACAAACACAATTGCATATATAAATATGAAAATAGATTCATAAAGGCCGATCAATAACTACAAAACAATCAATCAATATAATCACAAGTTTGAAACGTGAAATTCAGGAAGAGAAGATGGAAGGACTCCAAAAAAAAATGCAAATACTGAACCTGAAAGAGTTAAGAAACTAAGATCTTAAAATAAATATTTACACAGCAACTTGTAATTATGAAAATATATATATCCCAAAAAAAAAACCTGAATCATAATCTAAGGCTAATTGAGAGATGATGCCACTGGTTTTGTTGGTTGAAACTGTATTGAGAGAGTTGATAATTGAAGGAACTAGAATCACTATAAATTAATAAAGAGAAGCCTGTCTTACAGAATTCTGAAATCTCAAGTTTTGCAATTTTTGATTTAATGAATATGCTTGTAGAGGGAAAAACACGTCTATACTTCTGCAAACATAGCCAAACAGAGACCCAACCTTATTAGAGAATCCCACATACACAGAGAGAACAAGTAATAGAATAAGTTTTGGAGATTTGAGAAATTGTTATGATGAGAAATAGAATAAACGAATGAACTAAAAAAATAAATAAATAAAAGAAATTCTCTATTAAGACTTTCCCAATTCGAAGTATGATTAAAAAAATATAATAAATCATTACTGTCATGAATATGAAGCATGACTGCAAACTTTACTTTGCAAGGCTCCATGGAAGGGTAAAAATGGAAACACCATTGAAGATCCTGCCTGGGTTTCGTGATTGAGGAAGCATAGATAGTAAATCGTCATTTATGAAATTGAGATCGTCGTCGACCCAAGAAACAAAAAAAAAAAAAGAAGCGAAAGGGATTTTTAGAAAATCATGAATATAAATAGTGATTTCGTGTTGAGGAAAATGAAAACACCATTGAGGTAAAAGTTGAGAAGTAAAAGTTAGGGGAAAAAAATGCAAAGCCCGCTGAAGAGCTTAGTAACCAGTGAGTTAAGAAGAAAATAAAAGGGGTTTTAAGTCTTCTTTATGATATTCGAACCCGAGACCTGACAAATATGAAAAAAATAAACTTCAGCCACTCAGACAAGTTACAATTTCTGTAATCTTGGTTACTTAAATAATATTATTGTAAAATTATAAGACCAGCGCCCGTTCTTCCGCTTTGGCTAAGAAAAAAAACTTTGACAGGCCATAACTTTTAGCTCGGGCGTCCGATTGAGGTGATTTTTTTTTTGAATCCGCTCAACTTTCCGAGCTCTACGCGCTGGCAAAGCGCCGAAGGCGCTTTGGTCCTGTTTCGACCCAAAAAACATTTTTTTTGGGCTTAAATTTAAAGTTTTTCGGTGTTTTACAACTTTAAATTATATTTTTTCTAAGATATAAAAATTATTTTTTAATCTCCACTAAAGGGGATAACCTTGTCACTATGAAGAATGGTTTTGTGCATTAACAATAATTATTTTGATATTATATGATGTATATATAATAAACCAGCAAGGAAAATAACTAAAATAATATAAATTAATGGAGCAAATAATCACAAAGCAGTTGGTGAATTGAGCGGTTAAACATTTTTTATTATTTTTATTGGTCTTGAGTTCAAATCCCACAGAGACAAAATTTGCGTTTCTTTTTCACCTTCTTGTGAACATTAATTTTTTTCACATATTTGATCTCATTCTTTTTCACCTTCTTGTGAACATTAATATTTGATCTCACTTGTCTCTGTTTTAATTTTTTTTAATAAAATATAAAATTAACTAGTAATGGACAAATACCAAACTTTTGTTTATGCTTACTTTTTCTTTGCTCCAAGTACATAGTACCTATATGTGTTGCCTTCAAACCATCATATTATAGTAAGCATACATTTTACAAATGCATGCATTAATGGCTTCATCATAGTCTATAAAATACTATTTTTTATTTATTTTAGACAAATCCTTAATTTAATACTAATTCTATGTGTGTCATTTTCGTTGTTTCCATCATACCACGTGAGATTTTAGATCCCATTTTATGAAATCAATAGGTCAAATAAAGTCTACAATGCATGTACCTTAATATAAGCCACATTAAAGAAACATGTTGGTAGCAATTGTAAAAAAAAAATGAACCATCATTTTTTTATTGTTAGTGCGGGTGGAGAGAGAACGGGTTGACGGAGGCAGCACGGGCCCGTGGCTTAGGCTTGCGGGTGGCGGGAGGCAAGTGGTGGGCAATTAAGCCATAATGATTGGCGATTTTTGCTGCAATGGGCAAACGAGCCATGATGATTGGCGGCTAAACGTACTATATAATTTAGTTATATAATTCGTAAAGATATTTATTATTTATTTGTATAATCTATATAATTTTACAATATATTCATATAATATCAATTAAATGCTAATAACAGCGAACATTAATAATAATTAGATGTTCGCTGTTATTATAATTTGAATATTTTTCGTGGGAGCTCAAATCTCACACCCCCACATATATGCAGAATGAGCAAGCTGGGCTGTGCCAGTAGGAGAAACCACTAGGTGGGGGGAGGAAAGTACCCCCTAAAATTTTACATGTAAAGAATTTGGGTGAGATTTTCTGCAAACATGTTGGTAGCAATTGTAAAAAAAAAAAAATGAACCATCATTTTTTTATTGTTAGTGCGGGTGGAGAGAGAACGGGTTGACGGAGGCAGCACGGGCCCGTGGATTAGGCTTGCGGGTGGCGGGAGGCAAGTGGTGGGCAATTAAGCCATAATGATTGGCGATTTTTGCTGCAATGGGCAAACGAGCCATGATGATTGGCGGCTAAACGTACTATATAATTTAGTTATATAATTCGTAAAGATATTTATTATTTATTTGTATAATCTATATAATTTTACAATATATTCATATAATTTCACATCTAATTATTATTAATGCTCGCTGTTATTGGCATTTAATTGATATTATTATTTATTATTAATGTCTATTAATATTATATTTTATTTGTATAATTTATATAATTTTATAATATGTCTATATAATTTCATATTAAATTATTATCAGTAATTGTTACTTAAATTATTTAATTATTATTATCGATATTTATTAGCAGTAATTATTAATATTGTTTAAATAACATTTAATTGATATCATCATTATTTATTTATTATTATTATCTATTAATATTATATTTTATTTGTATAATTTATATAATATGTATACATAATTTTATATGTAATTATTATCAATAATCGCTACTTAAATTATTTAATTATTATTACCGCTATTTATTATTATTAATTATTAATATTGTTTAATTAGTATTATCCTTAATATTATATATTATATGTATAATTTTATAATATATTTTATAATTTGTATTTAGTTATTATCAACGGTTGTTACAAATACTATATAATTATCTGTTCATCCTAAATATCCACATAAAGATTGTGATACGAAAGTAAAATCAAATATATATTTTATCACCACAAATCCTTATATAAGATATTTGGATAATTTACAATGAGATTCCATGAATTAAACGTTAGATATACAAACACAATTGCATATATAAATATGAAAATAGATTCATAAAGGCCGATCAATAACTACAAAACAATCAATCAATATAATCACAAGTTTGAAACGTGAAATTCAGGAAGAGAAGATGGAAGGACTCCAAAAAAAAATGCAAATACTGAACCTGAAAGAGTTAAGAAACTAAGATCTTAAAATAAATATTTACACAGCAACTTGTAATTATGAAAATATATATATCCCAAAAAAAAAACCTGAATCATAATCTAAGGCTAATTGAGAGATGATGCCACTGGTTTTGTTGGTTGAAACTGTATTGAGAGAGTTGATAATTGAAGGAACTAGAATCACTATAAATTAATAAAGAGAAGCCTGTCTTACAGAATTCTGAAATCTCAAGTTTTGCAATTTTTGATTTAATGAATATGCTTGTAGAGGGAAAAACACGTCTATACTTCTGCAAACATAGCCAAACAGAGACCCAACCTTATTAGAGAATCCCACATACACAGAGAGAACAAGTAATAGAATAAGTTTTGGAGATTTGAGAAATTGTTATGATGAGAAATAGAATAAACGAATGAACTAAAAAAATAAATAAATAAAAGAAATTCTCTATTAAGACTTTCCCAATTCGAAGTATGATTAAAAAAATATAATAAATCATTACTGTCATGAATATGAAGCATGACTGCAAACTTTACTTTGCAAGGCTCCATGGAAGGGTAAAAATGGAAACACCATTGAAGATCCTGCCTGGGTTTCGTGATTGAGGAAGCATAGATAGTAAATCGTCATTTATGAAATTGAGATCGTCGTCGACCCAAGAAACAAAAAAAAAAAAAAGAAGCGAAAGGGATTTTTAGAAAATCATGAATATAAATAGTGATTTCGTGTTGAGGAAAATGAAAACACCATTGAGGTAAAAGTTGAGAAGTAAAAGTTAGGGGAAAAAAATGCAAAGCCCGCTGAAGAGCTTAGTAACCAGTGAGTTAAGAAGAAAATAAAAGGGGTTTTAAGTCTTCTTTATGATATTCGAACCCGAGACCTGACAAATATGAAAAAAATAAACTTCAGCCACTCAGACAAGTTACAATTTCTGTAATCTTGGTTACTTAAATAATATTATTGTAAAATTATAAGACCAGCGCCCGTTCTTCCGCTTTGGCTAAGAAAAAAAACTTTGACAGGCCATAACTTTTAGCTCGGGCGTCCGATTGAGGTGATTTTTTTTTTGAATCCGCTCAACTTTCCGAGCTCTACGCGCTGGCAAAGCGCCGAAGGCGCTTTGGTCCTGTTTCGACCCAAAAAACATTTTTTTTGGGCTTAAATTTAAAGTTTTTCGGTGTTTTACAACTTTAAATTATATTTTTTCTAAGATATAAAAATTATTTTTTAATCTCCACTAAAGGGGATAACCTTGTCACTATGAAGAATGGTTTTGTGCATTAACAATAATTATTTTGATATTATATGATGTATATATAATAAACCAGCAAGGAAAATAACTAAAATAATATAAATTAATGGAGCAAATAATCACAAAGCAGTTGGTGAATTGAGCGGTTAAACATTTTTTATTATTTTTATTGGTCTTGAGTTCAAATCCCACAGAGACAAAATTTGCGTTTCTTTTTCACCTTCTTGTGAACATTAATTTTTTTCACATATTTGATCTCATTCTTTTTCACCTTCTTGTGAACATTAATATTTGATCTCACTTGTCTCTGTTTTAATTTTTTTTAATAAAATATAAAATTAACTAGTAATGGACAAATACCAAACTTTTGTTTATGCTTACTTTTTCTTTGCTCCAAGTACATAGTACCTATATGTGTTGCCTTCAAACCATCATATTATAGTAAGCATACATTTTACAAATGCATGCATTAATGGCTTCATCATAGTCTATAAAATACTATTTTTTATTTATTTTAGACAAATCCTTAATTTAATACTAATTCTATGTGTGTCATTTTCGTTGTTTCCATCATACCACGTGAGATTTTAGATCCCATTTTATGAAATCAATAGGTCAAATAAAGTCTACAATGCATGTACCTTAATATAAGCCACATAAAGAAACATGTTGGTAGCAATTGTAAAAAAAAAATGAACCATCATTTTTTTATTGTTAGTGCGGGTGGAGAGAGAACGGGTTGACGGAGGCAGCACGGGCCCGTGGCTTAGGCTTGCGGGTGGCGGGAGGCAAGTGGTGGGCAATTAAGCCATAATGATTGGCGATTTTTGCTGCAATGGGCAAACGAGCCATGATGATTGGCGGCTAAACGTACTATATAATTTAGTTATATAATTCGTAAAGATATTTATTATTTATTTGTATAATCTATATAATTTTACAATATATTCATATAATATCAATTAAATGCTAATAACAGCGAACATTAATAATAATTAGATGTTCGCTGTTATTATAATTTGAATATTTTTCGTGGGAGCTCAAATCTCACACCCCCACATATATGCAGAATGAGCAAGCTGGGCTGTGCCAGTAGGAGAAACCACTAGGTGGGGGGAGGAAAGTACCCCCTAAAATTTTACATGTAAAGAATTTGGGTGAGATTTTCTGCAAACATGTTGGTAGCAATTGTAAAAAAAAAAAAAATGAACCATCATTTTTTTATTGTTAGTGCGGGTGGAGAGAGAACGGGTTGACGGAGGCAGCACGGGCCCGTGGATTAGGCTTGCGGGTGGCGGGAGGCAAGTGGTGGGCAATTAAGCCATAATGATTGGCGATTTTTGCTGCAATGGGCAAACGAGCCATGATGATTGGCGGCTAAACGTACTATATAATTTAGTTATATAATTCGTAAAGATATTTATTATTTATTTGTATAATCTATATAATTTTACAATATATTCATATAATATCAATTAAATGCTAATAACAGCGAACATTAATAATAATTAGATGTTCGCTGTTATTATAATTTGAATATTTTTCGTGGGAGCTCAAATCTCACACCCCCACATATATGCAGAATGAGCAAGCTGGGCTGTGCCAGTAGGAGAAACCACTAGGTGGGGGGAGGAAAGTACCCCCTAAAATTTTACATGTAAAGAATTTGGGTGAGATTTTCTGCAAACATGTTGGTAGCAATTGTAAAAAAAAAAAAAATGAACCATCATTTTTTTATTGTTAGTGCGGGTGGAGAGAGAACGGGTTGACGGAGGCAGCACGGGCCCGTGGATTAGGCTTGCGGGTGGCGGGAGGCAAGTGGTGGGCAATTAAGCCATAATGATTGGCGATTTTTGCTGCAATGGGCAAACGAGCCATGATGATTGGCGGCTAAACGTACTATATAATTTAGTTATATAATTCGTAAAGATATTTATTATTTATTTGTATAATCTATATAATTTTACAATATATTCATATAATTTCACATCTAATTATTATTAATGTTCGCTGTTATTGGCATTTAATTGATATTATTATTTATTATTAATGTCTATTAATATTATATTTTATTTGTATAATTTATATAATTTTATAATATGTCTATATAATTTCATATTAAATTATTATCAGTAATTGTTACTTAAATTATTTAATTATTATTATCGATATTTATTAGCAGTAATTATTAATATTGTTTAAATAACATTTAATTGATATCATCATTATTTATTTATTATTATTATCTATTAATATAATATTTTATTTGTATAATTTATATAATATGTATACATAATTTTATATGTAATTATTATCAATAATCGCTACTTAAATTATTTAATTATTATTACCGCTATTTATTATTATTAATTATTAATATTGTTTAATTAGTATTATCCTTAATATTATATATTATATGTATAATTTTATAATA
>CANTUV010000110.1:122500-125000 GCA_947685225.1 Garcia nutans | reverse complement strand
TAACATTTAATTGATATCATCATTATTTATTTATTATTATTATCTATTAATATTATATTTTATTTGTATAATTTATATAATATGTATACATAATTTTATATGTAATTATTATCAATAATCGCTACTTAAATTATTTAATTATTATTACCGCTATTTATTATTATTAATTATTAATATTGTTTAATTAGTATTATCCTTAATATTATATATTATATGTATAATTTTATAATATATTTTATAATTTGTATTTAGTTATTATCAACGGTTGTTACAAATACTATATAATTATCTGTTCATCCTAAATATCCACATAAAGATTGTGATACGAAAGTAAAATCAAATATATATTTTATCACCACAAATCCTTATATAAGATATTTGGATAATTTACAATGAGATTCCATGAATTAAACGTTAGATATACAAACACAATTGCATATATAAATATGAAAATAGATTCATAAAGGCCGATCAATAACTACAAAACAATCAATCAATATAATCACAAGTTTGAAACGTGAAATTCAGGAAGAGAAGATGGAAGGACTCCAAAAAAAAATGCAAATACTGAACCTGAAAGAGTTAAGAAACTAAGATCTTAAAATAAATATTTACACAGCAACTTGTAATTATGAAAATATATATATCCCAAAAAAAAAACCTGAATCATAATCTAAGGCTAATTGAGAGATGATGCCACTGGTTTTGTTGGTTGAAACTGTATTGAGAGAGTTGATAATTGAAGGAACTAGAATCACTATAAATTAATAAAGAGAAGCCTGTCTTACAGAATTCTGAAATCTCAAGTTTTGCAATTTTTGATTTAATGAATATGCTTGTAGAGGGAAAAACACGTCTATACTTCTGCAAACATAGCCAAACAGAGACCCAACCTTATTAGAGAATCCCACATACACAGAGAGAACAAGTAATAGAATAAGTTTTGGAGATTTGAGAAATTGTTATGATGAGAAATAGAATAAACGAATGAACTAAAAAAATAAATAAATAAAAGAAATTCTCTATTAAGACTTTCCCAATTCGAAGTATGATTAAAAAAATATAATAAATCATTACTGTCATGAATATGAAGCATGACTGCAAACTTTACTTTGCAAGGCTCCATGGAAGGGTAAAAATGGAAACACCATTGAAGATCCTGCCTGGGTTTCGTGATTGAGGAAGCATAGATAGTAAATCGTCATTTATGAAATTGAGATCGTCGTCGACCCAAGAAACAAAAAAAAAAAAAAAAAGAAGCGAAAGGGATTTTTAGAAAATCATGAATATAAATAGTGATTTCGTGTTGAGGAAAATGAAAACACCATTGAGGTAAAAGTTGAGAAGTAAAAGTTAGGGGAAAAAAATGCAAAGCCCGCTGAAGAGCTTAGTAACCAGTGAGTTAAGAAGAAAATAAAAGGGGTTTTAAGTCTTCTTTATGATATTCGAACCCGAGACCTGACAAATATGAAAAAAATAAACTTCAGCCACTCAGACAAGTTACAATTTCTGTAATCTTGGTTACTTAAATAATATTATTGTAAAATTATAAGACCAGCGCCCGTTCTTCCGCTTTGGCTAAGAAAAAAAACTTTGACAGGCCATAACTTTTAGCTCGGGCGTCCGATTGAGGTGATTTTTTTTTTGAATCCGCTCAACTTTCCGAGCTCTACGCGCTGGCAAAGCGCCGAAGGCGCTTTGGTCCTGTTTCGACCCAAAAAACATTTTTTTTGGGCTTAAATTTAAAGTTTTTCGGTGTTTTACAACTTTAAATTATATTTTTTCTAAGATATAAAAATTATTTTTTAATCTCCACTAAAGGGGATAACCTTGTCACTATGAAGAATGGTTTTGTGCATTAACAATAATTATTTTGATATTATATGATGTATATATAATAAACCAGCAAGGAAAATAACTAAAATAATATAAATTAATGGAGCAAATAATCACAAAGCAGTTGGTGAATTGAGCGGTTAAACATTTTTTATTATTTTTATTGGTCTTGAGTTCAAATCCCACAGAGACAAAATTTGCGTTTCTTTTTCACCTTCTTGTGAACATTAATTTTTTTCACATATTTGATCTCATTCTTTTTCACCTTCTTGTGAACATTAATATTTGATCTCACTTGTCTCTGTTTTAATTTTTTTTAATAAAATATAAAATTAACTAGTAATGGACAAATACCAAACTTTTGTTTATGCTTACTTTTTCTTTGCTCCAAGTACATAGTACCTATATGTGTTGCCTTCAAACCATCATATTATAGTAAGCATACATTTTACAAATGCATGCATTAATGGCTTCATCATAGTCTATAAAATACTATTTTTTATTTATTTTAGACAAATCCTTAATTTAATACTAATTCTATGTGTGTCATTTTCGTTGTTTCCATCATACCACGTGAGATTTTAGATCCCATTTTATGAAATCAATAGGTCAAATAAAGTCTACAATGCATGTACCTTAATATAAGCCACATAAAGAAACATGT
>CANTUV010000110.1:110000-112500 GCA_947685225.1 Garcia nutans | reverse complement strand
AAAATCAAATATATATTTTATCACCACAAATCCTTATATAAGATATTTGGATAATTTACAATGAGATTCCATGAATTAAACGTTAGATATACAAACACAATTGCATATATAAATATGAAAATAGATTCATAAAGGCCGATCAATAACTACAAAACAATCAATCAATATAATCACAAGTTTGAAACGTGAAATTCAGGAAGAGAAGATGGAAGGACTCCAAAAAAAAATGCAAATACTGAACCTGAAAGAGTTAAGAAACTAAGATCTTAAAATAAATATTTACACAGCAACTTGTAATTATGAAAATATATATATCCCAAAAAAAAAACCTGAATCATAATCTAAGGCTAATTGAGAGATGATGCCACTGGTTTTGTTGGTTGAAACTGTATTGAGAGAGTTGATAATTGAAGGAACTAGAATCACTATAAATTAATAAAGAGAAGCCTGTCTTACAGAATTCTGAAATCTCAAGTTTTGCAATTTTTGATTTAATGAATATGCTTGTAGAGGGAAAAACACGTCTATACTTCTGCAAACATAGCCAAACAGAGACCCAACCTTATTAGAGAATCCCACATACACAGAGAGAACAAGTAATAGAATAAGTTTTGGAGATTTGAGAAATTGTTATGATGAGAAATAGAATAAACGAATGAACTAAAAAAATAAATAAATAAAAGAAATTCTCTATTAAGACTTTCCCAATTCGAAGTATGATTAAAAAAATATAATAAATCATTACTGTCATGAATATGAAGCATGACTGCAAACTTTACTTTGCAAGGCTCCATGGAAGGGTAAAAATGGAAACACCATTGAAGATCCTGCCTGGGTTTCGTGATTGAGGAAGCATAGATAGTAAATCGTCATTTATGAAATTGAGATCGTCGTCGACCCAAGAAACAAAAAAAAAAAAAAAGAAGCGAAAGGGATTTTTAGAAAATCATGAATATAAATAGTGATTTCGTGTTGAGGAAAATGAAAACACCATTGAGGTAAAAGTTGAGAAGTAAAAGTTAGGGGAAAAAAATGCAAAGCCCGCTGAAGAGCTTAGTAACCAGTGAGTTAAGAAGAAAATAAAAGGGGTTTTAAGTCTTCTTTATGATATTCGAACCCGAGACCTGACAAATATGAAAAAAATAAACTTCAGCCACTCAGACAAGTTACAATTTCTGTAATCTTGGTTACTTAAATAATATTATTGTAAAATTATAAGACCAGCGCCCGTTCTTCCGCTTTGGCTAAGAAAAAAAACTTTGACAGGCCATAACTTTTAGCTCGGGCGTCCGATTGAGGTGATTTTTTTTTTGAATCCGCTCAACTTTCCGAGCTCTACGCGCTGGCAAAGCGCCGAAGGCGCTTTGGTCCTGTTTCGACCCAAAAAACATTTTTTTTGGGCTTAAATTTAAAGTTTTTCGGTGTTTTACAACTTTAAATTATATTTTTTCTAAGATATAAAAATTATTTTTTAATCTCCACTAAAGGGGATAACCTTGTCACTATGAAGAATGGTTTTGTGCATTAACAATAATTATTTTGATATTATATGATGTATATATAATAAACCAGCAAGGAAAATAACTAAAATAATATAAATTAATGGAGCAAATAATCACAAAGCAGTTGGTGAATTGAGCGGTTAAACATTTTTTATTATTTTTATTGGTCTTGAGTTCAAATCCCACAGAGACAAAATTTGCGTTTCTTTTTCACCTTCTTGTGAACATTAATTTTTTTCACATATTTGATCTCATTCTTTTTCACCTTCTTGTGAACATTAATATTTGATCTCACTTGTCTCTGTTTTAATTTTTTTTAATAAAATATAAAATTAACTAGTAATGGACAAATACCAAACTTTTGTTTATGCTTACTTTTTCTTTGCTCCAAGTACATAGTACCTATATGTGTTGCCTTCAAACCATCATATTATAGTAAGCATACATTTTACAAATGCATGCATTAATGGCTTCATCATAGTCTATAAAATACTATTTTTTATTTATTTTAGACAAATCCTTAATTTAATACTAATTCTATGTGTGTCATTTTCGTTGTTTCCATCATACCACGTGAGATTTTAGATCCCATTTTATGAAATCAATAGGTCAAATAAAGTCTACAATGCATGTACCTTAATATAAGCCACATAAAGAAACATGTTGGTAGCAATTGTAAAAAAAAAATGAACCATCATTTTTTTATTGTTAGTGCGGGTGGAGAGAGAACGGGTTGACGGAGGCAGCACGGGCCCGTGGCTTAGGCTTGCGGGTGGCGGGAGGCAAGTGGTGGGCAATTAAGCCATAATGATTGGCGATTTTTGCTGCAATGGGCAAACGAGCCATGATGATTGGCGGCTAAACGTACTATATAATTTAGTTATATAATTCGTAAAGATATTTATTATTTATTTGTATAATCTATATAATTTTACAATATATTCATATAATATCAATTAAATGCTAATAACAGCGAACATTAATAATAATTAGATGTT
>CANTUV010000110.1:97500-100000 GCA_947685225.1 Garcia nutans | reverse complement strand
CATAATCTAAGGCTAATTGAGAGATGATGCCACTGGTTTTGTTGGTTGAAACTGTATTGAGAGAGTTGATAATTGAAGGAACTAGAATCACTATAAATTAATAAAGAGAAGCCTGTCTTACAGAATTCTGAAATCTCAAGTTTTGCAATTTTTGATTTAATGAATATGCTTGTAGAGGGAAAAACACGTCTATACTTCTGCAAACATAGCCAAACAGAGACCCAACCTTATTAGAGAATCCCACATACACAGAGAGAACAAGTAATAGAATAAGTTTTGGAGATTTGAGAAATTGTTATGATGAGAAATAGAATAAACGAATGAACTAAAAAAATAAATAAATAAAAGAAATTCTCTATTAAGACTTTCCCAATTCGAAGTATGATTAAAAAAATATAATAAATCATTACTGTCATGAATATGAAGCATGACTGCAAACTTTACTTTGCAAGGCTCCATGGAAGGGTAAAAATGGAAACACCATTGAAGATCCTGCCTGGGTTTCGTGATTGAGGAAGCATAGATAGTAAATCGTCATTTATGAAATTGAGATCGTCGTCGACCCAAGAAACAAAAAAAAAAAAAAAGAAGCGAAAGGGATTTTTAGAAAATCATGAATATAAATAGTGATTTCGTGTTGAGGAAAATGAAAACACCATTGAGGTAAAAGTTGAGAAGTAAAAGTTAGGGGAAAAAAATGCAAAGCCCGCTGAAGAGCTTAGTAACCAGTGAGTTAAGAAGAAAATAAAAGGGGTTTTAAGTCTTCTTTATGATATTCGAACCCGAGACCTGACAAATATGAAAAAAATAAACTTCAGCCACTCAGACAAGTTACAATTTCTGTAATCTTGGTTACTTAAATAATATTATTGTAAAATTATAAGACCAGCGCCCGTTCTTCCGCTTTGGCTAAGAAAAAAAACTTTGACAGGCCATAACTTTTAGCTCGGGCGTCCGATTGAGGTGATTTTTTTTTTGAATCCGCTCAACTTTCCGAGCTCTACGCGCTGGCAAAGCGCCGAAGGCGCTTTGGTCCTGTTTCGACCCAAAAAACATTTTTTTTGGGCTTAAATTTAAAGTTTTTCGGTGTTTTACAACTTTAAATTATATTTTTTCTAAGATATAAAAATTATTTTTTAATCTCCACTAAAGGGGATAACCTTGTCACTATGAAGAATGGTTTTGTGCATTAACAATAATTATTTTGATATTATATGATGTATATATAATAAACCAGCAAGGAAAATAACTAAAATAATATAAATTAATGGAGCAAATAATCACAAAGCAGTTGGTGAATTGAGCGGTTAAACATTTTTTATTATTTTTATTGGTCTTGAGTTCAAATCCCACAGAGACAAAATTTGCGTTTCTTTTTCACCTTCTTGTGAACATTAATTTTTTTCACATATTTGATCTCATTCTTTTTCACCTTCTTGTGAACATTAATATTTGATCTCACTTGTCTCTGTTTTAATTTTTTTTAATAAAATATAAAATTAACTAGTAATGGACAAATACCAAACTTTTGTTTATGCTTACTTTTTCTTTGCTCCAAGTACATAGTACCTATATGTGTTGCCTTCAAACCATCATATTATAGTAAGCATACATTTTACAAATGCATGCATTAATGGCTTCATCATAGTCTATAAAATACTATTTTTTATTTATTTTAGACAAATCCTTAATTTAATACTAATTCTATGTGTGTCATTTTCGTTGTTTCCATCATACCACGTGAGATTTTAGATCCCATTTTATGAAATCAATAGGTCAAATAAAGTCTACAATGCATGTACCTTAATATAAGCCACATAAAGAAACATGTTGGTAGCAATTGTAAAAAAAAAATGAACCATCATTTTTTTATTGTTAGTGCGGGTGGAGAGAGAACGGGTTGACGGAGGCAGCACGGGCCCGTGGCTTAGGCTTGCGGGTGGCGGGAGGCAAGTGGTGGGCAATTAAGCCATAATGATTGGCGATTTTTGCTGCAATGGGCAAACGAGCCATGATGATTGGCGGCTAAACGTACTATATAATTTAGTTATATAATTCGTAAAGATATTTATTATTTATTTGTATAATCTATATAATTTTACAATATATTCATATAATATCAATTAAATGCTAATAACAGCGAACATTAATAATAATTAGATGTTCGCTGTTATTATAATTTGAATATTTTTCGTGGGAGCTCAAATCTCACACCCCCACATATATGCAGAATGAGCAAGCTGGGCTGTGCCAGTAGGAGAAACCACTAGGTGGGGGGAGGAAAGTACCCCCTAAAATTTTACATGTAAAGAATTTGGGTGAGATTTTCTGCAAACATGTTGGTAGCAATTGTAAAAAAAAAAAAAATGAACCATCATTTTTTTATTGTTAGTGCGGGTGGAGAGAGAACGGGTTGACGGAGGCAGCACGGGCCCGTGGATTAGGCTTGCGGGTGGCGGGAGGCAAGTGGTGGGCAATTAAGCCATAATGATTGGCGATT
>CANTUV010000110.1:85000-87500 GCA_947685225.1 Garcia nutans | reverse complement strand
AATAAATAAATAAAAGAAATTCTCTATTAAGACTTTCCCAATTCGAAGTATGATTAAAAAAATATAATAAATCATTACTGTCATGAATATGAAGCATGACTGCAAACTTTACTTTGCAAGGCTCCATGGAAGGGTAAAAATGGAAACACCATTGAAGATCCTGCCTGGGTTTCGTGATTGAGGAAGCATAGATAGTAAATCGTCATTTATGAAATTGAGATCGTCGTCGACCCAAGAAACAAAAAAAAAAAAAAAAAGAAGCGAAAGGGATTTTTAGAAAATCATGAATATAAATAGTGATTTCGTGTTGAGGAAAATGAAAACACCATTGAGGTAAAAGTTGAGAAGTAAAAGTTAGGGGAAAAAAATGCAAAGCCCGCTGAAGAGCTTAGTAACCAGTGAGTTAAGAAGAAAATAAAAGGGGTTTTAAGTCTTCTTTATGATATTCGAACCCGAGACCTGACAAATATGAAAAAAATAAACTTCAGCCACTCAGACAAGTTACAATTTCTGTAATCTTGGTTACTTAAATAATATTATTGTAAAATTATAAGACCAGCGCCCGTTCTTCCGCTTTGGCTAAGAAAAAAAACTTTGACAGGCCATAACTTTTAGCTCGGGCGTCCGATTGAGGTGATTTTTTTTTTGAATCCGCTCAACTTTCCGAGCTCTACGCGCTGGCAAAGCGCCGAAGGCGCTTTGGTCCTGTTTCGACCCAAAAAACATTTTTTTTGGGCTTAAATTTAAAGTTTTTCGGTGTTTTACAACTTTAAATTATATTTTTTCTAAGATATAAAAATTATTTTTTAATCTCCACTAAAGGGGATAACCTTGTCACTATGAAGAATGGTTTTGTGCATTAACAATAATTATTTTGATATTATATGATGTATATATAATAAACCAGCAAGGAAAATAACTAAAATAATATAAATTAATGGAGCAAATAATCACAAAGCAGTTGGTGAATTGAGCGGTTAAACATTTTTTATTATTTTTATTGGTCTTGAGTTCAAATCCCACAGAGACAAAATTTGCGTTTCTTTTTCACCTTCTTGTGAACATTAATTTTTTTCACATATTTGATCTCATTCTTTTTCACCTTCTTGTGAACATTAATATTTGATCTCACTTGTCTCTGTTTTAATTTTTTTTAATAAAATATAAAATTAACTAGTAATGGACAAATACCAAACTTTTGTTTATGCTTACTTTTTCTTTGCTCCAAGTACATAGTACCTATATGTGTTGCCTTCAAACCATCATATTATAGTAAGCATACATTTTACAAATGCATGCATTAATGGCTTCATCATAGTCTATAAAATACTATTTTTTATTTATTTTAGACAAATCCTTAATTTAATACTAATTCTATGTGTGTCATTTTCGTTGTTTCCATCATACCACGTGAGATTTTAGATCCCATTTTATGAAATCAATAGGTCAAATAAAGTCTACAATGCATGTACCTTAATATAAGCCACATAAAGAAACATGTTGGTAGCAATTGTAAAAAAAAAATGAACCATCATTTTTTTATTGTTAGTGCGGGTGGAGAGAGAACGGGTTGACGGAGGCAGCACGGGCCCGTGGCTTAGGCTTGCGGGTGGCGGGAGGCAAGTGGTGGGCAATTAAGCCATAATGATTGGCGATTTTTGCTGCAATGGGCAAACGAGCCATGATGATTGGCGGCTAAACGTACTATATAATTTAGTTATATAATTCGTAAAGATATTTATTATTTATTTGTATAATCTATATAATTTTACAATATATTCATATAATATCAATTAAATGCTAATAACAGCGAACATTAATAATAATTAGATGTTCGCTGTTATTATAATTTGAATATTTTTCGTGGGAGCTCAAATCTCACACCCCCACATATATGCAGAATGAGCAAGCTGGGCTGTGCCAGTAGGAGAAACCACTAGGTGGGGGGAGGAAAGTACCCCCTAAAATTTTACATGTAAAGAATTTGGGTGAGATTTTCTGCAAACATGTTGGTAGCAATTGTAAAAAAAAAAAAATGAACCATCATTTTTTTATTGTTAGTGCGGGTGGAGAGAGAACGGGTTGACGGAGGCAGCACGGGCCCGTGGATTAGGCTTGCGGGTGGCGGGAGGCAAGTGGTGGGCAATTAAGCCATAATGATTGGCGATTTTTGCTGCAATGGGCAAACGAGCCATGATGATTGGCGGCTAAACGTACTATATAATTTAGTTATATAATTCGTAAAGATATTTATTATTTATTTGTATAATCTATATAATTTTACAATATATTCATATAATTTCACATCTAATTATTATTAATGCTCGCTGTTATTGGCATTTAATTGATATTATTATTTATTATTAATGTCTATTAATATTATATTTTATTTGTATAATTTATATAATTTTATAATATGTCTATATAATTTCATATTAAATTATTATCAGTAATTGTTACTTAAATTATTTAATTATTATTATCGATATTTATTAGCAGT
>CANTUV010000110.1:72500-75000 GCA_947685225.1 Garcia nutans | reverse complement strand
GTAAAAGTTGAGAAGTAAAAGTTAGGGGAAAAAAATGCAAAGCCCGCTGAAGAGCTTAGTAACCAGTGAGTTAAGAAGAAAATAAAAGGGGTTTTAAGTCTTCTTTATGATATTCGAACCCGAGACCTGACAAATATGAAAAAAATAAACTTCAGCCACTCAGACAAGTTACAATTTCTGTAATCTTGGTTACTTAAATAATATTATTGTAAAATTATAAGACCAGCGCCCGTTCTTCCGCTTTGGCTAAGAAAAAAAACTTTGACAGGCCATAACTTTTAGCTCGGGCGTCCGATTGAGGTGATTTTTTTTTTGAATCCGCTCAACTTTCCGAGCTCTACGCGCTGGCAAAGCGCCGAAGGCGCTTTGGTCCTGTTTCGACCCAAAAAACATTTTTTTTGGGCTTAAATTTAAAGTTTTTCGGTGTTTTACAACTTTAAATTATATTTTTTCTAAGATATAAAAATTATTTTTTAATCTCCACTAAAGGGGATAACCTTGTCACTATGAAGAATGGTTTTGTGCATTAACAATAATTATTTTGATATTATATGATGTATATATAATAAACCAGCAAGGAAAATAACTAAAATAATATAAATTAATGGAGCAAATAATCACAAAGCAGTTGGTGAATTGAGCGGTTAAACATTTTTTATTATTTTTATTGGTCTTGAGTTCAAATCCCACAGAGACAAAATTTGCGTTTCTTTTTCACCTTCTTGTGAACATTAATTTTTTTCACATATTTGATCTCATTCTTTTTCACCTTCTTGTGAACATTAATATTTGATCTCACTTGTCTCTGTTTTAATTTTTTTTAATAAAATATAAAATTAACTAGTAATGGACAAATACCAAACTTTTGTTTATGCTTACTTTTTCTTTGCTCCAAGTACATAGTACCTATATGTGTTGCCTTCAAACCATCATATTATAGTAAGCATACATTTTACAAATGCATGCATTAATGGCTTCATCATAGTCTATAAAATACTATTTTTTATTTATTTTAGACAAATCCTTAATTTAATACTAATTCTATGTGTGTCATTTTCGTTGTTTCCATCATACCACGTGAGATTTTAGATCCCATTTTATGAAATCAATAGGTCAAATAAAGTCTACAATGCATGTACCTTAATATAAGCCACATAAAGAAACATGTTGGTAGCAATTGTAAAAAAAAAATGAACCATCATTTTTTTATTGTTAGTGCGGGTGGAGAGAGAACGGGTTGACGGAGGCAGCACGGGCCCGTGGCTTAGGCTTGCGGGTGGCGGGAGGCAAGTGGTGGGCAATTAAGCCATAATGATTGGCGATTTTTGCTGCAATGGGCAAACGAGCCATGATGATTGGCGGCTAAACGTACTATATAATTTAGTTATATAATTCGTAAAGATATTTATTATTTATTTGTATAATCTATATAATTTTACAATATATTCATATAATATCAATTAAATGCTAATAACAGCGAACATTAATAATAATTAGATGTTCGCTGTTATTATAATTTGAATATTTTTCGTGGGAGCTCAAATCTCACACCCCCACATATATGCAGAATGAGCAAGCTGGGCTGTGCCAGTAGGAGAAACCACTAGGTGGGGGGAGGAAAGTACCCCCTAAAATTTTACATGTAAAGAATTTGGGTGAGATTTTCTGCAAACATGTTGGTAGCAATTGTAAAAAAAAAAAAATGAACCATCATTTTTTTATTGTTAGTGCGGGTGGAGAGAGAACGGGTTGACGGAGGCAGCACGGGCCCGTGGATTAGGCTTGCGGGTGGCGGGAGGCAAGTGGTGGGCAATTAAGCCATAATGATTGGCGATTTTTGCTGCAATGGGCAAACGAGCCATGATGATTGGCGGCTAAACGTACTATATAATTTAGTTATATAATTCGTAAAGATATTTATTATTTATTTGTATAATCTATATAATTTTACAATATATTCATATAATTTCACATCTAATTATTATTAATGCTCGCTGTTATTGGCATTTAATTGATATTATTATTTATTATTAATGTCTATTAATATTATATTTTATTTGTATAATTTATATAATTTTATAATATGTCTATATAATTTCATATTAAATTATTATCAGTAATTGTTACTTAAATTATTTAATTATTATTATCGATATTTATTAGCAGTAATTATTAATATTGTTTAAATAACATTTAATTGATATCATCATTATTTATTTATTATTATTATCTATTAATATTATATTTTATTTGTATAATTTATATAATATGTATACATAATTTTATATGTAATTATTATCAATAATCGCTACTTAAATTATTTAATTATTATTACCGCTATTTATTATTATTAATTATTAATATTGTTTAATTAGTATTATCCTTAATATTATATATTATATGTATAATTTTATAATATATTTTATAATTTGTATTTAGTTATTATCAACGGTTGTTACAAATACTATATAACTATTATTATCATTTATTATTAATATTA
>CANTUV010000110.1:60000-62500 GCA_947685225.1 Garcia nutans | reverse complement strand
GCTCTACGCGCTGGCAAAGCGCCGAAGGCGCTTTGGTCCTGTTTCGACCCAAAAAACATTTTTTTTGGGCTTAAATTTAAAGTTTTTCGGTGTTTTACAACTTTAAATTATATTTTTTCTAAGATATAAAAATTATTTTTTAATCTCCACTAAAGGGGATAACCTTGTCACTATGAAGAATGGTTTTGTGCATTAACAATAATTATTTTGATATTATATGATGTATATATAATAAACCAGCAAGGAAAATAACTAAAATAATATAAATTAATGGAGCAAATAATCACAAAGCAGTTGGTGAATTGAGCGGTTAAACATTTTTTATTATTTTTATTGGTCTTGAGTTCAAATCCCACAGAGACAAAATTTGCGTTTCTTTTTCACCTTCTTGTGAACATTAATTTTTTTCACATATTTGATCTCATTCTTTTTCACCTTCTTGTGAACATTAATATTTGATCTCACTTGTCTCTGTTTTAATTTTTTTTAATAAAATATAAAATTAACTAGTAATGGACAAATACCAAACTTTTGTTTATGCTTACTTTTTCTTTGCTCCAAGTACATAGTACCTATATGTGTTGCCTTCAAACCATCATATTATAGTAAGCATACATTTTACAAATGCATGCATTAATGGCTTCATCATAGTCTATAAAATACTATTTTTTATTTATTTTAGACAAATCCTTAATTTAATACTAATTCTATGTGTGTCATTTTCGTTGTTTCCATCATACCACGTGAGATTTTAGATCCCATTTTATGAAATCAATAGGTCAAATAAAGTCTACAATGCATGTACCTTAATATAAGCCACATAAAGAAACATGTTGGTAGCAATTGTAAAAAAAAAATGAACCATCATTTTTTTATTGTTAGTGCGGGTGGAGAGAGAACGGGTTGACGGAGGCAGCACGGGCCCGTGGCTTAGGCTTGCGGGTGGCGGGAGGCAAGTGGTGGGCAATTAAGCCATAATGATTGGCGATTTTTGCTGCAATGGGCAAACGAGCCATGATGATTGGCGGCTAAACGTACTATATAATTTAGTTATATAATTCGTAAAGATATTTATTATTTATTTGTATAATCTATATAATTTTACAATATATTCATATAATATCAATTAAATGCTAATAACAGCGAACATTAATAATAATTAGATGTTCGCTGTTATTATAATTTGAATATTTTTCGTGGGAGCTCAAATCTCACACCCCCACATATATGCAGAATGAGCAAGCTGGGCTGTGCCAGTAGGAGAAACCACTAGGTGGGGGGAGGAAAGTACCCCCTAAAATTTTACATGTAAAGAATTTGGGTGAGATTTTCTGCAAACATGTTGGTAGCAATTGTAAAAAAAAAAAAATGAACCATCATTTTTTTATTGTTAGTGCGGGTGGAGAGAGAACGGGTTGACGGAGGCAGCACGGGCCCGTGGATTAGGCTTGCGGGTGGCGGGAGGCAAGTGGTGGGCAATTAAGCCATAATGATTGGCGATTTTTGCTGCAATGGGCAAACGAGCCATGATGATTGGCGGCTAAACGTACTATATAATTTAGTTATATAATTCGTAAAGATATTTATTATTTATTTGTATAATCTATATAATTTTACAATATATTCATATAATTTCACATCTAATTATTATTAATGTTCGCTGTTATTGGCATTTAATTGATATTATTATTTATTATTAATGTCTATTAATATTATATTTTATTTGTATAATTTATATAATTTTATAATATGTCTATATAATTTCATATTAAATTATTATCAGTAATTGTTACTTAAATTATTTAATTATTATTATCGATATTTATTAGCAGTAATTATTAATATTGTTTAAATAACATTTAATTGATATCATCATTATTTATTTATTATTATTATCTATTAATATTATATTTTATTTGTATAATTTATATAATATGTATACATAATTTTATATGTAATTATTATCAATAATCGCTACTTAAATTATTTAATTATTATTACCGCTATTTATTATTATTAATTATTAATATTGTTTAATTAGTATTATCCTTAATATTATATATTATATGTATAATTTTATAATATATTTTATAATTTGTATTTAGTTATTATCAACGGTTGTTACAAATACTATATAACTATTATTATCATTTATTATTAATATTATTATTTAATTATTATTATCATTATTTAACTATTTATTACTGCTGTTATTGCTATAGTATATTAATACTATTTTTTACGTGTATAATTTATATAACTTCATATTTAATTATAATTAATAGTTGTTACTCGCATTATATCATTATTATTATTATCATTATTTATTATTATTACTGTCTATTAATATTATATTTTATAATATGTTTATATAATTTTATATTTAATTATTATCAGTAATTGTTACTTAAATTATTTAATTATTATTATCGATATTTATTAGTAGTAATTATTAATATTGTTTAATTAGCATTTAATTGATATTATTATTTATTTGTTG
>CANTUV010000110.1:50000-52500 GCA_947685225.1 Garcia nutans | reverse complement strand
TTGTAAAAAAAAAAAAAATGAACCATCATTTTTTTATTGTTAGTGAGGGTGGAGAGAGAACGGGTTGACGGAGGCAGCACGGGCCCGTGGATTAGGCTTGCGGGTGGCGGGAGGCAAGTGGTGGGCAATTAAGCCATAATGATTGGCGATTTTTGCTGCAATGGGCAAACGAGCCATGATGATTGGCGGCTAAACGTACTATATAATTTAGTTATATAATTCGTAAAGATATTTATTATTTATTTGTATAATCTATATAATTTTACAATATATTCATATAATTTCACATCTAATTATTATTAATGCTCGCTGTTATTAGCATTTAATTGATATTATTATTTATTATTAATGTCTATTAATATTATATTTTATTTGTATAATTTATATAATTTTATAATATGTCTATATAATTTCATATTAAATTATTATCAGTAATTGTTACTTAAATTATTTAATTATTATTATCGATATTTATTAGCAGTAATTATTAATATTGTTTAAATAACATTTAATTGATATCATCATTATTTATTTATTATTATTATCTATTAATATTTTATTTTATTTGTATAATTTATATAATATGTATACATAATTTTATATGTAATTATTATCAATAATCGCTACTTAAATTATTTAATTATTATTACCGCTATTTATTATTATTAATTATTAATATTGTTTAATTAGTATTATCCTTAATATTATATATTATATGTATAATTTTATAATATATTTTATAATTTGTATTTAGTTATTATCAACGGTTGTTACAAATACTATATAATTATCTGTTCATCCTAAATATCCACATAAAGATTGTGATACGAAAGTAAAATCAAATATATATTTTATCACCACAAATCCTTATATAAGATATTTGGATAATTTACAATGAGATTCCATGAATTAAACGTTAGATATACAAACACAATTGCATATATAAATATGAAAATAGATTCATAAAGGCCGATCAATAACTACAAAACAATCAATCAATATAATCACAAGTTTGAAACGTGAAATTCAGGAAGAGAAGATGGAAGGACTCCAAAAAAAAATGCAAATACTGAACCTGAAAGAGTTAAGAAACTAAGATCTTAAAATAAATATTTACACAGCAACTTGTAATTATGAAAATATATATATCCCAAAAAAAAAACCTGAATCATAATCTAAGGCTAATTGAGAGATGATGCCACTGGTTTTGTTGGTTGAAACTGTATTGAGAGAGTTGATAATTGAAGGAACTAGAATCACTATAAATTAATAAAGAGAAGCCTGTCTTACAGAATTCTGAAATCTCAAGTTTTGCAATTTTTGATTTAATGAATATGCTTGTAGAGGGAAAAACACGTCTATACTTCTGCAAACATAGCCAAACAGAGACCCAACCTTATTAGAGAATCCCACATACACAGAGAGAACAAGTAATAGAATAAGTTTTGGAGATTTGAGAAATTGTTATGATGAGAAATAGAATAAACGAATGAACTAAAAAAATAAATAAATAAAAGAAATTCTCTATTAAGACTTTCCCAATTCGAAGTATGATTAAAAAAATATAATAAATCATTACTGTCATGAATATGAAGCATGACTGCAAACTTTACTTTGCAAGGCTCCATGGAAGGGTAAAAATGGAAACACCATTGAAGATCCTGCCTGGGTTTCGTGATTGAGGAAGCATAGATAGTAAATCGTCATTTATGAAATTGAGATCGTCGTCGACCCAAGAAACAAAAAAAAAAAAAAGAAGCGAAAGGGATTTTTAGAAAATCATGAATATAAATAGTGATTTCGTGTTGAGGAAAATGAAAACACCATTGAGGTAAAAGTTGAGAAGTAAAAGTTAGGGGAAAAAAATGCAAAGCCCGCTGAAGAGCTTAGTAACCAGTGAGTTAAGAAGAAAATAAAAGGGGTTTTAAGTCTTCTTTATGATATTCGAACCCGAGACCTGACAAATATGAAAAAAATAAACTTCAGCCACTCAGACAAGTTACAATTTCTGTAATCTTGGTTACTTAAATAATATTATTGTAAAATTATAAGACCAGCGCCCGTTCTTCCGCTTTGGCTAAGAAAAAAAACTTTGACAGGCCATAACTTTTAGCTCGGGCGTCCGATTGAGGTGATTTTTTTTTTGAATCCGCTCAACTTTCCGAGCTCTACGCGCTGGCAAAGCGCCGAAGGCGCTTTGGTCCTGTTTCGACCCAAAAAACATTTTTTTTGGGCTTAAATTTAAAGTTTTTCGGTGTTTTACAACTTTAAATTATATTTTTTCTAAGATATAAAAATTATTTTTTAATCTCCACTAAAGGGGATAACCTTGTCACTATGAAGAATGGTTTTGTGCATTAACAATAATTATTTTGATATTATATGATGTATATATAATAAACCAGCAAGGAAAATAACTAAAATAATATAAATTAATGGAGCAAATAATCACAAAGCAGTTGGTGAATTGAGCGGTTAAACATTTTTTATTATTTTTATT
>CANTUV010000110.1:37500-40000 GCA_947685225.1 Garcia nutans | reverse complement strand
TATTATTTATTATTAATGTCTATTAATATTATATTTTATTTGTATAATTTATATAATTTTATAATATGTCTATATAATTTCATATTAAATTATTATCAGTAATTGTTACTTAAATTATTTAATTATTATTATCGATATTTATTAGCAGTAATTATTAATATTGTTTAAATAACATTTAATTGATATCATCATTATTTATTTATTATTATTATCTATTAATATTTTATTTTATTTGTATAATTTATATAATATGTATACATAATTTTATATGTAATTATTATCAATAATCGCTACTTAAATTATTTAATTATTATTACCGCTATTTATTATTATTAATTATTAATATTGTTTAATTAGTATTATCCTTAATATTATATATTATATGTATAATTTTATAATATATTTTATAATTTGTATTTAGTTATTATCAACGGTTGTTACAAATACTATATAATTATCTGTTCATCCTAAATATCCACATAAAGATTGTGATACGAAAGTAAAATCAAATATATATTTTATCACCACAAATCCTTATATAAGATATTTGGATAATTTACAATGAGATTCCATGAATTAAACGTTAGATATACAAACACAATTGCATATATAAATATGAAAATAGATTCATAAAGGCCGATCAATAACTACAAAACAATCAATCAATATAATCACAAGTTTGAAACGTGAAATTCAGGAAGAGAAGATGGAAGGACTCCAAAAAAAAATGCAAATACTGAACCTGAAAGAGTTAAGAAACTAAGATCTTAAAATAAATATTTACACAGCAACTTGTAATTATGAAAATATATATATCCCAAAAAAAAAACCTGAATCATAATCTAAGGCTAATTGAGAGATGATGCCACTGGTTTTGTTGGTTGAAACTGTATTGAGAGAGTTGATAATTGAAGGAACTAGAATCACTATAAATTAATAAAGAGAAGCCTGTCTTACAGAATTCTGAAATCTCAAGTTTTGCAATTTTTGATTTAATGAATATGCTTGTAGAGGGAAAAACACGTCTATACTTCTGCAAACATAGCCAAACAGAGACCCAACCTTATTAGAGAATCCCACATACACAGAGAGAACAAGTAATAGAATAAGTTTTGGAGATTTGAGAAATTGTTATGATGAGAAATAGAATAAACGAATGAACTAAAAAAATAAATAAATAAAAGAAATTCTCTATTAAGACTTTCCCAATTCGAAGTATGATTAAAAAAATATAATAAATCATTACTGTCATGAATATGAAGCATGACTGCAAACTTTACTTTGCAAGGCTCCATGGAAGGGTAAAAATGGAAACACCATTGAAGATCCTGCCTGGGTTTCGTGATTGAGGAAGCATAGATAGTAAATCGTCATTTATGAAATTGAGATCGTCGTCGACCCAAGAAACAAAAAAAAAAAAAAAGAAGCGAAAGGGATTTTTAGAAAATCATGAATATAAATAGTGATTTCGTGTTGAGGAAAATGAAAACACCATTGAGGTAAAAGTTGAGAAGTAAAAGTTAGGGGAAAAAAATGCAAAGCCCGCTGAAGAGCTTAGTAACCAGTGAGTTAAGAAGAAAATAAAAGGGGTTTTAAGTCTTCTTTATGATATTCGAACCCGAGACCTGACAAATATGAAAAAAATAAACTTCAGCCACTCAGACAAGTTACAATTTCTGTAATCTTGGTTACTTAAATAATATTATTGTAAAATTATAAGACCAGCGCCCGTTCTTCCGCTTTGGCTAAGAAAAAAAACTTTGACAGGCCATAACTTTTAGCTCGGGCGTCCGATTGAGGTGATTTTTTTTTTGAATCCGCTCAACTTTCCGAGCTCTACGCGCTGGCAAAGCGCCGAAGGCGCTTTGGTCCTGTTTCGACCCAAAAAACATTTTTTTTGGGCTTAAATTTAAAGTTTTTCGGTGTTTTACAACTTTAAATTATATTTTTTCTAAGATATAAAAATTATTTTTTAATCTCCACTAAAGGGGATAACCTTGTCACTATGAAGAATGGTTTTGTGCATTAACAATAATTATTTTGATATTATATGATGTATATATAATAAACCAGCAAGGAAAATAACTAAAATAATATAAATTAATGGAGCAAATAATCACAAAGCAGTTGGTGAATTGAGCGGTTAAACATTTTTTATTATTTTTATTGGTCTTGAGTTCAAATCCCACAGAGACAAAATTTGCGTTTCTTTTTCACCTTCTTGTGAACATTAATTTTTTTCACATATTTGATCTCATTCTTTTTCACCTTCTTGTGAACATTAATATTTGATCTCACTTGTCTCTGTTTTAATTTTTTTTAATAAAATATAAAATTAACTAGTAATGGACAAATACCAAACTTTTGTTTATGCTTACTTTTTCTTTGCTCCAAGTACATAGTACCTATATGTGTTGCCTTCAAACCATCATATTATAGTAAGCATACATTTTACAAATGCATGCATTAATGGCTTCATCATAGTCTATAAAATACTATT
>CANTUV010000110.1:25000-27500 GCA_947685225.1 Garcia nutans | reverse complement strand
TTAATTATTAATATTGTTTAATTAGTATTATCCTTAATATTATATATTATATGTATAATTTTATAATATATTTTATAATTTGTATTTAGTTATTATCAACGGTTGTTACAAATACTATATAATTATCTGTTCATCCTAAATATCCACATAAAGATTGTGATACGAAAGTAAAATCAAATATATATTTTATCACCACAAATCCTTATATAAGATATTTGGATAATTTACAATGAGATTCCATGAATTAAACGTTAGATATACAAACACAATTGCATATATAAATATGAAAATAGATTCATAAAGGCCGATCAATAACTACAAAACAATCAATCAATATAATCACAAGTTTGAAACGTGAAATTCAGGAAGAGAAGATGGAAGGACTCCAAAAAAAAATGCAAATACTGAACCTGAAAGAGTTAAGAAACTAAGATCTTAAAATAAATATTTACACAGCAACTTGTAATTATGAAAATATATATATCCCAAAAAAAAAACCTGAATCATAATCTAAGGCTAATTGAGAGATGATGCCACTGGTTTTGTTGGTTGAAACTGTATTGAGAGAGTTGATAATTGAAGGAACTAGAATCACTATAAATTAATAAAGAGAAGCCTGTCTTACAGAATTCTGAAATCTCAAGTTTTGCAATTTTTGATTTAATGAATATGCTTGTAGAGGGAAAAACACGTCTATACTTCTGCAAACATAGCCAAACAGAGACCCAACCTTATTAGAGAATCCCACATACACAGAGAGAACAAGTAATAGAATAAGTTTTGGAGATTTGAGAAATTGTTATGATGAGAAATAGAATAAACGAATGAACTAAAAAAATAAATAAATAAAAGAAATTCTCTATTAAGACTTTCCCAATTCGAAGTATGATTAAAAAAATATAATAAATCATTACTGTCATGAATATGAAGCATGACTGCAAACTTTACTTTGCAAGGCTCCATGGAAGGGTAAAAATGGAAACACCATTGAAGATCCTGCCTGGGTTTCGTGATTGAGGAAGCATAGATAGTAAATCGTCATTTATGAAATTGAGATCGTCGTCGACCCAAGAAACAAAAAAAAAAAAAAAAGAAGCGAAAGGGATTTTTAGAAAATCATGAATATAAATAGTGATTTCGTGTTGAGGAAAATGAAAACACCATTGAGGTAAAAGTTGAGAAGTAAAAGTTAGGGGAAAAAAATGCAAAGCCCGCTGAAGAGCTTAGTAACCAGTGAGTTAAGAAGAAAATAAAAGGGGTTTTAAGTCTTCTTTATGATATTCGAACCCGAGACCTGACAAATATGAAAAAAATAAACTTCAGCCACTCAGACAAGTTACAATTTCTGTAATCTTGGTTACTTAAATAATATTATTGTAAAATTATAAGACCAGCGCCCGTTCTTCCGCTTTGGCTAAGAAAAAAAACTTTGACAGGCCATAACTTTTAGCTCGGGCGTCCGATTGAGGTGATTTTTTTTTTGAATCCGCTCAACTTTCCGAGCTCTACGCGCTGGCAAAGCGCCGAAGGCGCTTTGGTCCTGTTTCGACCCAAAAAACATTTTTTTTTGGGCTTAAATTTAAAGTTTTTCGGTGTTTTACAACTTTAAATTATATTTTTTCTAAGATATAAAAATTATTTTTTAATCTCCACTAAAGGGGATAACCTTGTCACTATGAAGAATGGTTTTGTGCATTAACAATAATTATTTTGATATTATATGATGTATATATAATAAACCAGCAAGGAAAATAACTAAAATAATATAAATTAATGGAGCAAATAATCACAAAGCAGTTGGTGAATTGAGCGGTTAAACATTTTTTATTATTTTTATTGGTCTTGAGTTCAAATCCCACAGAGACAAAATTTGCGTTTCTTTTTCACCTTCTTGTGAACATTAATTTTTTTCACATATTTGATCTCATTCTTTTTCACCTTCTTGTGAACATTAATATTTGATCTCACTTGTCTCTGTTTTAATTTTTTTTAATAAAATATAAAATTAACTAGTAATGGACAAATACCAAACTTTTGTTTATGCTTACTTTTTCTTTGCTCCAAGTACATAGTACCTATATGTGTTGCCTTCAAACCATCATATTATAGTAAGCATACATTTTACAAATGCATGCATTAATGGCTTCATCATAGTCTATAAAATACTATTTTTTATTTATTTTAGACAAATCCTTAATTTAATACTAATTCTATGTGTGTCATTTTCGTTGTTTCCATCATACCACGTGAGATTTTAGATCCCATTTTATGAAATCAATAGGTCAAATAAAGTCTACAATGCATGTACCTTAATATAAGCCACATAAAGAAACATGTTGGTAGCAATTGTAAAAAAAAAATGAACCATCATTTTTTTATTGTTAGTGCGGGTGGAGAGAGAACGGGTTGACGGAGGCAGCACGGGCCCGTGGCTTAGGCTTGCGGGTGGCGGGAGGCAAGTGGTGGGCAATTAAGCCATAATGATTGGCGATTTTTGCTG
>CANTUV010000110.1:12500-15000 GCA_947685225.1 Garcia nutans | reverse complement strand
ACGTGAAATTCAGGAAGAGAAGATGGAAGGACTCCAAAAAAAAATGCAAATACTGAACCTGAAAGAGTTAAGAAACTAAGATCTTAAAATAAATATTTACACAGCAACTTGTAATTATGAAAATATATATATCCCAAAAAAAAAACCTGAATCATAATCTAAGGCTAATTGAGAGATGATGCCACTGGTTTTGTTGGTTGAAACTGTATTGAGAGAGTTGATAATTGAAGGAACTAGAATCACTATAAATTAATAAAGAGAAGCCTGTCTTACAGAATTCTGAAATCTCAAGTTTTGCAATTTTTGATTTAATGAATATGCTTGTAGAGGGAAAAACACGTCTATACTTCTGCAAACATAGCCAAACAGAGACCCAACCTTATTAGAGAATCCCACATACACAGAGAGAACAAGTAATAGAATAAGTTTTGGAGATTTGAGAAATTGTTATGATGAGAAATAGAATAAACGAATGAACTAAAAAAATAAATAAATAAAAGAAATTCTCTATTAAGACTTTCCCAATTCGAAGTATGATTAAAAAAATATAATAAATCATTACTGTCATGAATATGAAGCATGACTGCAAACTTTACTTTGCAAGGCTCCATGGAAGGGTAAAAATGGAAACACCATTGAAGATCCTGCCTGGGTTTCGTGATTGAGGAAGCATAGATAGTAAATCGTCATTTATGAAATTGAGATCGTCGTCGACCCAAGAAACAAAAAAAAAAAAAAGAAGCGAAAGGGATTTTTAGAAAATCATGAATATAAATAGTGATTTCGTGTTGAGGAAAATGAAAACACCATTGAGGTAAAAGTTGAGAAGTAAAAGTTAGGGGAAAAAAATGCAAAGCCCGCTGAAGAGCTTAGTAACCAGTGAGTTAAGAAGAAAATAAAAGGGGTTTTAAGTCTTCTTTATGATATTCGAACCCGAGACCTGACAAATATGAAAAAAATAAACTTCAGCCACTCAGACAAGTTACAATTTCTGTAATCTTGGTTACTTAAATAATATTATTGTAAAATTATAAGACCAGCGCCCGTTCTTCCGCTTTGGCTAAGAAAAAAAACTTTGACAGGCCATAACTTTTAGCTCGGGCGTCCGATTGAGGTGATTTTTTTTTTGAATCCGCTCAACTTTCCGAGCTCTACGCGCTGGCAAAGCGCCGAAGGCGCTTTGGTCCTGTTTCGACCCAAAAAACATTTTTTTTGGGCTTAAATTTAAAGTTTTTCGGTGTTTTACAACTTTAAATTATATTTTTTCTAAGATATAAAAATTATTTTTTAATCTCCACTAAAGGGGATAACCTTGTCACTATGAAGAATGGTTTTGTGCATTAACAATAATTATTTTGATATTATATGATGTATATATAATAAACCAGCAAGGAAAATAACTAAAATAATATAAATTAATGGAGCAAATAATCACAAAGCAGTTGGTGAATTGAGCGGTTAAACATTTTTTATTATTTTTATTGGTCTTGAGTTCAAATCCCACAGAGACAAAATTTGCGTTTCTTTTTCACCTTCTTGTGAACATTAATTTTTTTCACATATTTGATCTCATTCTTTTTCACCTTCTTGTGAACATTAATATTTGATCTCACTTGTCTCTGTTTTAATTTTTTTTAATAAAATATAAAATTAACTAGTAATGGACAAATACCAAACTTTTGTTTATGCTTACTTTTTCTTTGCTCCAAGTACATAGTACCTATATGTGTTGCCTTCAAACCATCATATTATAGTAAGCATACATTTTACAAATGCATGCATTAATGGCTTCATCATAGTCTATAAAATACTATTTTTTATTTATTTTAGACAAATCCTTAATTTAATACTAATTCTATGTGTGTCATTTTCGTTGTTTCCATCATACCACGTGAGATTTTAGATCCCATTTTATGAAATCAATAGGTCAAATAAAGTCTACAATGCATGTACCTTAATATAAGCCACATAAAGAAACATGTTGGTAGCAATTGTAAAAAAAAAATGAACCATCATTTTTTTTTGTTAGTGCGGGTGGAGAGAGAACGGGTTGACGGAGGCAGCACGGGCCCGTGGCTTAGGCTTGCGGGTGGCGGGAGGCAAGTGGTGGGCAATTAAGCCATAATGATTGGCGATTTTTGCTGCAATGGGCAAACGAGCCATGATGATTGGCGGCTAAACGTACTATATAATTTAGTTATATAATTCGTAAAGATATTTATTATTTATTTGTATAATCTATATAATTTTACAATATATTCATATAATATCAATTAAATGCTAATAACAGCGAACATTAATAATAATTAGATGTTCGCTGTTATTATAATTTGAATATTTTTCGTGGGAGCTCAAATCTCACACCCCCACATATATGCAGAATGAGCAAGCTGGGCTGTGCCAGTAGGAGAAACCACTAGGTGGGGGGAGGAAAGTACCCCCTAAAATTTTACATGTAAAGAATTTGGGTGAGATTTTCTGCAAACATGTTGGTAGCAAT
>CANTUV010000110.1:0-2500 GCA_947685225.1 Garcia nutans | reverse complement strand
AACACGTCTATACTTCTGCAAACATAGCCAAACAGAGACCCAACCTTATAGAGAATCCCACATACACAGAGAGAACAAGTAATAGAATAAGTTTTGGAGATTTGAGAAATTGTTATGATGAGAAATAGAATAAACGAATGAACTAAAAAAATAAATAAATAAAAGAAATTCTCTATTAAGACTTTCCCAATTCGAAGTATGATTAAAAAAATATAATAAATCATTACTGTCATGAATATGAAGCATGACTGCAAACTTTACTTTGCAAGGCTCCATGGAAGGGTAAAAATGGAAACACCATTGAAGATCCTGCCTGGGTTTCGTGATTGAGGAAGCATAGATAGTAAATCGTCATTTATGAAATTGAGATCGTCGTCGACCCAAGAAACAAAAAAAAAAAAAAGAAGCGAAAGGGATTTTTAGAAAATCATGAATATAAATAGTGATTTCGTGTTGAGGAAAATGAAAACACCATTGAGGTAAAAGTTGAGAAGTAAAAGTTAGGGGAAAAAAATGCAAAGCCCGCTGAAGAGCTTAGTAACCAGTGAGTTAAGAAGAAAATAAAAGGGGTTTTAAGTCTTCTTTATGATATTCGAACCCGAGACCTGACATATATGAAAAAAATAAACTTCAGCCACTCAGACAAGTTACAATTTCTGTAATCTTGGTTACTTAAATAATATTATTGTAAAATTATAAGACCAGCGCCCGTTCTTTCCGCTTTGGCTAAGAAAAAAAACTTTGACAGGCCATAACTTTTAGCTCGGGCGTCCGATTGAGGTGATTTTTTTTTTGAATCCGCTCAACTTTCCGAGCTCTACGCGCTGGCAAAGCGCCGAAGGCGCTTTGGTCCTGTTTCGACCCAAAAAACATTTTTTTTGGGCTTAAATTTAAAGTTTTTCGGTGTTTTTACAACTTTAAATTATATTTTTTCTAAGATATAAAAATTATTTTTTAATCTCCACTAAAGGGATAACCTTGTCACTATGAAGAATGGTTTTGTGCATTAACAATAATTATTTTGATATTATATGATGTATATATAATAAACCAGCAAGGAAAATAACTAAAATAATATAAATTAATGGAGCAAATAATCACAAAGCAGTTGGTGAATTGAGCGGTTAAACATTTTTTATTATTTTTATTGGTCTTGAGTTCAAATCCCACAGAGACAAAATTTGCGTTTCTTTTTCACCTTCTTGTGAACATTAATTTTTTTCACATATTGATCTCATTCTTTTTCACTTCTTGTGAACATTAATATTTGATCTCACTTGTCTCTGTTTTAATTTTTTTTAATAAAAATATAAAATTAACTAGTAATGGACAAATACCAAACTTTTGTTTATGCTTACTTTTTCTTTGCTCCAAGTACATAGTACCTATATGTGTTGCCTTCAAACCATCATATTATAGTAAGCATACATTTTACAAATGCATGCATTAATGGCTTCATCATAGTCTATAAAATACTATTTTTTATTTATTTTAGACAAATCCTTAATTTAATACTAATTCTATGTGTGTCATTTTCGTTGTTTCCATCATACCACGTGAGATTTTAGATCCCATTTTATGAAATCAATAGGTCAAATAAAGTCTACAATGCATGTACCTTAATATAAGCCACATAAAGAAACATGTTGGTAGCAATTGTAAAAAAAAAATGAACCATCATTTTTTTATTGTTAGTGCGGGTGGAGAGAGAACGGGTTGACGGAGGCAGCACGGGCCCGTGGCTTAGGCTTGCGGGTGGCGGGAGGCAAGTGGTGGGCAATTAAGCCATAATGATTGGCGATTTTTGCTGCAATGGGCAAACGAGCCATGATGATTGGCGGCTAAACGTACTATATAATTTAGTTATATAATTCGTAAAGATATTTATTATTTATTTGTATAATCTATATAATTTTACAATATATTCATATAATATCAATTAAATGCTAATAACAGCGAACATTAATAATAATTAGATGTTCGCTGTTATTATAATTTGAATATTTATTCGTGGGAGCTCAAATCTCACACCCCCACATATATGCAGAATGAGCAAGCTGGGCTGTGCCAGTAGGAGAAACCACTAGGTGGGGGGAGAAAGTACCCCCTAAAATTTTACATGTAAAGAATTTGGGTGAGATTTTCTGCAAACATGTTGGTAGCAATTGTAAAAAAAAAAAAATGAACCATCATTTTTTTATTGTTAGTGCGGGTGGAGAGAGAACGGGTTGACGGAGGCAGCACGGGCCCGTGGATTAGGCTTGCGGGTGGCGGGAGGCAAGTGGTGGGCAATTAAGCCATAATGATTGGCGATTTTTGCTGCAATGGGCAAACGAGCCATGAAGATTGGCGGCTAAACGTACTATATAATTAGTTATATAATTCGTAAAGATATTTATTATTTATTTGTATAATCTATATAATTTTACAATATATTCATATAATTTCACATCTAATTATTATTAATGCTCGCTGTTATTGGCATTTAATTGATATTATA
>CANTUV010000109.1:0-5000 GCA_947685225.1 Garcia nutans | reverse complement strand
CAAAAAATTCCATGATTTAGTATATATATTATTTTATTCTATTTTATTCTATATTTTATTCTATTTTATTCTATATATTAATATTATTTTATTCAACAAATTCAACAAACGCATGGAATTTTTTTTAATCATTTCATTCGCGAGGAGCTGGATGAGAAGAAACTCTCATGTCCGGTTCTGTAGTAGAGATGGAATTTCCCATCAACTATAACCCAAAAAGAACCCGATTCCGTAAACAACATAGAGGACGAATGAAAGGAATAGCTTTTCGAGGTAATCGTATTTGTTTCGGCAGATATGCTCTTCAGGCACTTGAACCCGCTTGGGTTACATCTAGACAAATAGAAGCGGGGCGCCGAGCAATGACACGAAATGCACGCCGCGGTGGAAAAATATGGGTACGTGTATTTCCCGACAAACCAGTTACTTTAAGACCTACAGAAACACGTATGGGTTCGGGGAAAGGATCTCCCGAATATTGGGTAGCTGTCATTAAACCAGGTAGAATACTTTATGAAATGGGCGGAGTATCTGAAAATATAGCGAGAAAAGCTATTGAAATAGCAGCATCCAAAATGCCTATACGAACTCAATTCATTATTTCGGGATAGAAATATAGAGCCAAAGGAAAAAAAGACCTTTTGGATACAAAAAAAAATCGCAAGTTTCTTTTTTTGTTTTGGACAAACAATATATCTTTTTTTCCTTTGCTTTGCATTAAAATAACAGATAAAAAAAAAAATGATATGATCCAATCTCAGACCCATTTGAATGTAGCAGATAACAGCGGAGCCCGAGAATTGATGTGTATTCGAATCATAGGAACTAGTAATCGACGATATGCTCATATTGGTGACGTTATTGTTGCTGTGATCAAAGAAGCAGCACCAAATTCACCTATAGAAAGATCAGAAGTAATCAGGGCTGTAATTGTACGTACTTGTAAAGAACTCAAACGTGATAACGGTATAATAATACGATATGATGACAATGCTGCAGTTGTCATTGATCAAGAAGGAAATCCAAAAGGAACTCGAATTTTTGGTGCAATCGCCCGGGAATTGAGACAGTTAAATTTTACTAAAATCGTTTCATTAGCACCTGAAGTATTATAAGATAAAAAATTATAAGATATAAGAATATAAGATATAACATTTAAGTTAAGATAAGTAAGTTAAGATAAGACCATGAGAAATTTATACTATGTTTATCCATTTATTTTATTCTATTTTATTCTATTTTATATATTCTATTATTATTTTATATATTCTATTATTATATATTCTATTATTATGTATTCTATTCTATTTATAGATTTATAGATTCTATTATTATATATTCTATTTATAGATTATTTATTTTATTATAGCTTATATTTTATTATTTTATATCTTATATTTTATTATTTTCTTATTATTTATATTATTATTATATTATTATGATATTATATTATTATTATGATATTATTATATTATTATGATATTATTATTATATTATTATGACTATATATTTATAATTATAAGTTATAATATTATTATTTTATAATATTATTATTTTATAGTATTTTATAGTATTTGAATAAGAATAATTAATAAATTGAATAAAAATAAAAATGTGAATAAATTGAATAAAAATGAAATTAAAATGAATTAGTAAATTGTGTTTCATGCATATACCTTTAACGAATATACCTTTAATAAATTTATATTTATATTTAATGAATATTTATATTTAATAAATTTAAATATTTAATAAATTTAATAAATTGAATATAAATTTAATAAAATTTGAATATAAATTTAATAAAATAAAAAAGAATTAATTAATTCATAAAAAAAAAAAAAGAGTATGTTGATTATATCAAAACTAGAGATCAATAATAATTTTAGTTTATCATGGGTAGGGATCCTATTGCTGACATAATAACCTCTATACGAAATGCTGACATGAATAGAAAAGGAACCGTTCGAATAGCATCTACTAATATCACCGAAAACATTATTAAAATACTTTTACGAGAAGGTTTTTTTGAAAATGTTAGAAAACATCAAGAAAGCAACAAAAAATTTTTGGTTTTAACCCTACAACATAGAAGGAAGAGGAAAGTAGCATATAGAACTAGTCTAAATTTAAAACGGATCAGTCGACCGGGTCTACGAATCTATTCTAACTATCAAAAAATTCCTAGAATTTTGGGCGGGATGGGCATTGGAATTCTTTCCACTTCTCGGGGTATAATGACAGACCGAGACGCTCGACTAGAAAGAATCGGTGGAGAAATCTTGTGTTATATATGGTAATCTTTCTGATATCTGAATTGTATCCAGACTTCCTTTTTGTGAAAAAAAAAAGAGAAAGAACAGGTTTCTAATATCATTCCCATTCCTCTTACATTAGTTAATACTTCAAGGGGATTTTAGAAAGAACAAAAATGGATTCGGGAAAGTTTAATTGCTGAATCCCTTTTTCAATATTATTTCCAAGTTCATTTAGCTAATGAAGATCTGCTTTTAGGTTATGTTTCAGAAAAGATCCAGCGTAGTATATGTATACTCCGTGCCAAAATGGAAGTAAATATTTATAATTTAATTCACGACCAGAGGGGCGTCTATTTTATAGATATAGACTCCGTAACAAGAATTTGAACGATTAGGCAGCTTTTTTTTTTTTTCAACTTTCAAATTCCTTTCAAGATACAATTCAATATTTCAAAATTTAAAGAAACTTATTTTATTCAAACTTCAAAAAAGTATGTATATTCAAGGATGGCAGGCAAATATGAAAATAAGAGCTTCTGTTCGTAAAATTTGTGAAAAATGTCGACTGATACGTAGACGGGGACGAATTATAGTAATTTGCTTCAACCCGAGACATAAACAAAGACAAGGATAATCTTTGTAAGTGGAACTGCTCTAAAGAAAGGATCCGAAGTACAAATAAAAAGAAATAAAAAGAAAGGATCTGTTTTGACATGAAATGGATATATCCATAGACCTCTGACTTATATTTATGAGATGATAAAATATGACAAAACCTTTACCAAAAATGGGTTCACGCATGAATGGACGTATTGGCTCACGCAAGAATGCACGTAAAATACCAAAAGGAGTTATTCATGTTCAAGCAAGTTTCAACAATACTATTGTGACCGTTACAGATGTACGGGGTCGAGTGATTTCTTGGTCCTCTGCCGGCACTTGTGGATTCAGGGGCACAAGAAGAGGAACGCCATTTGCTGCTCAAACTGCAGCGGGCAATGCTATTCGGACAGTAGTGGATCAAGGTATGCAACGAGCAGAAGTCATGATAAAGGGCCCTGGTCTTGGACGAGATGCGGCATTAAGAGCTATTCGCAGAAGTGGTATATTATTAAGTTTCGTCCGGGATGTAACCCCTATGCCACATAATGGCTGCAGGCCCCCTAAAAAAAGGCGTGTGTAAAAATAAATAATAAAAATATTGAAGAGATTTCAAGAGAAATAAATAATTCAATGATTTCACAATATTATTATGGTTCGAGAGAAAGTAACAATATCGACTCGGACACTGCAGTGGAAATGTGTTGAATCAAGAACCGACAATAAACGTCTTTATTATGGACGCTTTATTCTATCTCCACTTATGAAAGGCCAAGCCGACACAATGGGCATTGCGATGCGAAGAGCTTTGCTTGGAGAAATAGAAGGAACATGTATTACACGCGCAAAATCTGAGAAAATACCACACGAATTTTCTACTATAGCAGGTATTCAAGAATCAATACATGAAATTTTAATGAATTTGAAAGATATTGTATTGAGAAGCAATTTGTATGGAACTTGCGACGCGTCTATTTGTGTCAAGGGTCCTGGATATGTAACTGCCCAAGACATCATCTTACCGCCTTTTGTGGAAATCATTGATAATACACAGCATATCGCTAGCCTAACAGAACCGATTGATTTTTGTATTGGATTACAAATCGAGAGGAATCGCGGCTATCGTATAAAACCGACAAATAACTTTCAAAACGGAAGTTATCCTATAGATGCTGTATTCATGCCTGTTCGAAATGTGAATCATAGTGTTCATTCTTATGGAAATGGGAATGAAAAACAAGAGATACTTTTTCTCGAAATATGGACAAATGGAAGTTTAACTCCTAAAGAAGCACTTCATGAAGCCTCCCGTAATTTGATTGATTTATTTATTCCCTTTCTACATGCAGAAGAAGAAAACTTACATTTAGAAAAAAATCAACACAAGATTACTTTACCCCTTTTTATTTTTCATGATAGATTGACTAAATTAAGAAAAAATAAAAAAGAAATAGCATTAAAATACATTTTTATTGACCAATCAGAATTGACTCCTAAGATCTATAATTGCCTCAAAAGGTCCAATATACATACATTATCAGACCTTTTGAATAAGAGTCAAGAAGATCTTATGAAAATGGAACATTTTCGCATAGACGATGTAAAACATATATTGGGTATTCTAGAAATAGAGAAACATTTCGCAATTGATTTACCAAAGAATAAAATATAAATCCATTGGATTTCTATTCATTTTCATCTTTGTTTCTAAAGATGAAAGTGAATTTTGAATCTTTAGCACAATCCATATATTTGCGAAATAGATCAAAATTTGAATAGATGTTATCTAGGGAGAATTCACTTTGAAGCGACTATTCCCTAGATATACACGTCATGATATTTTATTTTACAATTGAATCAAATTGAATGGAAACTGAAAAAGACCTAAAGTTAGGGATTTATCAATAGGTAATGTTGCTCCAATACCTAACCAAAGGGCTACTGCAGTACCAATCAAAAACACGGTTGTCGCAACTGGACGACGAAATGGATTTTGGAATTTATTAACATTCTCCAAAAAGGGCACTGTTAATAATCCTGCAGGTACTGAAACCATTAAAAGAACACCCAATAACTTATTGGGTACTGTACGAAGTATTTGAAATACGGGAAAGAAATACCACTCAGGCAATATTTCCAAAG
>CANTUV010000108.1:0-62364 GCA_947685225.1 Garcia nutans | reverse complement strand
TGATCATTGTGTATTTGTGAAAAAGTTCGCAAATGGTGACTTTATTATTCTCTTGTTATATGTTGATGATATGCTGATTGTGGGCCATAATACTGAGAAAATTGAAAGCTTGAAAAAGGAGCTTGCGAAATCCTTTGCCATGAAGGATTTGGGATCGGCAAAACAGATTCTCGGAATGAAGATCTCTAGAGACAGGACAAAAAGAAAGCTGTGGTTGTCTCAGGAGAAGTACATTGAGAAAGTTCTTAACAGATTTAACATGAGTAATGCAAAGCCAGTTTCTACCCCACTTGCAGGTCATTTCAAACTAAGTTCCAAACAATGTCCTTCAAGTGAGAAAGAAAAAGAAGAGCTAAAGAAAATTCCTTATGCATCCGCTGTTGGCAGTTTAATGTACGCTATGGTATGCACTAGGCCAGATATTGCTCATGCTGTTGGTGTCGTCAGTCGATTTCTTTCAAATCCAGGTAAAGAACACTGGAATGCAGTAAAGTGGATTCTCAGGTATCTTAAAGGCACTTCCAAAACTTGTTTATGTTTTGGTGATAACAGACCTATGTTAGACAGTTACACAGATGCAGATATGGGCGGAGATGTTGATTCACGCAAATCAACTTCTGGATATCTAATTATCTTTGCAGGAGCAGCGGTTTCTTGGCAATCAAAATTGCAGAAATGCGTCGCGCTATCATCGACGGAGGCGGAATATATAGCTATCACAGAAGCTAGCAAAGAACTCTTGTGGATGAAAAAGTTCCTACAAGAATTGAGTATAGAACAAGAGAAGTATGTCCTGCTATGCGACAGCCAGAGCGCTATACATCTCAGCAAGAATTCGACCTTTCATTCTAGGTCAAAGCACATTGATGTGAGGTATCATTGGATACGTGATGCGTTGGAGATGAAGTCATTTCAGATAGAGAAAGTTCATACTGATGACAATGGCGCAGATATGATGACAAAAGCTTTACCCACGGAAAAGCTTGTTGCTTGCAGAAGAATAGCTGGTATGGCTAACATTCCCACTTGAAGATCACGGGGGAGATTTGTTGGTTGGTGTCTCCAAGTGGGACCCACCATTTAGTTAATTAAAAAAAAAGAAAAGGATTGGTCAAAGTTTGGCAAATGGCCAAACTTAATTAGGTAGCCAAACTTAGGTAGCCTAATTTTAGGCAATCCACCAAGACATATACGGCTACTCTCTCTATATAAGAGAGATTTGCCAAGAGCAAATGAATCAAGCCACAGATCATTTATCTGTGAAGAGAAATTGTGAGATTTGTGAGAGTTCAGTCTTAAGAAGGGTCTTAAGACTAAGGGTCAAGAAAAATAGTGAGGTTTGGGAAACACTTCTATGAGTACCACTATTTTTTATATTATTTTTTTTGTAAGCCTGCTATTTTTAATAGTAGAAGAATTATTCGGATTTTGTCCCGTGGACGTAGCCCTAAAAGTTAAGGGTGAACCACGTAAATTCTTGTGTGTCGTATTTTATTATTCCGCTATTTTATTATTCTCGTAATTTTAAATTTCGGGACCCAACAATTTTCTCAAAAATTCTCTCTTAAAATTGTGTTTTAAATCAAAGAAACCCGATTGATGAGGAAATTTGTCTCTAATTTTTCATCTCTCCTTTTCAACCCAGCTCTTAGCATTAAAGAAGAAGAAAAAGAAGAAAGTGAAGAAGAGGAAGAAAAACCAATATTTTCAGAACCGGACCGGAGATCGGACCGGCACCCCGACTGGGTCACTGATTTTATTGGTTGGACCGGTTCAACCGGGTTTTTGACTGTTTTAGAACCGGCACTATTACGCATAAAATATTAAAAATTCTAAAAGGGAGAACCAAATTTGTATAATATAAAATTAAGGATAAACTAAATTATATTATAAAACTATGTCATGATAACATATAAATTATATAATTAAGTAAAGAAACTAAATACTTAACGTCTTAAACATTAATATTAAGATCAATATCATCTAAATTAATACCGAGATTTCCATCTTGCTCAATGTCATCATCTTCTTCTTCTCCAACTTGAATTGGATTCTCCTCTTGATCTAAAAATTAGTGCAATCAATTAAATAATGCATATTAATATATGTTTTACACAAATTAATTTTTAACTATTAGTTTTAGTATGCATTAATTTGTGTAAAACATATATTAGTATGCATTATTTAATTGATTGCACAAACTTTTGGGAAGCAGAGGAGTCTTCTCTGGGTATTAAAAATTTAAAACAAACCTAATTAATTTTAGAATAAAAATTCAAACCGGTCCAGTCCGGTTCACCGGTTTTATCCGGTTTCACGGTCCAACCCGGTTTTCATCCTATATCCGGGTTAATTTACAAATCGGACCGGACAAGCAGCCGGTTCCCGGTTTTTTCGGTCCGACCGGCCGGTCCGGTTCGGTTTTAACAACACTGAGAAAAACTCAATTTCTATTTGTTTCTCCAGAAAATTAATGTAATTTACCCATTTTACCCCTTGTCAAGTGCTTGTAGTTCACCCATTATAATTAGGTTGGTTTATGTTCACAAGAGGGGCAATAAATAAACAAAAAATCAAATACAAGGGGCTATTTGGTTGCTCAAAGAGTACAGGAAGCGAAGTAATAAAAATGCCCAAGTATATATGGCTACGAATATATTAAGCCTTATATATATTTATACGAGGAGAATGTGCATTTTTGCCTCTCAAGTTATAGCAAAATAGGAATTTGCCCTTAAATTAATTTCATGCACAAATAAGTTAGGGTTTCAGGAAAAACAACTATATTGGTCCCTTCATTAATGAAATATATAACATTGTTACATGCATGAAGGCTAAATGTATACTTGCAAAAATATTAAGGGCAAAAATTTATAAATCAAAATTTTAAAAACATGCATTTTAAACAGTGAAAAATTTAAAATTTAAAATAATTAATATATTTGCAAAAGAATTTAAAATTTTAAAATTTAAAACATATACATTTAAAAATAAATAATTTTAAAATTTTAAAAATATATAAATTTGAAAAAATATTGAAATATGTAAATTTAAAAGTATATGTAAGGTAATATAATAAATTTAAAAGTTAAAATATATTTAAAAATATATAAAATTGAAAATATATTTAAAATATATAAATTAGAAATTTAAAATTATGTTTAATATAATATGATAAATTTAAATTTAAAAGTTAAAAATATATTTAAAATATAAAATTTAAAAATATATTTAAAATATATAAACTTTAAAATATAAAAATATATTTAATATAACAAAATAAATTCAAAAAGTTAAAACTATATTTTGGCCTAAAAATTTTAAATTTTGAGAAATTTATTATTATTATAATAATAAATAATAAAAATTCTAATTTTGTCCATGCAAAAACACTGAACCAATTTATTTCTCAAAATATTAATTTTGGGTCAGTTGATCTCAACTTATAATTTTGTTAAACATTTATTTATTTATTTGTTTATTTGTTTGTTTCAAATTTATTTAGCTAGCCTAGGTTTGGAGGACTTATGAGCATATGTGGAGTCATAATGTGGCAATATGGATGGTGAATCATTTGGTACCATTTTGTTCTCTTTGTTTTTCAAATCATCTTTTTGTCATTTTAATCCAAACCTATATAATTTTTGTTACTAAATTAGTATATTTAAATTTTTGAGTATTTTTAAATTACTATTATATATAATTTCTCATTAATTTTACTTTTATCATTAATAAAATTATAAATATTGATGCATAAATTGAGTTAGTTTTACACAGGTGGCTCCATTAATTAAAATCACTTGTGGGTAGCTGGTTTTCATTCTTAATATTGCTCAAAAACCAATAGTTTTGAAAAGTGAAAAATCTAAAAAATATTTTCTCCAAGCCTATTTGGTATTTATTATCTCTTTTGTTAAGTATGGGGGAAAGGGATTTGAGTGTAGGTTTATTATCATGTTATATATATGCACTTAGTACTAAAGCTTAATTTTATTAATATAAATGGAGAAAAACATGTTTTGGAGATGCTAACTACTACCCAAGCCAATAGGCTATATCCCCATACACCCTCAACTAAAGCATCACCAACTCATTTTAAAAAAAAAATCCATTAGCCTAAGGCATTACTTTGGGACATAACCAAGATTATAAACAATAGAGAAATTAAATGGATTTAACTAATCTACACACCATCAGCTTTAAAAGAAAATGGCAATATAATCGAGAGTTAGGGCCATCTGCATCCTCTGTTAACCTGCAGAGCTTATTATGAGCTTATTTGTTATTTGTTGTAGCATCCTATTAACTGTAATTAGGATTGGAAAGCATAGGGCATAACACAAGAATGCAAAAATTCACCACTTCTAAGGATCAACATAGTTGTAGTTCCATGAATGTCTACCACTCCTGAAAGATAGGAAGCTTTGTCTTGGAATGCATCTCAAAGATCCATCTATTACTGTTGTTCAAAACAAATTGACAATATTTAAGTCAAAATGAACAAGCTGTTCAATAATACCATCTCAAACAACATACATAATGAAGAAAGAATGCCAAAGAAAATTCCAGACTTAGTTAACTCCTTTTAAAACAACCCTTTGACTTAGTTAACACCTTTTAAAACAACCCTTTAAATTTATACATAAAGCAACAAATTTGGAATCTATAAAACATAAGACAAGTGATAAGAGTAATGATTTTTACCAAAGTATTTTTAGCCAAATATGTTGCTGGTGGACATGGCAATGCATAACTAAACCAACATTCACCATAAAGTGAAGCTATAATTGAAAAACCCGTCAGGTGACATGACTTCACTTTCAGGGGTGACATATGGTGAAACATATTCTGGCTCCTCACTAAACAGCTTCTCCCAATCTATATAATTGAATTGAGAACCAAAATTGTTGCATGTCTCCATCGGCAAATTACTCTTCTCCAATCCATTCACAACAACAAATGATTCTAAGACCTCCATAGCGTTTTGTTGCAAGATTTGTTGCTGCTCCTCAAAGTTACTGATTCCAAACTCATCAACTGTTGATAAAGTTTGGGTTGGGGGTTCCTCCACTGTTGTTTCTTTCACCTCGCCAATCATCTCATCAATGTTAACAAATAACTCATCATACAAATCCAAATATTCACTATCCACTCTTATATCTTCTATGGAAGGCAAGACCCTATCATTCAAGTCCTCCTCAACACTGCCATTGATAAATGTAGCAACCCCATCATCTATAGAACCACAAGTGAGTGGCTCACTTTCCTCTATAGTTAAATTCAGATACCTTCCATCGCCATCACAGGGATCCAAGGAACCAAATAAGACATCAAGACTATTTGCAGATTCCATACAACCTCTACCCCCAGTAGACTGCAATCCTTGCAATTCCCCAGCTTCAACACAAATATCCATATGTTTGGTTTTCAGTCTTTTATTCAGATCATCATCATCATCATCATCATCATCATCGCATAAAAACCTTGAAACCTTCGGTGCCGGCTGATTTCTCTTACCGCAATACTTGTAATTTTTCTTTACGCGACAAAGAAAATAATCATTAGACCCATGATCAATGAGACTAAATTCTTGCATTAACCATCCACCATTCTGATCAGATTTCTCATCTTGTAATGAAATTTCTTAATTTGGCCTAGAACCTTGTTGGTTTTGGAGTTCGAAATATGAAAGCCTGATGAATAGCCATGCCAAGTACCAAAGCCAATAGTCCTCTAAACTCTCGAACTGGTAAGAGATTTCTTCTTCAAATGGGTGGAGAAATAAAGAAACTCTCATCCATTAACTTATGGCCTCCGAAACTTTCTCAAATTTGCCATGGTTTTTTTTTGTCATAAAGATCACAGTGGTTGATAGGGGTTGATAGGGCAAGGTTTAGGCAACATTTCGTTCTTGATTTTCTTGGCAAGATAGTAACCTAACAACTCTTCTTCAATGGGAAAAAAACCTTATTCCCACTATTTTCTCCATTTCAATAATAAAGACAGAATAACAATTGAAACATAAGACAAAAAAACTCAAGATTGAAGCAAAGACACAGGATACGAATTCAAGGTTTTGGTAAGTTGCTATCTGAAGGTAGTATTTATAAAAGAATAGAGGTCGGTTAATAAGCTGCATGCAGAGAAATTATAAATTGAGTGGGATTATATTTATTCTTTTCTTTTCTTTTTAACAAAAACATCCATTTTATTTTCATATGTTTCAAATTTTACCCCCAAAAAAAACAAAACAAACTAGAAATAAAAAGTTGAACTTAGTATATTTTTTCTATTAAATATTTGCATTTCAAATTTTAGTTCATTAGACGAGTTGAATTTTTTATATTTCTTTATGATTTAAGATAATTTTATGTCATGCTAATGGAAAATATTATGATCTCAATTTCTTTTAATTTCTTCTAATTATTTTAAATTAGAATATTTAGATATTAATGATCATTCTATATAATTATATATTATATTATTAAAAATTTTGTAATTATCTGAGAACTTAAAATTAAGACATTCAATTTTGTTTTTCAACATTTGTTTTATCTTTTATATTTTATCTTTAATTGATCATCACTTATAAATAATCTTGTAATCTACATGCAGAGTTTGGTGTATTCTTATATTCTTTATGCACCTTTTTTTATAAATATATTATTGAGAAATTTACAAAACTACCCTCAAAACAAAAGCACTTTTTAAAAATAGTCACTAAAAATATTTTTCAATTTTACGAATTTCAATTTTTTTAAATTACATAAATACGGTAACTATCGCGATTTAAAATTGTGCTCTTTATTCTTAAGGCTTTTTGCCACTGCTTGTTTATAAAAGGAAAAATGACACACCCCGTAATGTTTTATAATTTTTTTTACTAAGAATATTTTAGTCATTTTATTATAAACTTATTATAAACTGTGTAAAATTTATAAATTTATAATAAATTCATAACAAACTTATTGTAAACTCTTTATAAACTAATAAAAATTTGGTATTTTAATAAATATTTTATAAATTCTGTTATTTCAGTAAATATTTTATAAATATAATAAATTTAAAATTATTTTTAATTTTTTTTGTATTTTTGTCAAAAGCCCTTAACAAAACAGTGGACCTTTTTTTTTCTTTTTTTTTCATCTTTTAAATTCAAAATAAAATTTTTAAAATATTAAATTAAAAATATTTATATTAAAATTCTATTTATATGTAATAAATACCCATATATGTCTACATATACTATCATTTTGAAAATAAAATTTAATTTTTTATTTACATTAATATATTTTATTTAATTTATATTTTTTAAAATAATTTTAACATAGACTATAAAAATTATATACTGCTATGTGTCAATATATATTGCATATAATGGCATATATAGATTTATTTGTAATAAAATATCAATATACAAACTAATATATATTATAGATATAAGATGATATGTAATAAAAATTAATATATATTGACATATGTAACATATATAAATATATATCAGATGATTTACAGAAGAAATAGTATAATACAAAGATTTATATATTGATATATGTAACATATATTACATGATTTAAAATAAAAAATCAATATACAAACTAATATATGTTGATATATATCACATATAACAATATATGATATGCAATAAAAAATAATTATACAAACTGATATATGTTGATATATTTTGACATATAAAATATATAACAACATATATCAGATAATTTAAAGAAAAAATAATAGATTACAAAGTTTTATATGCTGATATATGTAACATATATCAACACATGTTAGATGATTTATAATAAAAAATCAATATACAAATAAATATATGTTGATATATGTTATATATAACAATATATATTAGTTGATTTGCAATAAAAAATCAATATATAAAATTAATATATATTGATATATGCTGAAATATATTGATATATGTAATATATATTAACAAATATCAAGTGATTTAGAGAAAAAATTATAGAATATAAAATATTATATGCTGATATATATTGATATATTTAATATATATCAACATATATATATAAATGCAATTACATGTTTAAATTTGATGATTAGCTATAATTTCCCTACTACTATAAATTTAGCGAATCTCTTTTTGGCAATAACTCAACTAACACAATGGATGACTTTATCAGACTTCACATAAAATTACTAATGTTAATAATGTTTTTATTAGTCAATAGGTTAAAAAGCAGTATACTAATATATAGTAAGTTAGTAACATGAGAATCTGAAAAAACTACAAATATTAGTGCTTCTACTGTACATATTAATAGATAACTAAGACACTAAAAAATAAATTAAAAAAAACTAACCAATTAAAAAAAATAAAAAATAAAGGCAAAGGCTTAACTTTTAAAACTTTGCTAAAGCTAAAATGGGAGAGAATAAAAAAATAAGTGGCACGTAACTTTCTATAAAATTGAAAAAATCAAAAGTGTAAAATTGAAAATTAAAAAGTATAAAACTGTAAAAATAAAGTTGTGCCGATATAATTGAAAATAGAAAACTAAATCAGCGTATCATGTAATTTCCTCTATATTATTTACATACTTAATCCTATATATATTGTCTTTAGTTTAATAGAATTAATTCTAAACATTTTGTAAGGAGGAGATGCTAACTTATTATCTATTAATATATTTTATCTTAAATTATAAAACTAAATACATAACTTTTACTGGAATAATTATCAAGGTTTTAGTAATTTATTTGAATATCATTTATTTTACATATTTTTCATTTAATATTTTTATATATATTTGATATTTTAATTGTGAAATTAAAGATTTAATTACTTATAATTGAGATTAAAAAATAAAATTAATTCATTTCAATTAAGATTTTCTTTTTCTTTTTTTGCACATTAAAACTTAACTTAGCAATAAGTGCACCTCTCTTTGACAATCCAAAATCGATTCCTCACTCTCCCAATTTTATTACTAAAAATAATTTATATTGTTGTTATTATATTTTTATTTACTAATAGCTTAATTATTAAAAATAAATTAATTATATGTATTAGAAAATCAATTTTATTTGATTTATATGTAACACACTGTAAAAATACCATATAGGATATAAGTTCCATAAAAATAATTACTGAAATCTTTAAAGAACAAACAGTATTTTTAAAAAAAAAAAAAAATTAATCCATGGAAGGAGTAGTTTTGCAATTAGTTTTACTTATTTATATTATATAATACAGATCTGTAAATCATTTTGCTCAACCATGACCTAAACATTGTCAAAAATAAATTTTGTTTTTGCGTCAATAAAGAAATGAAGAGCTTATGTTATAGCAATTGTGAGTATAATTATTTTCTTCTTTATTGTATTTCTCCTTAAATTATAAGTAATATTAATTTTTATGAAAAATGAGATTAACTTTTTTTTTTTTACTTTTTTTCTATATTGCTTGTTTAATTAATTAAATTAATATTTAGACTTGGTACATTTTCTTCCTCAAATATGACTTACTACTAGACATGGCACGGTTCGGTTTGGAACCAAAATCAAATTAGAACCGAACCGATTAAAACCAAAATCATTCAAGACCGAAATCGTTTCAAACGGAATCTGCACCTTAATTTATGGTTTGGTTCATGTTCATAATTTTTAAAATCGTTGAATCGGAGGTTTTCGTGGTTTAAAACCGTCGGTTCAAACTATTAAAAATCGCTAGTTCAAACCATTATATTAGTGCATTTTATTTAGGTTATTATATTACTTTTTTAATTTTTATTCTTTAATTTTAAATTTTTTTACTAACTCTATAAATATCACTTATATTTTAAATTTTTTCACATTTCTAAATTTTAATTTCTCTTATTTTTCTCTTTATTCTTCAATCTATATTTACATTATAATCTTTTATATTCTCTTGAATTTTTATTTTTTTTAAATTTAGTCTATAATATTTTCTACAATCTACATTTTTATTTTTTTAAAAAATATTCTCTACAGTATAATCTTAATCACCTTATTTTATTTTGTATTCAAAATCTATTTCTATTATTTGTTTTTTATTTCTATTATTTTTAAATTTTTATTTTATGTATTATTATTTTTTATTCAAAATTTTATTACATTATAATTTTTTTAAAATTGATAAATAATCAAGGCATAAATTTTGGATCAAGAAAGAAAATAATATAGTTGATGAATATTTTAGATCAATTGACATAGAATATAATTAAAGAAATTGAAATGATGATAATAATAAAAATCTATGGTTATAATTTTTGTACATAAATTATTGATTTTAAATTTAGTTGATATCTATGATTTTTTTTTATGGTATATAGGTTTAATGTATACAATTCTTCTCATCACATGTTAATCATCTTTATAAGATTTTATTTAATGTTCTTACGAAAAGAAAAACTTAAATTGTTATATAATAATAATAACAATAATAATAATAATAACTCGTAACTAGAACAAATTATGATTTTATAAAGTAAAAGAAACACGATAACTTTAAATTCTCTTTAAAATAAAAAAGATACATAAACAACTTATTTTTTTTTAAGTTGCCTATATATTATTTTTATTATTATTTAGTAAATTAATCAAAAATATTTTTATTTTTTTATAAATTTTAATTTAAAAAATTCTTTTCTAATTTAAAATACAGATAAATTATCTCATAAATTGTTTCAAACCACTTTGAATTGGGATTCTTGAATCGTCTTTGAGCCGTTCTATAGAATACTCAATTTAAATTCAAGAATTTTGATTTTCGAACTAGAACTGACAGTTTGTGAATCATGGCATTGTCTCCTTAATACATTTGTAATCGTCATGTTATTCATATACTTTCAACTTATCTGCATAGCCTCTTTATCTTAACTTTTAACTTGACAAATAGGCCTTGGATATAAAATAAAGAGATAGCTATCAAAGCATGATATTGAAGTGCTCTAACAGTAGGAACACGTGACCACCATTTAGGAAAAGAAAAATACACATTATTTTTGGAAAAAAAACCGAAGCCCTATAATTTGAAAATCAATTTCAATATTATGTTTGCTCATTATAGTAAATATAAAATAACTGCGGAAAGTGGACATCCATGTAAGGAGGTTCTACACAAAGGTAATAAGTTGAATTTGAAGTTCCGCTTGAGTTCCCTTGCAACAGATATGTCGAGAAAGTTCATAAAAGAAGAATAAGTAGTCTTAAACAACATCTTGGAAGGGTATTGATCATTGAATGAAAGATCCAAATCATAAAGGCTATAAGTTAACAATCTCTATGCCTGTCCAAGGAGTGCCTGTATGAACTTGAAGTGCAACATCTCCAACGACCTGTAATTAGGCAATCAACAACCTGCTTGATCACAACACCATCTAAACATTTTTTTGAAGAGATAAACATTTTTTTTGCAGTTCATTTCCTTGTAAATAGAAGCCGGCTTCTTCACAACACCATCTAAAGGTTTCTAATTTAGCATATAACTTTAAATCTACAAGTCAAATTCAAACCCAGAGAGTTAAAGAACCTCAAAATACAAAATGATATGTTGAATGCAATTTTCAATTAATTTAAATAAAAAAATTGAAAAAAATGAAAAACCAAAGCACATTATTGTCAATCATCGTCCAAGCACATCGTCGTAGATCATCTTCAAAGTCGACCAAACACATGAACACAAAGGAATAAATGAACAAAGAGGAGATAGAGAGGAGAAAAGAAAGAAAAGAATGTGATGCAACCTTCAGTCTTCCATTTCCTCCATTCACTTCTTACTCTTCTTCATTTTGTCAAAAATTCTCTCTTAAAATTGTGTTTTAAATCAATGAAACCCGATTGATGAGGAAATTTGTCTCTGATTTTTCATCTCTTTTTCAACCCAGCTCTTAGCATTAAAGAAGAAGAAAAAGAAGAAAGTGAAGAGGAAGAAAAACTCAATTTCTATTTGTTTCTCCAGAAAATTAATATATTTTAACCATTTTATCCCTTGTCAAGTGTGTGTAGTTCACCTATTATAGTTGGGTCTACTTATATGCACAAAAGGGGCGATGAATAACGAAAAAATAAAGTACAAGGGGCTATCTAGATGCTCAAAAAGTACAAGAGGTAAAGTGACAAAAACGCCCGAATATAAAGAGCTACGAATATATTAAGCCTTACATATATTTATATGAGGAGAATATGTACTTTTGTCTCTCAAGTTCTAGCAAAATAGAAATTTACCCTTATATTAATTTCATGCACAAATAAGTTATGGTTTATGAAAAAACAACTATATTGGTCCCTTCATTAATGAAATATATAACAATGTTACATATATGAAGGCTAAATGTATACTTGCAAAAATATTAAGGGCAAAAATATATAAATCAAAATTTTAAAAACATGTATTTTGAACAGTAAAAAAATTAAAAATTAAAAAAATTAATATATTTGTAAAAGAATTTAAAATTTTTAAATTTAAAATATATACATTTAAAAGTATATAAATTTAAAATTTTAAAAATATATAAATTTGAACAAATATTGAAATATATAAATTTAAAAGTTAAAAATATATTTAAAAATATATAAAATTGTAAAATATATTTAAAATATATAAATTAGAAATTTAAAAATATGTTTAATATAATATGATAAATTTAAATTTAAAAGTTAAAAATATATTTAAAATATATAAATATAAAAATTTGAAAATATATTTAAAATATATAAATTTAAAAATATAAAAATATATTTAATATAACAAAATAAATTCAAAAAGTTAAAAATATATTTTGGCCTAAAAATTTTAAATTTTGAGAAATTTATTATTATTATAATAATAAATAATAAAAATTTTATTTTTTTTCCGTGCAAAAACACTGAGCTAATTTATTTCTCAAATATATTAATTTTGTGTCAGCCGATCTCAACTTATAATTCTATTAAACCTTTATTTATTTATTTATTTGTTTGTTTGTTTGTTTCAAATTCATTTAGCTAGCCTAGGTTTGGAGGACATCTGAGCATATGTGGAGTCATGATGTGGCAACATGGATGGTAAATAATTTGGTACCATTTTGTCCTCTTTTTTTCAAATAATCTTTTTGTCATTTTAATTCAAACCTATATAATTTTTGTTATTAAAATAATAAATTTAAATTTTTGAATATTTTTAAATTACTATTATATATAATTTCTCATTAATTTTACTTTTATCTTTGAAAAAATTATAAATATTGATGCATAAATTGAGTTAGTTTTACACAACTGGCTCTATTAATTGAAAACACTTGTGGTTAGCTAGTTTTCATTCTTATTTCTTGCTCTTAATATCGCTCAAAAACCAATAGTTTTGCATAGTGAAAAATAAAAAAAAAAATTCTCCAAGCCTATTTGGTATTTATTATCTCCTTTGTTAAGTAGGGGGAAAGGGATTTGAGTGTAGGTTTATTATCATGTCATATATATGCACTTAGTACTAAAGCTTAATTTTATTAATATAAATGGAGAAAAACATGTTTTGGAGATGCTAACTACTACCCAAGCCAATAGGCTATATCCCCATACACCCTCAACTAAAGCATCACCAACTCATTTAAAAAAAAAAAACCATTAGCCTAAGGCATTACTTTGGAACATAACCAAGATTATAAACAGCAGAGAAATTAAGTGGATTTAACTAATCTACACACCATCATCTTTAAAAGAAAATGGCAATATAATTGACAGTTAGGGCCATCTGCATCCTCAATTAACCTGCAGAACTTATCATGAGCTTATTTGGTATTTGTTGTAGCATCATATTAACTGTAATTAGGATTGGAAAGCATAGGACAGAACACAAGAATGCAAAAATTTGCTGCTGTCTTAAGATAACAACCAAGATGGGGGGGTGAATTGGTTGGTCTTAAAAAATGGTGATCAATTCAAAAATTCAAAGATTAAAAAGAAAGTATGGAGAGTGTATAAGAAGATTAAGCAGAAGATGGAACACAAGATTTGTAGTGGTTCAGATTTACTTTAATCTTACATCCACTTCCTTAATAACTTGTTAAGGTTCCACTAGCTTTGAGTTTTTACAAGCTTAACTCTAACTTGGTATTTTTTCTAGCTCACACCAAACTAATACAATGGTTTGAGATCAATCCTCACAACCCCTACAAGAGTTTTTCCATGCTTACTCTCACAACCTAAGTATTTCAAGCTCATACTCAAACTTAAGATGGTGTTTAATACTCACACCCATCACTCAATTAATACAAAGGTTGATTTTGATGCAAAAGAAAGAAAGATATTCAAGTAGGCTATTACAATCACAAAAATTTCAAAAACTCATGAATAATGAAGTTACATAAGGTATTTATAGCCTTCAAACCAAGAATTAGTCGTTTGAAGTTGGGACCAACATGTTTAATTCTTGTTTTCCACTAATTTCTCTATTAGAGTAATTTCCTGATCGGAATCCTCATGGTCTGGTCGAAAGTACAGTAGTTCGGTCGGAATAAGATATGTTCAGGTCGGAGTAATTGAATTTCTGCTTAATGCTCTTCCAATGGCTGGTCCACGTGGCTTCCACTTATTGATTGGAAATATAACGACTTCTGACTTGAGTAATATTTAAATAGTTCGGTCGATCTTGCATTCGATATGGTCGGACTTTACTTGGTCCGTCCAATTCTTAGGCTTACCTTAAACTGGGAAACCTACTGGATATTTTGAGAGAAAATTGAGTTGTAAGGTCCAGTCGAAAATTTCTTGAGTCTGGTCGAACTTTTGTAGTACTATGAGAAAATGAGTACTTCTAACCGTAAATTCTTCTGTGTGATTTACCTCTTTTGGTCATCCATGGTCCAGTCGGTATGACACATAGTACTGTCGGACTTTACATGGTACGATGAGATTTTGGGAGTACTCTCCACCGTGAAACCTTTTGTGTCTTTTTGGCTCATTTAGTCATCAAGGGTTCGGTCGGTCTTCTATATGGTCTGATCGAACTTTGTATATTTCTTCAAAAGAATTAACTTCCTACAAAATGAAACTTAGTACAAATGTTAAGTAAATTCAATTTGATTTTCTAAGATAAAAAATAAAAGGGTTTAGTTAACAATCTCCACCCTTTTGACTTTGGCAATTGAATTGAATTTAAAAACTTTTAAAACTTTAAAAGTGTTTAACAAATGCTAAGTATGCTCCCCCTTAATGAATGTTATGTTTATCTTTCTTATTCAAATGTAATTTGTGCACTTTTAATTTCTTGCATTCAAGTTTTTAAGTTTTATTATTCAATTTTGAGTGTTTGTTCTCCCCCTTTGATAAAGGCAAAAGTAAAGCAAACATAAACAATAATTTGAAGTTTAATTGAAATGCATTAAAAGACAATTAAGCAAGATTCAATATTTCATTAGATAGAAAATCAAAAGTACAAAAGAAATCTAAGAAATAACATCCTAATCATCATTATCACTTCCTTCATCCTCTTCTTCTTCTTCATCTCCCTCTTCTTCTTCATGTTCCTCTTCTCCATGATCTTCTTCTCTTGGTTGAGAGGCAGCAACTTATCCTTCTTCTTCTTGAAGATAGGAGCCATGGATAGAGCATGACAAGCTAGGTTCATCTTTAAAGCATTTTGGTAAACCTAATGCTTCTTGGATGATTTGAATGTCAAGATGAAGATGAGAGATGTCACTTATGATCTTATCTATCCTTGAGCTTTGTGAGCTCATTTGTCCTTGGATATCTTGAAGAATTTGAAGGATGGAGGATTAAGGTCTAGCAGTTGGGGTTCTAGGGAATTCCATTTGGAAAGTCTCCTTACCTTCCTCCGCAATCCTAAGTCTTTTTCTCTTTTTCTCTGTTGATCCCCTAGCACCTAGTGCTCCTAATAGATAGACATAGTTCCCATCATCACCTAATACATTTGGCATGTTTGATATAACCTATTTTTATGGATTTTATGGTGGGATCTAAAGGATTGGAGAGGGTTGCTTTTGTTTGATGGTGTAAGTGCACCAACATACTTTGCAATTTGAGTGATTTATGAGGAGAGAAGGATGAGTCCTAACTTTGTTTTTCTAATATGTAGGAAAGTGTCAATAAGAAATTTTTCCGTTATGATGGATTGACCTCTAACTCAAGCAGAAAAGGAAGAGTAAGTCCTTTTGGGTGACTTTCTCATTACTCTCACCCCTAGCACTAATAGTATAGGTGACAATCCTATGCAATATCGAATAAGTAAGAGTTCTAAGGTTCTTGGCATTGGATTCTTTATGGAGAGAGGTTTCAATGGAAATTTCTTTCCAAAATTCCAGTTGGACTACAGGAGTGAGGGGAGAGGTAGCGATTTGAGAAATGCATTATGTTTGAAAGCCCCAAATAGATGAGAGTCCTTAGGGTAAGGCCATACTCTTGGTTGAAAAGTCTAAATGAAATACCATAATAGCCTAAAGGATTAGTGCTCTTCTTGTTAACAACCAAGGTTGTTAGGATTTCCATTTTCAAGGATTCCTAACCGAGGTCATCATGCTCTAAGAACACAAATTTTTCCCACCCCAAGGTTCTAAGACATCCTCTAATGTCATTCTTAATTCTTAAAGTCTCTAGAGTGAGGGAAGAGAAGAGACGGTTTGGTTCAATAGGTTTATCTTTTAGATTGCTTACCTTAGTTTTTCTTCTTCATCCTTGAACAGAATCTTGTGACTTCTTCTAGGAGCTTCCTCTTGTTGAGAATGGGCAGCGATTCCCTTCCCTTTTTCAGCTCTAGAGGCTTTCTTCTTATGTTCTTTAGGTTCCATGTTTAGTTCAAGAGAAAAGTAGATGAAGAGGATGGTTTAATTCAAGTAAATTTGAGTGTTTTTAGTTTTTGAGTGTTTAGAATTAGATAAAAGAGTGTAAAACTACTAATATTGGAGGGGGGGATATTTATAGTGTTTTGGATGAAAACTAGTTGTTTATAGTTGTTGGAGACAAAATGTGCACGTTTTGATTAAGTTTCAACAACTACAAATTTTTAAATGCAGAGGAAAAGTTTCATTCGGACTACTCAAAGTCCGATGGTGATTTTAGAAAATTTAAAAAGTATTGTTGTCCCAAGATGGCAACCAAGAGGGGGGGGGGAGTGAATTGGTTTCCTCTAGAAATGATGGCAAATTAAAAACTCAACAAACAAGAATGCGAAATAGAGAAATGGTTGTAGTAGTGAGTAGAAGAAAGAACGCACAAAGATTTATAGTGGTTCGGATTTTCTTCAATCCTACATCCACTTCCTTAACAATTTGTTAAGGTTTCACTAATCTTTGAAGTTTTACAAGCTCACTTCCAACTTTGGTGTTTTCACAGTTCACACCTAACTTGACAAGTGTTTTACTAAGGTTAACACTCAAACCACTTACAAGAGTTTTACTAAGCTCACTCTCACAACCTTTCCAAGAGTTTTTCTAGGCTTACTCTCACAACCTTTACAAGAGTTTTTCTAGGCTTACTCTCACAATCTAAGTGTTTTCAAGCTCACACTCAAAGTTTTACAATGGTGTTTTCAATGCTTACACCTAACACATTCATTACAATTCAAATGTAAATTGGAGCAAAAGAAAATATGTTGCTTGGCTATAAAATTTTTGATTCACCCTTATTTTTCTCTTAGAATAGCAATGTATTTATAGCCAATGTGTCTGACTAGCCGTTATAAATAGTGAGAATTAAGTCTTGGCAGTTTAGACCTTTTTTAATAGGACTTGTTTGAAGCAGTTCGCGGTCGTCCTTGGTACAAGGATGGTCGCGTTCATGTCTCACCGCGACTTGTTTTGAAGCAGTTCGCGGTCGTCCTTGGTACAAGGATGGTCGCGTTCATGTCTCACGCTGGTCGCCCTTGGACAAGGTATGGTCGCTGCATTCAAATTTGCATCAAACGGTCAAATTTAAGTGCTCTGCTGCAGGAATCTTGCCCATGTTGTGGTTGTCGGGACGGTCGCGCATAGGATAGGTGCGGTCGCCCTTTTTGAATGCTTAGGTGGGTTTCCAATGGTCATTACATGTGGCATTCTTTAACTGGGCAAAATGAAAGTCCGCCTAAATATGAATTTCGTGGTCGCTCTAGGTGCCTGTTCACGGTCGAGTTGAGAGACTCGAGTCGAACTTCCGGACCACCTTAGGACGCGAACACTACTGTCAATTTAAGCAGATTCTTTTCAATCATCAGTGCGATCGCAGATACTTAAAGGGTGGTTGCTATAGTGGTAAGCGAGACCGTATTCTTCACCATTCTTGTTACCACGAACCTTACTGGAATTTGATGATTTGGGTTTCTACTGTTGCGGTCGTCCATTATTTAGGACGGTTTGCTCTTGTTGGAGTGCCGGTCGCGACTGTGGTCGGGTTTCTGACCGCGAACCCTACTGTGATATGGTTTCATCCTTTAATTGAATGGGACGGTCGTCTCCATGTCTTGTTGCGACCACTTAATATGTTCTGTTCAAACTTTATTTGAAACAACCTAATCCTACAACAAGGTTCTTTAAACACATGTTAAAATAAGTCATTCAATTTGAGTTATCAATGATCAAAAATTGAGATCTTTTGGGCTAACAATCTCCCCATTTTGACTTTGACAATCAAATGGAATGATGATATAAATTGAAAAAAAATGTAAATTAGGTTGGCTAACAATCTCCCTTAATTTAAAATGCTCTATGTGTTGAATGTTAATAAAGTTTTACAATGCTCCCCCTAAACATATGCATGAGTCATGTTATGTTGGAGTATAATTTGGTATATTAGTAAAATATCATTCCCATTGTATATCTCTCCCTCTTTGTCTATTTATTTATCTATTTCATTCTTTGTCTATTTCTCTCCCCCTTTTGTCATAGGCAAAATGTATAATATAAGAGAATTATTTAAAGACAATGATAAGATTATAAGCATTAATGTATGTAAATACAATGTTATTAGATAGAGGGCAGTACAAAGATAGTGCAAAATAGGAAACATAAAAATAAAACAAAATCAAAACAACAAAAACATAACAGGAAAAATAAGCTAATCAGAATCTTCATCCTCATCTAGCTCCTCTTCTTCTAAAGGAGTTTTTCCCTTGTGAAGAGGGACATTGCTGGTAGAGCTAGTGCTGAAAGATTCTTCTTCAGGAAGACTTTCTGTGTGATCACTTATATCCCAATCCGCAAGATTGCATTGAGGCAAGTCCAGTTTGCCTTGCATGTCATAGAGATCATGATGCATGTGAGATACAAGGTCAATCCTTTTGTTCAAGTGATGGAATCTCTTGGAGACACTTTTCTTGAACCGAGAGAGTTTCCTAGAGAGTGATTTGATAGCTTTTAGAATGAGTGTTGTAGGAGAGCTGGTTTGGGTAGGTTTAGATGAGAAAGCTTTAGGGAGGTAGTTCAACAGCAACGTTCAAGGAGTCTCCTTCTTCCTCAATGGTGTACCTTGATCTTTTCTTTTATCTATCCACAACACCTCATTTGCCAAAGTAATACACATATGTACCCTCAATCTTCCTTACACACCCAGCATGTTCTAGATAGTCAATGGTGATGGCACTTGAGGCAAGATTGAAAGGGTTTCTCAAGGTAGCTAAGTTAAGATCATTTAGCAAGTTCATGTGCCTAGCTATTTGAGTTGTTTTTAAGGACAAGAAGAAAGTTCCAGTTCTTGTGACATGCGGTGATACAATGTGTCAATCAAGAACTTTGTTGTGTTCATTTGGATGTTGTGGGTGAAAGCATATAAGAAGATGAGATCTCTTTTTATTACCTTTTCATTCCCATCAGCCCTTTGATGTATGGTGTAGGTGATGATCCTATGAAGCATCCAATGGGTGAGAGATTTGATGTGTCTAGCTTTTGACTCTTTTTCAAATAAGGTTTCCACAGAAATTTCTTGCCAAAAGGTAGAGAGTGTTTGATTGGAGAAGGCTAAATCATTGTAGGAGGTTATTCCATCAACAGGAAAATCCCAGATTTTTCCAAAGTCCTCTAATGTTAAGGCTAGGTATTGGTCAAATAACTTAAATCTAACCCCATACCACCCTAGTGCAGAATTTGCACTCTTTTCAATCTAAAAGGACATGATAAATTCCTTACTTAAACTAGAATAACCTACCTCTTCAGGAAATACGAATTTCCTCCAGCCAAGAACATCAAGTAGATTTTCAATCTCATCTTTAATGTTGAGGGCAGAGAGCATTCCACCAAATGGAGATTTGGTTCCTTCAAATTTCTTTCTCTTTAGCATGGCATATCTCACATCTTCCTCAGGGGTTTGGTGGTGAGGTTTATAAATTTTCTCACCTCTTCTAGACTATGGAGGAGATGGACGAACATCTGTTGGTTCTCTTATGATGATTCCTGAAGGCTTCTTTCCTTTCCCTTTCCCTTTGGAGGTTATTTTCTTTTTGGGGGCCATTAGAGTTGAAGAACAGGAAGAAAACTGGAAAACAGAGAGTGTTTGAGAAGGAGATGATCTTGAGAGAATTTTAGAGATTTGGAGGGAAGTTTGTATGTTATAAGAAGTAAAAGATACAAGGAACTGATGTATAATGGTCTTAAATAGAAGAAATTAAGAAAATAGCAGTTTATGATTGTTGAGAGTTGAAAATTGCGACCTGTTGTAATATCCTCATTTATGCCCTAGAAGTTTTGCATATTGTAGTTGTTGTTGTTGTTGTTGTTGTTGTTGGGTTAAATTGGGGGAAAGAAGAGTATATGTATATGTGTTTTGGAAATTTAGGGTTTAGAGACAAGTTTATATGTTGTGTATATGATGATATATATAACATATAAATGGGTCAAAGGAAGAGTCAAAGGAAAAGAGATATTTTTGTGTTAAGTGTGTAATTACATATAAGGGCTTATATGAGACAAGAAGTTAGTTATTTGAGTGAGGGCATTTTGGTAATTGCTTGGATAAAATCACTTGGTGGAGATTAAAAGCAAAATTTGACTTGGTGTGTTCATTATTTTCCTTTTTCTTTCAAGAGGTGGCCGGCCATTGAAGAGAAGAGAGAGCAAGGAAGGTGTTCTTGATGCTTGGAGCAAATTGAAGAAACAATCAAAGGATTTGACAAGGGATTTGTGGAATTTTTTCTTTGTAAGTAAGTAATCTTTTGTTTTCTTTACTTATTTGGAGGTTGTGTTGGAAGTGAGTTAGGGTTTGGTGATTTTGTGATTTAATGGATTTGAGATGTGTTGTGTTGTGTTGTGTTCTCAAGTATTAAATTGGTTTTAAGTTAATAGTTTATATAGTTGTTGTTGTTAGAAGTGGTAGATGTTGATTTGGAAGGATGGAGAAGGATGTTGGTTTTAGGGTTTTGAGATGATGTGTGTGCTTAATTGTTATATTAATGTGTTATGAAGTGTTTCTTGTGATGATTATGTGTTTAGAACATTGTTTATGTTCATTTGAAACATGTTATATGAGGGATATTGTGTTTGAGTGCAATTGAGAAAGTGTTGGTTTTAGTTAGATTGTGTTTGTGGGTGACACGGCTAAGTGCATTTAAAGGGACACGGGCGTGTCAATTATTTGAGGAAGCTACTGCCTCTTTTGTTGTTAGTGACACGGGCGTGTTCCATCAAGTGGTTGGGCGTGTCCTACAAATGAATTACATATTGTTTTTTTTACTTTGTTTCTTTTTACATTGTTTTGATTCTTTAAAGGTTCCATTGTTTCTAAACTTACATATGAACATTATAAACATGTTTCAAACACAAGAATGATTTAATCAAATGAATGTGGAAGATCATAAAGCTATGAATCATATCAATTGTGTTTTGCCCTAATTGCATTATTGAGATTTAGCAATGTTATTATGCACTTTGAATGGTAATGTGTTTCATGAGTAATGTATATTGAAATGTTGTATCAAAGATGAAATGATAATTCAAATAAGCCATGACATGAGACAATGCCATTGTGTTTGGCTATGATGAATGATGCTTTATGAGATATAATGTGATCATGGATGAGATAAATATACACTTGAATAATGAAGTGTTATATTGTGAAATGAAATGTGAAGCCATTGTTATTGGCTAATGTGATTCAATGGAAATAAATGAGGCATGTTTGCCTAAATGATAATGAGAATTGAGAATGAAATCTAAATGAATTGTGTGGCTAATGTGTTATTCCATTTTCAGAGTTTGTTGTTGGTGGCATGCCTAATAAGAGTAACAATCTCTTGAAGTTAGGTTGGATTGAATCCTTGAAGCCTAATTGAGATGTTACCACCCTTGAAGCTAGGTTGGGTTTTGTTCTTGAAGCCAAGTTGGGTTGAAGCTTAGCATGCTTTGCTCCCCTTGAAGCTTGGTTGAACCTAATCCTTGAAGCCTAGTTGGGTATATGATATTGATAAATGTGATGATAAAACCAAAACATTAACTCTGAAAATTGAATGGCATATTAGTGTATTTTGGGCCCATGCATGTGTTTGCTTAGATGTAAATCTTGAATGGTGAAATGTTTGAATAATGAGATTATGTTTGTCTTTGTTTAGTGTTGACTATGAATGGTTAAATGAACAATAATAAGGTATATGACAAGATATTGAAATGTGACATGCAATGTGAAAGTATGTTGTTAGTTTTGCATATATGATGTTACATGCATGATATGGTTTGAGAAATGACATTGCATTGCATTAAGTCATATCATTTGCATGATTATCTTACTAAGCCCTTGGCTTAGCGCGATAGTGTTTAATCGAGCAGGTGATAGAACTGATAGGATCGAACCCGAGAGCTCTTCGAGACCGAGTGAGAGTAGACATTGAAGAGTTGATTTTGGGAGCTTAAAGATCAGAGCTGACTTGCCAATCATGTATATTTCTTTTATATTTTGTAAAGTAATGTTTATAATGTAAATTTGTAAATATTTTATAACTTCCGCTGTGTAATATTTAAATGTATATGTATATCTAATATGTTTTGTTTTATAAGTAAATGACCTATTTTTCTATAAGGTATATAATTGAAAGGTTATGGTTTTGTTTAAAATGTTTTGAATGTTAAGGAAACCGTAGCATCCCTATGTTTGGTGCACTTATGCTACATTGTTGTGGTTGTAGTGTGTGTGCATTGGATATGGGGGTGTTACAATTGTTTTGGTATCAGAGCCTAGGTTTGAGATTCTCAACCTAGGAAAAATGTAATAAAAAGAATATTTTTACTTAAAAAGTGGTTTTGAATAACAAATACATTTGAGATTGGCAGTCTCTGATCTTTAATAAGATGTAATCTACTGTGTGTGCAGACATAGGTTGTGATGGATTCACATTCAAGTCAGTCGGTTGAGGCTAGTGCTGAGAGTAATGCTCCTGATGGTGGAGCTAGGGTTGTTAGTACTGGTGAGGCACCTGCTTCTGGGTCAGGTAGACCAGTAGGTGATGAGGTTCCGCCAGCCTGGTTTATGCATATGATGGAAGCTATGAGACAAGCACCTGTGCAACCACAGCCACCACCCCCTCAGCCCTTAGTTTCTGTAAGGCATTATGACAAACTGAGGAAATATGGAGCAGAGGATTTCTTTGGTACAGTTGATCCAGTTGTGGCAGAACAGTGGCTTGATAGAGTTCAGAGGGTATTTGTTCAGTTGCAAGCCACCCCTGAGGAAAAGTTTGACTATGCAAGATCTTTGCTACAAAAAGATGCATATAGTTGGTGGAAAACAGTGCCCCATTCTATGGATGATCCACCAACTTTGTCATATGCTGACTTTTTGAGAGAATTTGAATTGAAGTATACTCCAAGGGAGTATAAAGATGGGAAGAAAAGAGAGTTTTTAGATTTGAGGCAGAATCACCGGACCGTGACAGAGTATGAGGTTGAATTTATCCGGTTGAGTGAGTATGCTGGGGGAATTATAGTTGATGAGATTGATAGATGCAGGAGATTTGAGGAGGGATTGCGGCCTTCTCTTATGTGTCATGTGGCTGGTTCAAGATATACTGATTTTTCCCAGCTTGTGGCAGCAGCTCGCAGTGTAGAGAGAGCTCAAGTTATTGCAGCTGCTTCAGAGGAAGAGACTAGAGTTAGGAGGCCCCAGTTCGAGGCAGGGTCTTCTTCTGCGAAGAGAGGAAAGGGGAGTTTTATTCCTCGGGTTGGTAGGAGTCAGAGGCTTACTGGTAGGTCAGTGCAGTCTCAGAGGCAGAGATTTAGACCTGCAGCTTCAGTGGCTAGTGCTCCAACTCCAATGACTCAGAGATCTACTTACCCCATCTGCATTCATTGTGGTAGGCCTCATGGTGGTTCTTGTTGGAAGGCAGGTGTTGCAGGGGTATGCTTCAGGTGTGGATCACCAGATCACTTTGTGAGAGATTGCCCGGAGAGGCAAGAGCCGATGCCAGTTGATTCTGCCGCTTCTCGAGCTAGTGTGAGGGGAGGTAGAGGCAGCAGAGGTGCCAGCCGAGGAGGTAGAGCAGGATTCAGTTCTAGAGGCGGTGCTACATCCAGGGAGGGTAGACCAGAGGAGGTTGGTTCTTCCCAGAGGATGTATGTTATGCAGAGGCAGCCTGATGCATCGGCAGTCATTGCGGGTACTTTTTATTTATTTAATACTGCAGTACTTGCTTTGATTGATCCGGGTTCCACGCATTCATATATTAGTGCATCTGTTTTGCCTGTCTCTGATATGCATGCTGAGTCCTTAGAATTTGATGTGTTGGTGACAAATCCATTAGGGCATAGTATGGTTGTGAGTAAGGTGCATAGAGATAGTGCAGTAGTGGTGCAGGGTGAGGAGTTCCTTGGGGATTTGATTGAGATGCCATTTAAGGAATATGATGTTATTTTGGGCATGGACTGGTTATCTCGACATGGAGCTGTGGTGGATTGTAAAAAGAAAATTGTTTCTTTGAGAACTGGTGATGGTAGAGAGGTGATAGTATCTAATGAGCAGGAACAGCTAGCCTCCTTATTTGTTTCAGCTGTTGCAGCCAGGAGGTTGATTAGAAAGGGGTGTGAAGCCTATCTCGCTCATGTGATAGATACTAGAGTGAAGGGTTTTCCCATTGATAGCATTGCCACAGTTGCTGAGTTCCCTGATGTGTTTCCAGAGGAGTTGCCTGGATTGCCTCCAGAGAGAGAGGTGGAGTTTGGTATTGAATTGTTACCTGGTACCACTCCTATCTCTATTACTCCTTATAGAATGGCACCAGCAGAATTGAGGGAGTTAAAAGTGCAGTTACAGGAGTTGTTGGACAAAGGATTTATTCGCCCCAGTGTTTCTCCGTGGGGAGCTCCTGTGCTATTTGTGAAGAAGAAAGATGGTACCATGAGGTTGTGTATCGATTATAGGCAATTGAATAAGGTGACTATTAAAAATAAATATCCTTTGCCTAGAATCGATGATCTCTTTGATCAGTTGAAGGGTGCAACTGTGTTTTCTAAAATTGATCTGAGATCTGGGTACCATCAGCTAAGAGTCAGAGCTGAGGATGTTCCGAAGACAGCTTTTCGGACCAGGTATGGGCATTATGAGTTTTTAGTTATGCCTTTTGGTCTGACGAATGCACCTGCAGCTTTTATGGATTTGATGAATAGGGTGTTTAGGCCCTATTTGGATCAGTTTGTAGTGGTCTTCATCGATGACATTCTGGTGTATTCGCGGAATGAGGAGGAACATGATTTGCATCTGCGGATTGTGTTGCAGATCTTGAGAGAGAAGCAATTGTTTGCCAAATTGTCGAAGTGTGAGTTCTGGTTGGATCAAGTCGCTTTTCTTGGACATATTGTTTCATCAGAAGGTATCAGAGTTGATCCGAGCAAAGTTGAAGCTATTCTGAATTGGAGTCCACCCAAGTCTGTGACAGAGATTAGAAGTTTTCTGGGTTTGGCAGGCTATTACCGACGATTTGTGAAAGGTTTTTCTTTAATAGCTACTCCACTCACCAGATTACTTCGTAAGGGAGTTAAATTTGTGTGGACTGATCAGTGTCAGGCGAGCTTTGAGCAGTTGAGAGATATGTTGACTCAAGCGCTTGTTCTTACTTTACCTGTTGAAGGCAAACCTTATGTGATCTATAGTGATGCTTCACATAGAGGTTTGGGGTGTGTTTTGATGCAAGAAGGGAAAGTTATAGCTTATGCATCTAGACAGTTGAAACCGCATGAGCTTAATTATCCTACCCATGATTTGGAATTAGCAGCCATTGTGTTTGCATTGAAGATTTGGCGCCACTATCTGTTTGGAGAGAAATGTTTCATCTACACTGATCACAAGAGTTTGAAGTATTTGGGTGTCCAGAAAGAACTCAATCTTCGCCAGAGAAGATGGTTAGAATTGATTAAAGACTACGACTGCTTGATTGACTATCATCCAGGTAAAGCAAATGTTGTTGCTGATGCTTTGAGTCGGAAGTCTTTAGCTGGTTTAACAATTTACTCGCTCTCGTTGCTTGTTGAGTTGAGAGCATTGTGTGCCAGTTTTGTATCTTGTGATAATGGTGCATTGTTGGCACAGTTGCATTTGAAACCGGTTTTGTTAGATCAGATCAAAGAAGCTCAGTTGGCTGATAAGAAGATACAAAAGATTGTTTCGGATTGTCAGAGTGGAAAGGGTAGAGATTTTGTTGTGAAGAGTGATGGGAGTCTATGGTTCAAGAGCAGATTGTGTGTACCCGATGATGCTGATTTGAAAAGGGTTATTTTGGAAGAAGCTCATCAGTCGATGTTTGCTATGCATCCGGGTAATACGAAGATGTATCATGATTTGAGACAGCATTATTGGTGGATTGGGTTAAAGAGAGACATTGCTGGGTTTGTATCGAAATGTCTCACTTGTCAGAAGGTTAAAGCAGAGCATCAAGTTCCAACCGGGTTGCTTCAACCGTTGTCAGTGCCAGAATGGAAATGGGAAAGAGTGACAATGGATTTTGTGTCTGGGTTGCCATTGACATAAAAGAAACATGATGCCATATGGGTGATTGTGGATAGATTGACTAAGACAGCTCATTTCCTTCCGGTGCGGATGGATTACTCTTTGGAGAGGTTGGCTGAGCTGTATATCCATGAGATTGTGAAACTGCATGGTGTTCCAACTTCTTTAGTGTCTGATCGAGATCCCAGGTTTACTTCAAGATTTTGGAAGAGTTTGCATAGTGCTTTGGGTTCTCGACTGCACTTCAGCACTGCTTTTCATCCACAGACGGATGGACAGTCAGAGAGGGTGATAAAGATTCTTGAGGACATGTTGAGAAGTTGTATCATCGATTTCTCTGGAAGTTGGGACAGATTTCTACCGCTTGTGGAGTTTGCTTACAACAACAGTCACCAATCCAGCATTGGTATGGCACCATTTGAAGCATTATATGGTAGACGGTGCAGGACACCTCTTTGTTGGAGTGAACTGGGAGATGGTAAGTTGATTGGGCCTGATTTGATTCAAGAAACTGAAGAGAAAGTGAAGCTGATTCGAGGCAGATTGAAAGCAGCTTCAGACCGACAGAAGTCTTATGCAGATCTGAAAAGGAGAGACATTGAGTTTGATGTTGGAAATAAAGTGTTTTTAAAAGTATCTCCTTGGAAGAAGATTTTGAGGTTCGGTCGGAAAGGAAAATTGAGTCCTCGTTTCATTGGACCATATGAAGTTTTGGAAAGAGTTGGGCCAGTTGCTTATCGGCTTGCTTTACCACCTGAGTTGGATCGTATTCATAATGTATTTCATGTTTCTATGTTGAGGAGATACAGATCGGATCCATCTCACATATTGCCAGTTGAGTCTATTGAAGTGAGCCCAGACTTGACATTTGAAGAAGAACCAGTTGCTATCTTGACACGTGATGTGAAAGAGTTGAGAAATAAGAGAGTGCCATTGGTGAAGGTTCTATGGAAGAACCATGGAAAGGAAGAAGCAACTTGGGAAAGTGAACAAACTATGCGAGAGCAGTATCCTCAGTTGTTTCAGACTTGATATCAGGTAATTTCGAGGACGAAATTTCTTTTTAGAGGGGGAGAATTGTAATATCCTCATTTATGCCCTAGAAGTTTTGCATATTGTAGTTGTTGTTGTTGTTGTTGGGTTAAATTGGGGGAAAGAAGAGTATATGTATATGTGTTTTGGAAATTTAGGGTTTAGAGACAAGTTTATATGTTGTGTATATGATGATATATATAACATATAAATGGGTCAAAGGAAGAGTCAAAGGAAAAGAGATATTTTTGTGTTAAGTGTGTAATTACATATAAGGGCTTATATGAGACAAGAAGTTAGTTATTTGAGTGAGGGCATTTTGGTAATTGCTTGGATAAAATCACTTGGTGGAGATTAAAAGCAAAATTTGACTTGGTGTGTTCATTATTTTCCTTTTTCTTTCAAGAGGTGGCCGGCCATTGAAGAGAAGAGAGAGCAAGGAAGGTGTTCTTGATGCTTGGAGCAAATTGAAGAAACAATCAAAGGATTTGACAAGGGATTTGTGGAATTTTTTCTTTGTAAGTAAGTAATCTTTTGTTTTCTTTACTTATTTGGAGGTTGTGTTGGAAGTGAGTTAGGGTTTGGTGATTTTGTGATTTAATGGATTTGAGATGTGTTGTGTTGTGTTCTCAAGTATTAAATTGGTTTTAAGTTAATAGTTTATATAGTTGTTGTTGTTAGAAGTGGTAGATGTTGATTTGGAAGGATGGAGAAGGATGTTGGTTTTAGGGTTTTGAGATGATGTGTGTGCTTAATTGTTATATTAATGTGTTATGAAGTGTTTCTTGTGATGATTATGTGTTTAGAACATTGTTTATGTTCATTTGAAACATGTTATATGAGGGATATTGTGTTTGAGTGCAATTGAGAAAGTGTTGGTTTTAGTTAGATTGTGTTTGTGGGTGACACGGCTAAGTGCATTTAAAGGGACACGGGCGTGTCAATTATTTGAGGAAGCTACTGCCTCTTTTGTTGTTAGTGACACGGGCGTGTTCCATCAAGTGGTTGGGCGTGTCCTACAAATGAATTACATATTGTTTTTTTTACTTTGTTTCTTTTTACATTGTTTTGATTCTTTAAAGGTTCCATTGTTTCTAAACTTACATATGAACATTATAAACATGTTTCAAACACAAGAATGATTTAATCAAATGAATGTGGAAGATCATAAAGCTATGAATCATATCAATTGTGTTTTGCCCTAATTGCATTATTGAGATTTAGCAATGTTATTATGCACTTTGAATGGTAATGTGTTTCATGAGTAATGTATATTGAAATGCTGTATCAAAGATGAAATGATAATTCAAATAAGCCATGACATGAGACAATGCCATTGTGTTTGGCTATGATGAATGATGCTTTATGAGATATAATGTGATCATGGATGAGATAAATATACACTTGAATAATGAAGTGTTATATTGTGAAATGAAATGTGAAGCCATTGTTATTGGCTAATGTGATTCAATGGAAATAAATGAGGCATGTTTGCCTAAATGATAATGAGAATTGAGAATGAAATCTAAATGAATTGTGTGGCTAATGTGTTATTCCATTTTCAGAGTTTGTTGTTGGTGGCATGCCTAATAAGAGTAACAATCTCTTGAAGTTAGGTTGGATTGAATCCTTGAAGCCTAATTGAGATGTTACCACCCTTGAAGCTAGGTTGGGTTTTGTTCTTGAAGCCAAGTTGGGTTGAAGCTTAGCATGCTTTGCTCCCCTTGAAGCTTGGTTGAACCTAATCCTTGAAGCCTAGTTGGGTATATGATATTGATAAATGTGATGATAAAACCAAAACATTAACTCTGAAAATTGAATGGCATATTAGTGTATTTTGGGCCCATGCATGTGTTTGCTTAGATGTAAATGTTGAATGGTGAAATGTTTGAATAATGAGATTATGTTTGTCTTTGTTTAGTGTTGACTATGAATGGTTAAATGAACAATAATAAGGTATATGACAAGATATTGAAATGTGACATGCAATGTGAAAGTATGTTGTTAGTTTTGCATATATGATGTTACATGCATGATATGGTTTGAGAAATGACATTGCATTGCATTAAGTCATATCATTTGCATGATTATCTTACTAAGCCCTTGGCTTAGCGCGATAGTGTTTAATCGCGCAGGTGATAGAACTGATAGGATCGAACCCGAGAGCTCTTCGAGACCGAGTGAGAGTAGACATTGACGAGTTGATTTTGGGAGCTTAAAGATCAGAGCTGACTTGCCAATCATGTATATTTCTTTTATATTTTGTAAAGTAATGTTTATAATGTAAATTTGTAAATATTTTATAACTTCCGCTGTGTAATATTTAAATGTATATGTATATCTAATATGTTTTGTTTTATAAGTAAATGACCTATTTTTCTATAAGGTATATAATTGAAAGGTTATGGTTTTGTTTAAAATGTTTTGAATGTTAAGGAAACCGTAGCATCCCTATGTTTGGTGCACTTATGCTACATTGTTGTGGTTGTAGTGTGTGTGCATTGGATATGGGGGTGTTACAATTGTTTTGGTATCAGAGCCTAGGTTTGAGATTCTCAACCTAGGAAAAATGTAATAAAAAGAATATTTTTACTTAAAAAGTGGTTTTGAATAACAAATACATTTGAGATTGGCAGTCTCTGATCTTTAATAAGATGTAATCTACTGTGTGTGCAGACATAGGTTGTGATGGATTCACATTCAAGTCAGTCGGTTGAGGCTAGTGCTGAGAGTAATGCTCCTGATGGTGGAGCTAGGGTTGTTAGTACTGGTGAGGCACCTGCTTCTGGGTCAGGTAGACCAGTAGGTGATGAGGTTCCGCCAGCCTGGTTTATGCATATGATGGAAGCTATGAGACAAGCACCAGTGCAACCACAGCCACCACCCCCTCAGCCCTTAGTTTCTGTAAGGCATTATGACAAACTGAGGAAATATGGAGCAGAGGATTTCTTTGGTACAGTTGATCCAGTTGTGGCAGAACAGTGGCTTGATAGAGTTCAGAGGGTATTTGTTCAGTTGCAAGCCACCCCTGAGGAAAAGTTTGACTATGCAAGATCTTTGCTACAAAAAGATGCATATAGTTGGTGGAAAACAGTGCCCCATTCTATGGATGATCCACCAACTTTGTCATATGCTGACTTTTTGAGAGAATTTGAATTGAAGTATACTCCAAGGGAGTATAAAGATGGGAAGAAAAGAGAGTTTTTAGATTTGAGGCAGAATCACCGGACCGTGACAGAGTATGAGGTTGAATTTATCCGGTTGAGTGAGTATGCTGGGGGAATTATAGTTGATGAGATTGATAGATGCAGGAGATTTGAGGAGGGATTGCGGCCTTCTCTTATGTGTCATGTGGCTGGTTCAAGATATACTGATTTTTCCCAGCTTGTGGCAGCAGCTCGCAGTGTAGAGAGAGCTCAAGTTATTGCAGCTGCTTCAGAGGAAGAGACTAGAGTTAGGAGGCCCCAGTTCGAGGCAGGGTCTTCTTCTGCGAAGAGAGGAAAGGGGAGTTTTATTCCTCGGGTTGGTAGGAGTCAGAGGCTTACTGGTAGGTCAGTGCAGTCTCAGAGGCAGAGATTTAGACCTGCAGCTTCAGTGGCTAGTGCTCCAACTCCAATGACTCAGAGATCTACTTACCCCATCTGCATTCATTGTGGTAGGCCTCATGGTGGTTCTTGTTGGAAGGCAGGTGTTGCAGGGGTATGCTTCAGGTGTGGATCACCAGATCACTTTGTGAGAGATTGCCCGGAGAGGCAAGAGCCGATGCCAGTTGATTCTGCCGCTTCTCGAGCTAGTGTGAGGGGAGGTAGAGGCAGCAGAGGTGCCAGCCGAGGAGGTAGAGCAGGATTCAGTTCTAGAGGCGGTGCTACATCCAGGGAGGGTAGACCAGAGGAGGTTGGTTCTTCCCAGAGGATGTATGTTATGCAGAGGCAGCCTGATGCATCGGCAGTCATTGCGGGTACTTTTTATTTATTTAATACTGCAGTACTTGCTTTGATTGATCCGGGTTCCACGCATTCATATATTAGTGCATCTGTTTTGCCTGTCTCTGATATGCATGCTGAGTCCTTAGGATTTGATGTGTTGGTGACAAATCCATTAGGGCATAGTGTGGTTGTGAGTAAGGTGCATAGAGATAGTGCAGTAGTGGTGCAGGGTGAGGAGTTCCTTGGGGATTTGATTGAGATGCCATTTAAGGAATATGATGTTATTTTGGGCATGGACTGGTTATCTCGACATGGAGCTGTGGTGGATTGTAAAAAGAAAATTGTTTCTTTGAGAACTGGTGATGGTAGAGAGGTGATAGTATCTAATGAGCAGGAACAGCTAGCCTCCTTATTTGTTTCAGCTGTTGCAGCCAGGAGGTTGATTAGAAAGGGGTGTGAAGCCTATCTCGCTCATGTGATAGATACTAGAGTGAAGGGTTTTCCCATTGATAGCATTGCCACAGTTGCTGAGTTCCCTGATGTGTTTCCAGAGGAGTTGCCTGGATTGCCTCCAGAGAGAGAGGTGGAGTTTGGTATTGAATTGTTACCTGGTACCACTCCTATCTCTATTACTCCTTATAGAATGGCACCAGCAGAATTGAGGGAGTTAAAAGTGCAGTTACAGGAGTTGTTGGACAAAGGATTTATTCGCCCCAGTGTTTCTCCGTGGGGAGCTCCTGTGCTATTTGTGAAGAAGAAAGATGGTACCATGAGGTTGTGTATCGATTATAGGCAATTGAATAAGGTGACTATTAAAAATAAATATCCTTTGCCTAGAATCGATGATCTCTTTGATCAGTTGAAGGGTGCAACTGTGTTTTCTAAAATTGATCTGAGATCTGGGTACCATCAGCTAAGAGTCAGAGCTGAGGATGTTCCGAAGACAGCTTTTCGGACCAGGTATGGGCATTATGAGTTTTTAGTTATGCCTTTTGGTCTGACGAATGCACCTGCAGCTTTTATGGATTTGATGAATAGGGTGTTTAGGCCCTATTTGGATCAGTTTGTAGTGGTCTTCATCGATGACATTCTGGTGTATTCGCGGAATGAGGAGGAACATGATTTGCATCTGCGGATTGTGTTGCAGATCTTGAGAGAGAAGCAATTGTTTGCCAAATTGTCGAAGTGTGAGTTCTGGTTGGATCAAGTCGCTTTTCTTGGACATATTGTTTCATCAGAAGGTATCAGAGTTGATCCGAGCAAAGTTGAAGCTATTCTGAATTGGAGTCCACCCAAGTCTGTGACAGAGATTAGAAGTTTTCTGGGTTTGGCAGGCTATTACCGACGATTTGTGAAAGGTTTTTCTTTAATAGCTACTCCACTCACCAGATTACTTCGTAAGGGAGTTAAATTTGTGTGGACTGATCAGTGTCAGGCGAGCTTTGAGCAGTTGAGAGATATGTTGACTCAAGCGCTTGTTCTTACTTTACCTGTTGAAGGCAAACCTTATGTGATCTATAGTGATGCTTCACATAGAGGTTTGGGGTGTGTTTTGATGCAAGAAGGGAAAGTTATAGCTTATGCATCTAGACAGTTGAAACCGCATGAGCTTAATTATCCTACCCATGATTTGGAATTAGCAGCCATTGTGTTTGCATTGAAGATTTGGCGCCACTATCTGTTTGGAGAGAAATGTTTCATCTACACTGATCACAAGAGTTTGAAGTATTTGGGTGTCCAGAAAGAACTCAATCTTCGCCAGAGAAGATGGTTAGAATTGATTAAAGACTACGACTGCTTGATTGACTATCATCCAGGTAAAGCAAATGTTGTTGCTGATGCTTTGAGTCGGAAGTCTTTAGCTGGTTTAACAATTTACTCGCTCTCGTTGCTTGTTGAGTTGAGAGCATTGTGTGCCAGTTTTGTATCTTGTGATAATGGTGCATTGTTGGCACAGTTGCATTTGAAACCGGTTTTGTTAGATCAGATCAAAGAAGCTCAGTTGGCTGATAAGAAGATACAAAAGATTGTTTCGGATTGTCAGAGTGGAAAGGGTAGAGATTTTGTTGTGAAGAGTGATGGGAGTCTATGGTTCAAGAGCAGATTGTGTGTACCCGATGATGCTGATTTGAAAAGGGTTATTTTGGAAGAAGCTCATCAGTCGATGTTTGCTATGCATCCGGGTAATACGAAGATGTATCATGATTTGAGACAGCATTATTGGTGGATTGGATTAAAGAGAGACATTGCTGGGTTTGTATCGAAATGTCTCACTTGTCAGAAGGTTAAAGCAGAGCATCAAGTTCCAACCGGGTTGCTTCAACCGTTGTCAGTGCCAGAATGGAAATGGGAAAGAGTGACAATGGATTTTGTGTCTGGGTTGCCATTGACATAAAAGAAACATGATGCCATATGGGTGATTGTGGATAGATTGACTAAGACAGCTCATTTCCTTCCGGTGCGGATGGATTACTCTTTGGAGAGGTTGGCTGAGCTGTATATCCATGAGATTGTGAAACTGCATGGTGTTCCAACTTCTTTAGTGTCTGATCGAGATCCCAGGTTTACTTCAAGATTTTGGAAGAGTTTGCATAGTGCTTTGGGTTCTCGACTGCACTTCAGCACTGCTTTTCATCCACAGACGGATGGACAGTCAGAGAGGGTGATATAGATTCTTGAGGACATGTTGAGAAGTTGTATCATCGATTTCTCTGGAAGTTGGGACAGATTTCTACCGCTTGTGGAGTTTGCTTACAACAACAGTCACCAATCCAGCATTGGTATGGCACCATTTGAAGCATTATATGGTAGACGGTGCAGGACACCTCTTTGTTGGAGTGAACTGGGAGATGGTAAGTTGATTGGGCCTGATTTGATTCAAGAAACTGAAGAGAAAGTGAAGCTGATTCGAGGCAGATTGAAACAGCTTCAGACCGACAGAAGTCTTATGCAGATCTGAAAAGGAGAGACATTGAGTTTGATGTTGGAAATAAAGTGTTTTTAAAAGTATCTCCTTGGAAGAAGATTTTGAGGTTCGGTCGGAAAGGAAAATTGAGTCCTCGTTTCATTGGACCATATGAAGTTTTGGAAAGAGTTGGGCCAGTTGCTTATCGGCTTGCTTTACCACCTGAGTTGGATCGTATTCATAATGTATTTCATGTTTCTATGTTGAGGAGATACAGATCGGATCCATCTCACATATTGCCAGTTGAGTCTATTGAAGTGAGCCCAGACTTGACATTTGAAGAAGAACCAGTTGCTATCTTGACACGTGATGTGAAAGAGTTGAGAAATAAGAGAGTGCCATTGGTGAAGGTTCTATGGAAGAACCATGGAAAGGAAGAAGCAACTTGGGAAAGTGAACAAACTATGCGAGAGCAGTATCCTCAGTTGTTTCAGACTTGATATCAGGTAATTTCGAGGACGAAATTTCTTTTTAGAGGGGGAGAATTGTAATATCCTCATTTATGCCCTAGAAGTTTTGCATATTGTAGTTGTTGTTGTTGTTGTTGGGTTAAATTGGGGGAAAGAAGAGTATATGTATATGTGTTTTGGAAATTTAGGGTTTAGAGACAAGTTTATATGTTGTGTATATGATGATATATATAACATATAAATGGGTCAAAGGAAGAGTCAAAGGAAAAGAGATATTTTTGTGTTAAGTGTGTAATTACATATAAGGGCTTATATGAGACAAGAAGTTAGTTATTTGAGTGAGGGCATTTTGGTAATTGCTTGGATAAAATCACTTGGTGGAGATTAAAAGCAAAATTTGACTTGGTGTGTTCATTATTTTCCTTTTTCTTTCAAGAGGTGGCCGGCCATTGAAGAGAAGAGAGAGCAAGGAAGGTGTTCTTGATGCTTGGAGCAAATTGAAGAAACAATCAAAGGATTTGACAAGGGATTTGTGGAATTTTTTCTTTGTAAGTAAGTAATCTTTTGTTTTCTTTACTTATTTGGAGGTTGTGTTGGAAGTGAGTTAGGGTTTGGTGATTTTGTGATTTAATGGATTTGAGATGTGTTGTGTTGTGTTCTCAAGTATTAAATTGGTTTTAAGTTAATAGTTTATATAGTTGTTGTTGTTAGAAGTGGTAGATGTTGATTTGGAAGGATGGAGAAGGATGTTGGTTTTAGGGTTTTGAGATGATGTGTGTGCTTAATTGTTATATTAATGTGTTATGAAGTGTTTCTTGTGATGATTATGTGTTTAGAACATTGTTTATGTTCATTTGAAACATGTTATATGAGGGATATTGTGTTTGAGTGCAATTGAGAAAGTGTTGGTTTTAGTTAGATTGTGTTTGTGGGTGACACGGCTAAGTGCATTTAAAGGGACACGGGCGTGTCAATTATTTGAGGAAGCTACTGCCTCTTTTGTTGTTTGTGACACGGGCGTGTTCCATCAAGTGGTTGGACGTGTCCTACAAATGAATTACATATTGTTTTTTTTACTTTGTTTCTTTTTACATTGTTTTGATTCTTTAAAGGTTCCATTGTTTCTAAACTTACATATGAACATTATAAACATGTTTCAAACACAAGAATGATTTAATCAAATGAATGTGGAAGATCATAAAGCTATGAATCATATCAATTGTGTTTTGCCCTAATTGCATTATTGAGATTTAGCAATGTTATTATGCACTTTGAATGGTAATGTGTTTCATGAGTAATGTATATTGAAATGTTGTATCAAAGATGAAATGATAATTCAAATAAGACATGACATGAGACAATGCCATTGTGTTTGGCTATGATGAATGATGCTTTATGAGATATAATGTGATCATGGATGAGATAAATATACACTTGAATAATGAAGTGTTATATTGTGAAATGAAATGTGAAGCCATTGTTATTGGCTAATGTGATTCAATGGAAATAAATGAGGCATGTTTGCCTAAATGATAATGAGAATTGAGAATGAAATCTAAATGAATTGTGTGGCTAATGTGTTATTCCATTTTCAGAGTTTGTTGTTGGTGGCATTCCTAATAAGAGTAACAATCTCTTGAAGTTAGGTTGGATTGAATCCTTGAAGCCTAATTGAGATGTTACCACCCTTGAAGCTAGGTTGGGTTTTGTTCTTGAAGCCAAGTTGGGTTGAAGCTTAGCATGCTTTGCTCCCCTTGAAGCTTGGTTGAACCTAATCCTTGAAGCCTAGTTGGGTATATGATATTGATAAATGTGATGATAAAACCAAAACATTAACTCTGAAAATTGAATGGCATATTAGTGTATTTTGGGCCCATGCATGTGTTTGCTTAGATGTAAATGTTGAATGGTGAAATGTTTGAATAATGAGATTATGTTTGTCTTTGTTTAGTGTTGACTATGAATGGTTAAATGAACAATAATAAGGTATATGACAAGATATTGAAATGTGACATGCAATGTGAAAGTATGTTGTTAGTTTTGCATATATGATGTTACATGCATGATATGGTTTGAGAAATGACATTGCATTGCATTAAGTCATATCATTTGCATGATTATCTTACTAAGCCCTTGGCTTAGCGCGATAGTGTTTAATCGCGCAGGTGATAGAACTGATAGGATCGAACCCGAGAGCTCTTCGAGACCGAGTGAGAGTAGACATTGAAGAGTTGATTTTGGGAGCTTAAAGATCAGAGCTGACTTGCCAATCATGTATATTTCTTTTATATTTTGTAAAGTAATGTTTATAATGTAAATTTGTAAATATTTTATAACTTCCGCTGTGTAATATTTAAATGTATATGTATATCTAATATGTTTTGTTTTATAAGTAAATGACCTATTTTTCTATAAGGTATATAATTGAAAGGTTATGGTTTTGTTTAAAATGTTTTGAATGTTAAGGAAACCGTAGCATCCCTATGTTTGGTGCACTTATGCTACATTGTTGTGGTTGTAGTGTGTGTGCATTGGATATGGGGGTGTTACACCTGTCATACAGTCAACGGTTACAAAATTTCGAGTAGAGTGTACAGAGTGCGGTCGCCTATTTGTCTAGGTGCAATCGCAAAAAATACTCTAGTAACCATTAGGAAAATTAGAGCGCTCGTGAGTGCAGAGAATGTCTGCAACGGTCGAAACTGTTTAAGTTATTGCGACCGCACACAGAGTTTCCCGACCGCTCACAGAGGTATCAATTTAGATGAATCTGTCTGGCAAGATAGCGATCGCTATAGGCATTGGAGCGAACGCGAGTAGCTCAAAAATGAAAGAGACATGAAGGATGATGGAATTTTATAGTTTTAAGCAAAAATTTTAAGAAATTTTTATTGATAACCAAATTTTTATTCATTCAGGGTAATTCCATCAATTATACCTAAATTAAGTTTAATAAAGTTGAGCCTATCTTCATTCAACGGTTTTATAAAGATATCAGCAAGTTGATTATGTGTATCTATAAACTCTAGGACTATATTCTGGTTTTGTACATTTTCTCTCAAAAAATGATGTCTAATATCTATATATTTGGATCTAGAGTGTTGGATAGGATTTTTAGACAAATTGATAGCACTAGTGTTGTCACATTTAATGGAGATGTTGTTAAATACTTTGCCATAGTCAAGCAATTGTTGTTTCATCCATAATACTTGTGTGCAACAAAAACATGCTGCAACATATTCGGCTTCCGCCGTAGACAAAGCAACCGATGCTGGTTTCTTACTATGCCAAGAAACTAGACAATTGCCAAGAAAGTGACATGCTCCTGTTATGCTTTTTCTATCTAAGATGCTACCAGCATAATCCGCATCCGAAAAACCTAAGATATGAAATGATGTGTTTTTAGGATACCAAAGACCTAATTGCATTGTACCACTTAAATATTTCAAAATTCTCTTAGTAGCATTCAAGTGTGATTCTTTAGGAATAGTTTGAAATCTAGCACAAAGACATACACCATACATTATATTAGGTCTAGAAGCGGTTAAGTAAGGTAGTGATCCGATAATACCTCGATATTTCTTTTCATCTACTACTTTACCATTTTCATCTTTACCCAATTTCAAGGATGTGCTCATAGGAGTCTTGCTAGTTTTGCAGCCATCCATTCCAAATTTCTTGATGAGTTCTTTTGTATATTTGGATTGGTTGATGAAGATCCCATCTTTACATTGCTTGATTTGCAGTCCAAGGAAGAACTTAAGTTCACCTATCATGCTCATTTCAAATTCCCTAGTCATACAACAAGCAAAGTCTTTGCATAAGGTTTCATTAGTACCTCCAAATATTATGTCATCCACATAAATTTGTACAATTAAAATGTTATGTTTATCCTTTTTAACAAAGAAAGTTGTATCAACTTTTCCTTTTGAAAAACCATTTTCAATCAAATATGTACTAAGTCTATCATACCAAGCTCTTGGTGCTTGTTTCAATCCATATAAAGCTTTGGTAAGTTTGAAAACATGATTAGGAAATTTGTAGTTTTCAAAACTAGGAGGTTGTTCTACATAAACTTCTTCGCTTATGAGTCCATTTAGAAATGCACTTTTAACATCCATTTGAAAGAGTTTAAAGTTCATGTGACATGCAAAAGCAAGTAATATTCTAATAGCTTCTAATCTAGCTACTGGGGCAAATGTTTCATCATAGTCAATACCTTCTTCTTGATTATAGCCTTTGGCTACCAACCTTGCTTTATTCCTAACAATGTGACCATTTTCATCAAGTTTATTTCTATAGACCCATTTGCATCCTATGATTGAATGATCTGTAAGTCTAGGAGTGAGTTGCCAAACATTATTTCTTTCAAATTGATTAAGTTCATCTTGCATTACAGGCATCCAACTTTCATCGTTTAGAGCCTCCTCAATGGTCTTTGGCTCAATTTGAGAAACAAAAGTAAAATTAACATCTATATGATTAATTTTAGATCTAGTAATTACTACCTTAGATGTTTCACCAATGATGAGTTCCTTAGGATGATCTTTCTTGTATTGTCAATCCTTAGGTAGATCTTGAGTCTTTTCTTCAAGTTCATATTGATTGATCTTTGGAGCATCAATAGTTTCATGAGGTTCAAGAGTACTTGCAGGGTCATTGAAAGTACTACCTTTCTTTTGATCAAGTTTAGATGATTCATCAAATACAACATGCATTGATCCTTCAACAACTAGAGTTTTCATGTTAAATACTCTATATGTTTTGCTATATGATGAGTATCCTAGGAATATGCCTTCATCTGATTTGGATGAAAATTTTCCAAGATTTTCCTTGGTGTTCAATACAAAGCATTTGCATCCAAATACTCTAAAATATCCAATTCTGGGAATTCTTCCATTTCATAGCTCATAAGAAGTTTTATTAGTTAAATGCCTTTTGTAAACACGATTTGCAATGTAACAAGCTGTATTAACGGCTTCTGCCCAAAAATAAGATGGTAATTCATATTCATTGAGCATTGTTCTAGCCATTTCAACCAAGGTTCTATTTTTCCTCTCAACCACACCATTTTGTTGTGGAGTTCTAGGAGCAGAAAAATTATGTGAAATGCCAAGTTCATTACAAAAACTTTCAAAATTTTCATTCTCAAATTCTTTGCCATGATCACTCCTAATAGACACTACAAGAAAAAGTGAATCAGACAATGGTTAAGGAAAAAACCATTGTCTGAAAAAAACAGACAACGGTTTTTTTTCCCAAAAAAGAGTTGTCTGATTAATTTTCAGACAACTGTTTTTGGTGTTTTTTTTAACCGTTGTCTATTAGGTGTCATTTTGGTCACACCAGACAACGGTTTTTTAGGGACCGTTGTGTAATATATGTTCAGACAACTATTTTTCTGGTCATACAAAACCGTTGTCTGATAAGATGTTTCAGACAACGGTTTTTTCAAAAGTGTTGTATAATTCAGCGTTTCAGACAACGATTAAAAAAACCGTTGTATGAAGCAAGCATACAGACAACGGTTTTTAGAGACCGTTGTGTAATATATGTTCAGACAAGTATTTTTTTGGTAAAAAAAAACCGTTGTCTGATAAGATGTTTCAGACAACGGTTATTTAAAAAGTTGTCTGATTAACTGTTCAGACCATTGCATAATATATGTTCAGACAAGTATATATACAAGTATATACAATTATATATATTAGTATATATACAAGTATATATTAGTATATATATATAAGTATATACAAGTATATATTAGTATATACAAGTATATATATTAGTATATACAAGTATATATTAGTTTATATACAAGTATATATATTAGTATATACTTATATATACAAGTATATATATTAGTATATATATTAGTATATACAAGTATATATTAGTATATATATTAGTATGTACAAGTATATACAAGTATATATATTAGTATATACAAGTATTAGAAGCTAAGGTTTGGATTTATAAACATTTCATAAACCCATTAGAAACTTTAAAGTCCACCATTAAATAATGATTTAGATATAATATGATATTATATAAATAGGAATACAAGTATATATTAGTATATATATACATGTATATACAAGTATATATATAAGTATATACAAGTATATATTAGTATATATACAAGTATATATATTAGTATATATTAGTATATATACAAGTATATATTAGTATATATATTAGTATATACAAGTATATATATACAAGTATATATATTAGTATATACAAGTATATATATAAGTATATATTAGTATATACAAGTATATATATTAGTATATACAAGTATATATTAGTATTAAAAGCTAAGGTTTGGATTTATAAACAAACTTGACTAAGTATTAAAAGCTAAGATTTGGATTTATAAACATTTCATAAACCCATTAGAAACTTTAAAGTCCACCATTAAATAATGATTTAGATATAATATGATATTATATAAGTAGGAATACAAGTATATATTAGTATATATATATATACAAGTATATATATGTTTATACAATTATATATTAGTATATACAAGTATATACAAGTATATATATAAGTATATATTAGTATATATACAAGTATATATAAGTATATATTAGTATATACAAGTATATATTAGTATATATATTAGTATATACAAGTATATATTAGTATATATATTAGTATATACAAGTATATATTAATATATATATATATATATATTAGTATATACAAGTATATATTAGTATATATATACAAGTATATACATGTATATACAAGTATATATATAAGTATAGACAAGTATATATTAGTATATATATTAGTATATACAAGTATATATTAGTATATATATACAAGTATATACATGTATATAAAAGTATATATACAAGTATATACAAGTATATATTAGTATATATACAAGTATATATATTAGTATATACAAGTATATATATTAGTATATATACAAGTATATATAAGTATATATTAGTATATACAAGTATATACAAGTATATATTAGTATATATATTAGTATATATATTAGTATATACAAGTATATATTAGTATATATATTAGTATATACAAGTATATATTAGTATATATATATATTAGCATATACAAGTATATATTAGTATATATATATTTGATAGTAATCTTGTCTATCTGTTGCATTTCACTAGATCTTTCTACAAGCATATATTGGGAGTTAAAGTAACATATCACGATATCGAAGCTTTTGATCCAGATTACTTCAATCACTTTAAGTAGATGCTTAAGGTATGTATGTTGCATTTCTTCTTTTTTTTTTTTACCTTAGAAAGAATCAATGTTAGACTTATTTAGTTTTTGCTCAATCTAATTTACATTAACACTAAATTTTATAATTATATAGGGTTCCATAGAAATTTATCACTACTAATTATTTAAATTGTATTGCCTTAAGCACTTATGGATGAATTATAAATTGAAATTTATAAGTCATCTATATAAGTGAATTTATAAAGTTAATTTAACAAAATTTTGAAAAATCCATTTTATTTCAAAAGAGGGATGTCAAAACTTCAAAAATTTTAAACACTTAAATTCCCCCCTTTATTTCCAAAAAAAAATTTCATTTGCCCCCATTTTGCCAAAAACATGGCTGTTTTGAAATTTAGCAATAAACCTAAACAGACCTATCTCCTCCTTCCCTCTTTCGATTTCTCTCTCCTATCTCCTCCTTCCCTCTTTTGATTTCTCTCTATAGACCTAATTTGTTTCCATTTTCATGGGTAGAAAGCTTTAGAACCTAATTTGTTTTCATTTTGCGATGAGTTCAGAAGAGAGTATTAGAGCTGGCAGTGGAGTGAGTTTCTTAGGGAATTCTCAATTCGTCGAAGTTATTGGTATTGGTAGCAGAAAAGATGTTGTTCTTGATTTCTACTCGGAGTCGCCTTTTTAGTTATCATCGTCGCTGCATTTCTGGTAATTTTTGCCTCATTTTTATCATTCTTTTGGTTGATGTAATTTTATTAAGTAGCTGCAAATTTCTTCATGTATTTCTGCTGAATTGCCTTCAGTTTCCAGCAATTGCTCTTATCTTGCTCTTTTGCATTAAGCTATGCGCCAATAAACTTTTTTTCAGGAATATTCATGTTAGAGACTCCCACAATTTTCAATTACAAGAAAGCTTTCCTGAAAAAGGTTTGTGCCGTGTCTCATTGCTCTAGCTAGAAAATTTATTCATTTCTTATATCACTGGAGGGGGCTATCTTTTGCTCTATTTCTATTTTCCTCAACTCCTTTATGCCCTGAACGGAGAAATTTAGCCTTCGTTTGGTTCCTTAACAATCTGTTTGGATGGGGCGAGTTCAAGGTTCATTTAAACAAAGAAATTAAACAAAGATAAAAGAAATTAACTTAACAATCTTTTTGTTGTTTAGTTACCTTAATTAAAACAATTAAAACATGAGGAAAACAAAATAAAAATAAAATAAAAGAGTCTATCACCTTTTTTTATTTTTTTTCAATTCCTCCCATTTCATCTAAATTGGAGGGAAATGTTTTGAAACTTTGAAGGTAATTTGGATAGTCAAATTTATATTCCTTTCTACTCTTTTATTTTGTTTAATTATTTTCCAAACAGAGAAAAATTAAAAAATGTCTTTTGTTTTCTTTAATACTCCATTCATTTTCTTCGAACTGTTAAAAATGAGTCGTAATTTCATTTCCTCTTCTGGTTATTTTTTGCAGATACTAGTCCGAGGATTTTGGAAGGTCCCCAGTTTCTGAAGTCAAGTTCAAAAGCTATTATCCTTGTTTGTACATTTCTCACCTATCAGTCTCATATTTTTGAATTATTTGAATTATGAGGTTGTCCTTTGATAAACTTGACTAGCATTTATTTTGTTGGAGATGATGTACCATTATAATGATTGAATTCAAAATCTACATAATGAAAATATGAAAGATGAGAGATGGATGGACTGATGCTGTTAGCATGGATATGCAAGTGTTGCTTATCCATTAATGATAAATTATCAACCATCTTGCTGTGAGTTGTAATTCTCTTGATACACATGCTAGGAGCATTGTGTGACTAAATTGTTATAACTAGAATTAACCCATTTGCGTTTGTAGATGCATGTGGGAGTGAACGCAAATACACTGAACCCTCCTTTGGTATAAGCATTTATGCTATTCAGAATTTGTCACTCTGATGGATAATATATTCATGTCACATTTATATTCTGAAACCTGTGTTTATCTTCCTCATCACTATCTGCATTTATGCAAAACATAATCCACAGACTAGAAAATTCAATATTCTATGCCTACGACGCTGCTGTTTCTTTTTTTTTAGAACTTACTTTGAGTGGCGTGGAATTCTGTTCTGATTTTATTTTGTTGCACATACTTGTTTGTGTGGTGGATGTATAATATATTTATGCCATATTTGTATTCTAAAACCTGAGTTTTTCTTCCTCATCACTGTCTGCATTTATGCAAGTCATTGGCTAAAATAAACCCACAGAGACTAGAAATATTAATATTCAATATTCTATGCCTATGACATTGCTCTTTATTTTTTTTTATTTTTTACTCATGGATCTTCCTTCGCATGGAATTCTGCTCTGATTTTATTTTGTTGCACATGCTTGTTTGTTTGTAGGTGTGCTAGGTGGCTAGTGCAGGCTATGGCTTGGATCATGTTACAGCAATTGATGTACTTAAAACTGTGAGATCTAGAAAAGGATTTGCTCTTGCTATTCTTCTGTGGCCTTTCAACTTTGAAGGACAAAGACGCCAAGCTGAGGTAGAACATACTTGTGGAATTGTTAAATATGGAAAGCCTCTGTATTAAAAAGAAAAAAGCAACAACTAATGATTAAATTTTAATATGTTTTTATGATTTAGAATATAAATCATCTTCTTCTTATGGGTTTCAGCTTTAAGTATCACTGTAAATTTTAAAATCAATGTTGAAGTCTACTTTGTTAATCAAGCAGCATACAAATTTCTTCTTATGATATGATGGTGTGGATATGTTAAATTTAGTACATTTATTTTGATCTTTGCAAAGGTTGGTGGCTACTGGCATGTCTAGTTTGGGGGTTCTCTTTCAATTTAAGAAATGCCTCTAAAAGTCTAAACTATAGCAGAATCTGAAAATGATGGGATTCTTGCACTAGAGAGTTTGTTCTTATGTGATTTTTATTTTCTTTTTTCTTTTATTCTAAGCTTTGCAATATACTTTATAAGTGAGCAAGTTTGTCTTTTAATGTTTTCTTCTTTCATTTCTTATCATTTAAAGCAAATATGCATATTATAGGTATGAGTTTGCTCGTTGAGTTGAAATTTTATATGGATGTGCCTTGTGTTCATTTTTCAGAATGTTTGTTCAGATTTCAGGTTAGGTTGTGTGATTAGGTTGATGTGTTGGTTTGCATATGGGTTTACATATGGATGTAACATGTGGTACTTCATTTTTGTTTTTATTTGCTATTTCAGGGGTTTCCTATGCAGAAAGGGGCCACGGACTGCGGCCTCTTTGTCATGAGGTACATGAAGGAAATCTATTATGACAAGGAGCTTCAGTTTGCAGCTAAGATGAGAATTTTAATTATTTTCATTTTTTATATAATAGTTTTGTATTTACCACATGTGGCTAACCAAAATTTGATTCATTTTTCAGTGGCTATGCAGAGGCAACTTGGAGTATAGTGATGCCGACATCAACGATATTAGGATTGACTTCGCCAATTATTTCATGAAGCGTCATTCAAGTTGAAGTTAATAGTATAATTCAGTGATATATGTATAGTGTTGATTTTTTTTTTAGTTTGTTAATATGTTGAATGGTTGAATTTGTGGAGGTTTTTTTATTCCCAAATTTGCAATCCTCCATTGTAAAGTGTTGTCTTATATGTATAATGTATAGTTTAACAGACAATGGTGGTGAAATGAAAATGAACATTGAAACTGTTGTTTAATATTCAGTGTGCCAGGTTAATTAACCATTGTATTTAGCATCCTTCTACTACGGTTTTAGATTAATTAACCATTGTCTGAAAAATTAAAAAGCGTTGTGTAAACCTTCATTAGATAACGGTATTTACTAAGAAAGCGACGTGTAAACCTTAATCAGATAACGGTTTTTAATAAGAAAGCATTGTATAAACCTTCATCAGACAACGGTTTTTAATAAGAAAGCGTTGTGTAAACATTAATCAGACAACGGTTTTTGATAAGAAAGCATTGTATGAACCTTAATCAGACATCACCTCAATAGACAACGGTTTTTGTCTTCATCAGACAACGGTCAAAAAGCGTTGTCTAAACCTTCATCAGACAACGGTTAAAAACCATTGTCTGAAAACTTAGAAACCGTTGTCTGACAATTTAGAAACCATTGTGGAAACTATCAGACAACGGTTAAAAACCATTGTCTAAAAAATTAGAAACCGTTGTCTGAACCATCATCAGACAACAGCCAAAAACCGTTGTCTGATAAAATTAAAAACCGTTGTGCAAACCTACATCAGACAACGGTTTTAAAACCGTTGTCTGAAATGCTATCAGACATCGCTTAAATAGACAACAGTTTTTGTCTTCATCAGACAACGGCCAGAAAGCGTTGTCTGATTCGATTTTCCTTGCAGTGAGATGTGATCACATATCCTTTTTCATTTTGAACTCTTTTTGTAAACATTTTGAAGTAATTAAAAGCTTCATTCTTTTGAGCTAAGAAATTAACCCCTGTGAATCTAGAGTAATTGTCAACAAGTACAAATGCATATAATTTGCCTCCTAAGCTTGTAACTCTATTTGGACTAAACAAATCCAAATGAATGAGCTCTAAAGATCTAGAGGTACTTATAACTTTCTTTGATTTAAATGAGCTCTTATGTTGCTTACCACGTTGACAAGGTTCACAAATTCTATCTTTGTCATATTTTATCATAGGGAGACCATCAACTAGGTTTTCATTACAAATATATTTTAATTGATCCATACCAGCATGTCCTAGTCTTCTATGCTATAACCATGCATCATTATTAGTAGACATTAGACATTTAAATGCATGATTTGAATGTATGTTAATATTATAAGTGTTGTTTGTCCTAGTACCCTTAAATATGATAACACCATTTAAATTTGTGATTTTGCATCCTTTGGAATCAAAATTAACAATGTATGCTCTATCACATAATTGACTAACACTTAGCAAAATATGTTTCAACCCATCAACAAGCCATACATCTTCTATTAAATCTTAACCAATTGAACCAATGGAGCCAACACCAATAATTTTACCTTTAGCATCATTTCCAAAAGTTACATTACCTCCATGTTTGTTGGTAATACTCGTAAAGAGCTTTGCATTCCCGGTCATATGCCTTGAGCACCCACTATCCATAAGCCATGTGCTTTCGTTGATAGTAGATTTTAGGCATACCTATAAGGTAATAGTGGTTATCTTTTCTTAGGTACCCAAATGAAGTTGGGTCCTTGATGGTTAGTAATAAAGGTGTCTTCTAGCTTGAGATGAGCCTTTCTAATATGACAAAAGAAACTTTTATGTCCAAATTTCATACAGTATGTACATTGCCATAGTGTCTTATATTTTTGTATTTTTCTATTCATATTCCAAGTATTATGCATACAACTACAAATTTGCTTTTGTGCAAGTTTAGTGTACATGAAAGCATGATTATTTTTTGAGAGCTTAGCTCTATTTGCTAGTGAGCCATGAAAAGTTCTTTTGGAACTTTTAGACTTGGTGTGAGCATCTTTGTTCTTTACAATATCAACATTAGAAATTTTAGTTGTAGATGCTTTTACAAATGTTGGTGTGCTTGGTGCAATGTTGGTTGAGCCATTGAATCCTAATCCATATTTTAAGGAGGGTGATCTTTAGTTACCAATTAATGTGTCTAAGGCTTCCTTTCCTTTATGAAATTTTGAAATTGATTCTTTTAGTTCTTTTAGTTCATGCTTCAGAATTTCATTCTCTTTAATAATTTTTTCTAAATCGTGTGAGTTTTTATTTAACTCTTCTATTGAATCCATCAAGTGTTCATTTGAGGTTTTCAATTCTAAGGCAGAGTTCTTTAAGCATATAAAATCCTTTTCTAACTTAGAGCTTTTTTCTTTATAGAGCATCATTTTAGAAAAATATTTTTCTATTTTAAAGTTCATGTGCTCAATCAAATCACTATCATCTAGATCATCAATATCATCATGTGCTACTAGATCAAAGGATTGAGTACTTACCTCATTGGAGTCATCTTCAATAGCCATGAGACATAGGTTTGCAATTCCTTCTTCTTCTTCTTCTTCTTCTTCACTTGAAGAGGAGTCATCCCATGTGGCTTTGAGAGACTTTTTCTTTTCTTTGTCCCATTTCCTTTTATTCTTTACTTTGAAGCAATCCGATTTGATATGACCAGTTTTTCCACATTCATAGCACTTTACCTCATTTTTCTTTTCTTTATCTTTGAAGGAGGATTTAGGAAGTGCACCTTTATTTGCTTGTAATCTTTTCTTCCTTTTCTATTCATTGATTCTTTTTGAGAACATTGCCATTTCATCTTCATCATCAGTACCTTCGTTGCTTGAGCTCTCAACTTCTTTGATTGCTTTGAGAGCAATTAGTTTTCTCTTTTCTTTTTCACCTTGATCTTCTTCTTTTTCACTGTGTAGCTCAAATGTGAGTAGTTTCTCACAAGCTCGTCGATTCTTAATGTGCTAAGATCATGATACTTTTGATTCAAAGTTCTTTCTAGCTCTTAAGGCTCTCAAGATTTTACTGTTTACATCACCTTGATCATATACCTTGCCATACTTCTTTAGTTCATTGACAATAGCAAGCAAGCGATTTGTCATATCGGTGACGTTTGGTGAATCTCACTTGAGTCGTACCTTCATGATAGTTTTCAAGTGTTTTCCAAATGCAATGTGCACAAGTTAAATGTTGAACTCTTCCACCTTTTTCTCTTGAAATGGAATTCATCAAGATGGAAGCGGCTCTATTATTCTTGAATCAATCTTTGACATTGATAGTTGACCATTGTGCTTGGGAAAGAGGAACTTGAATACCATCAACTTCATAAGTGGGAGGTTTCCACTCACTTTCTACAAAATCCCATAGTTCAATTCCTTCACCGTCTAGAAACAAATACATTTTGTGTTTCCAATAGGAATAATCTGTTCCATCAAAGTACGGTCTAAGGATAGTGTTTGGATATCCATGAGATATTGAGTTTGATGAAGAAGAAGTTGCCATAGTGGATCAAATTTCACAGTTAAGTCTAAGAAATTACAGGCTCTGATACCAATTGTTGTCCCAAGATGGCAACCAAGAGGGGGGGTGAATTGGTTTCCTTTAGAAATGATGGCAAATTAAAAACTCAACAAACAAGAAATGCGGAATAGAGAAATGGTTGAGTAGTGAGTTGAAGAAAGAACGCACAAGATTTATAGTGGTTCAAATTTTCTTCAATCCTACATCCACTTCCTTAACACTTTGTTAAGGTTTCGCTAATCTTTGAAGTTTTACAAGCTCACTTCCAACTTTGGTGTTTTCACAAGTTCACACCTAACTTGACAAGTGTTTTACTAAGGCTAACACTCAAACCACTTACAAGAGTTTTACTAGGCTCACTCTCACAACCTTTACAAGAGTTTTTCTAGGCTTACTCTCACAACCTAAGTGTTTTTCAAGCTCACACTCAAACTTTTACAATGGTATTTTCAATGCTTACACGTAACATTCATTACAATTCAAATGTAAATTGGAGCAAAAGAAAATATGTTGCTTGGCTATAAAATTTTTGATTCACCCTTGTTTTTCTCTTAGAATAGCAATGTATTTATAGCCAATGTGGTCTGACTAGCCGTTATAAATAGTAAGAATTAAGTCTTGGCAGTTTAGACCTTTTTTAATAGACTTGTTTGAAGCAGTTCGCGGTCATCCTTGGTACAAGGATGGTCGCGTTCATGTCTCACGCGATCGCCCTTGGACAAGGTACGGTCGCTACATTCAAATTTGCTTCAACGGTCAAATTTAAGTGCTCTGCTGCAGGAATCTTGCCCATGATGTGGTTGTCGGGACGGTCGCACATAGGATAGGTACGGTCGGATCCCATTTTTACATTGCTTGATTTGTAGTCCAAGGAAGAATTTGAGTTCACCCATCATGCTCATTTCAAATTCCTTAGTCATAAAAGAAACAAATTTTTTGCACAAGGATTCATTAGTAGCACCAAAAATAATGTCATCAACATAAATTCGCACAATTAATATATTATGTCTATTCTTTTTAACAAAAAGAGTTGTGTCAACTTTGCCTGTTGAAAAATTATTTTCAAACAAATATGTACTAAGTCTATCGTACCAAGCTCTTGGAGCTTGTTTCAATCCATATAGTGCTTTTGTAAGTTTAAAACCATAATTTGGAAATTTATAATCTTCAAAACCAGGAAGTTGTTTAACATAAACTTCTTCATTGATAAATCAATTTAGAAATGCACTTTTAACATCCATTTGAAAAGTTTAAAATTCATGTGGCATGCAAATGCAAGAAGTATTCTAATAGCTTCTAATCTAGCAACGGGGGTAAATGTCTCATCATAGTCTATGCCTTCTTCTTGGTTATACCCTTTGGCTACCAATTTAGCTTTATTTCTAGTGATGAGACCATTTTCATCAAGCTTGTTCCTATATACCCATTTGCATCCAATAATTGGATGATCCTTAGGTCTAGGAATAAGTTTCCATACATTATTTCTCTCAAATTGGTTGAGTTGATCTTGCATAGCAATCGCCCAACTTTCATCACTAAGAGCCTCATCAATTGTCCTTGGCCCAATTTGAAAAACAAAGGAAAAATTAACGTCTAAGTATTTAAGTTTGGATCTAGTAGTTACTCCCTTTGATGTTTCACCAATGATTAGTTCTTTTGGATGATCCTTCTTGTACTCTCATTCCTTAGGTAGCTCTTGAGTCTCCTCATCTTGTTCATCATGATTATCCTTTGGAGTAACAATTTGTTCAAGTGTACCTACAAAATCATCAAGAACACTACCTTTCCTTTGATCAAGTTTAGAAGATTCATCAAAGACAACATGCATTGATGCTTCAACTGCTAGAGTTCTTTTATTAAATACTTTATATGCTTTGCTAAATGATGAATATCTTAAAAATATGCCTTTATCCGATTTGGATGAAAATTTTCTAAGATTATTCTTGGTTTTTAATATAAAGCATTTGCATCCAAATACTCTATGGTATGAATTTTGGGTATTCTTCCATTCCATAGCTCATAAGAAGTTTTGTTTATCAAAGGTCTTTTATAGACACAATTTGAAATGCAGCAAGCAGTATTAACCGCTTCCGCCCAAAAATAAGATGGTAGTTCATACTCATTGAGCATTGTCCTAGCCATTTCAATTAAAGTTTTATTTTTTCTTTCAACCACACCATTTTGTTGTGGTGTTCTAGGAGCTGAAAAGTTATGTGAAATAACAAGTTCATTGCAAAAGTTTTCAAAATTTACATTTTCAAATTCTTTGCCATGATCACTTCTAATACATGTGATCACATAGCCTTTTTCACTTTGAACTCTTTTTGCAAATATTTTAAAATGATTAAAAGTTTCCTTCTTTTGAGCTAAGAAATTTACCCATGTAAACCTTGAGTAGTCATCTATAAGTGCAAATGCATATAGCTTTCCACCTAGGCTAGCAACTCTATTAGGTCCAAACAAATCTAAATGAATAAGTTCCAAAGGTCTAGATGTACTTACAACATTTTAAATTTAAATGAGCTTTTATGTTGCTTACCAAATTGACAAGGTTCACATGTTCTATCTTTGTTAAATTTAATTTTGTGAAGACCATCAACTAGCTCTTCTTTATTAATGCATTGTAAATGATCCATACTAGCATGTCCTAGTCTTATATGCCATAACCAAGCATTATCATTAATAGAGATCAAACATTCAAATGCATTGTTGGAATTTATGTCAATTTTATATATGTACTAATTCTAATTCCTTTGAATGCAATTTCACCATTTGAATTTGTAATTTTGCATCCTTTGAAAACAAAATTTACATTATATCCTTTATCACATAATTGACTCACACTAAGCAAATTGTGCTTTAACCCATCAACAAGCCAAACATTTTCAATCGAAATTTCACTAAGCATGCCAATGGAGCCAATGCCAATAATTTTACATTTAGCATTATTTCCAAAAGTAACATTACCTCCATGCTTATAAGTGAGTATTGTAAAAAGATTTTAGACATACCTCATTGGAGCCTTTTTCATCCTCAATATCCATAAGACATGGATTAGCAATTTCTTCCTCATCTTCTTTTACTTCTTCACTTGAGGAAGAGTCATCCCATGTAGCTTTGAGTGATTTCTTATTTTTTTTATCCTACTTCTTTTTGTTCTTCAATTTAAAGCAATCCGACTTGATATGCCCAGATTTACCACATTCATAACGTTTTACTTCATTTTTCTTGTCTTTGAAGGAAGTTTTAAAAGTGTATCTTTGTTAATTTGCAACCTTCTCTTTCTCTTCTAATCATTCATCCTTTTAGAAAACATTATCATTTCTTCTTCATCGTCACTATTTTCATTGCTTGAGCTCTCAACTTCTTTGATTGCTTTAAGAGCTATTGCTTTCCTCTTATCCTTCTCACCTTGTTCTTCATCTCTTTCGGTGTGCAATTCAAAGGTGAGTAGTTTTTCGATAAGTTCATCGGTTCTCAAAGAACTTATATCATGAGCCTCTTCAATAGAAGAAAACTTAGACTCAAAGTTCTTCTTGCCTCTAAGTGCTCTCAAGATTTTGCCATTAACTTCATCTTGATCATATATCTTGCCATACTTCTTCAATTCATTGACGATGGCAAGTAATCGATTTATCATGTCGGTAACTGTTGCGCTCAAATTAACTCTACCACAAAGCGTCACTCGCAAGTATACGAGGTAGCTGTAGCAAAGGTGATCGACCCAAGGTCGTCTCACAAGGAAGCTAAAGTAGCTAATTGATTATCAGATTAAAAGTAACAAGTAATGAATAAATTTAAATTGCTAACTAATGAAAAAGTTTAATTGAAGTTTAAAACAATAAAAGTAAACAAGAGCTGATGTTTTAATTAACTTGATAAAAAGGTCTAGGGTTTGCACTTCTCTACTACTTATATGTATGAATGGTTATTCCTCTTAACTAATTCAATTTCAAAGATTAAATCTCAAACAACTCAATTAATCGAGTCAAGGAAATAAGCTCTTGCATTCAAACCTCATTCAACTAATCTTGTTACAACTGAAATAATCTTTTTAATAGGTTATATCTCTAATTCACCTAAGTCCTTAATTGAATTGTTCCAGCATTAGACTTCATCTCTCAATCCATCATCTAATACCTAAAACACATAATTGGTGGCCAATCAATTATATATAAAAATATTTCATTCAATCAAGGCTAAAGAAATTATTAGCTAAGAGAATAACCAATTCATACAATCATAGCAGATCCATACAAACCCTAGACTAGATCAAATTAGTTCATAATGCAATCAAACATATTCATCTCATTAATGTTCAAAGAAATCAAAATAGACATGATAATATCCATAAATACAATTTCAATAAAAATAAAGAGAATAAGTTCGAGAACAAAACCAAGTTACAAACTCCTTAAAGCTTCTGAAGAATCTCTTGTTCAAATCTTGCAAGAAGGATGCATCAATGGCTAGAACAATCTAATCTAAGCTAAAGTAATCAAAAGTGTAATCAAAATTAAAGAAAACAATTGTCAAAACCCTAAGCTCACTCTCAGACGGCTAAATCAGCTCTCCAAATCGTCAACAGTCCCCAAAACCCTAGCTTCCTTTTCCTTTTATATGAAACATCCGCTTTAAAATCCGCTGCGTGTTTGGTTCATGAGGGACACGGCCAAGTCAGAAGTTCTGACTTGGCTGTGTTGGAGTGCATTGGAGGGACACGGCCAGTGACTTGGCCGTGTCCCTTGCTTGTATTCGCTACTGCTTGCTTCTCTTCTTTTTCTTCTTTAATTGAGTGACACAGCCAAGTCAGAAGTGACTTGGCCGTGTTGGTCCTTTTTGGAGGGACACGGCCAGTGACTTGGCCGTGTCCCTTGCCTGTGTCTTCCACTGTGAGAGTTGCTTCTTTATGCTTTGGATTTAAGCGAGACACGGCCAAGTTGGAGCAACTTGGCCATGTCTGGGCTTCATTGGAGGGACACGGCCACTGACTTGGCCGTGTCCCTTGAGTGTGTTCCTCTCTGTGCTTGATTTCCATCTTTAGCTTGGTATGGGACACGGCTAGTGACTTGGCCGTGTTCTCTGCCTGTGTCAGCTACTGTCCATTTTTCCTTCAGTCTTGGTTCCTTGGCTTTTTAACCTAAAACAAAACTTCAAACAAACTTTAAACAAAAAGTAAATAAACAATAACCAACAAAACATAAACACCATACTAAAAACTAAATCAAAAACAACATAAACACTGAAATAAACTAAAACTACCAAAATTAATGAAAACACTAAACAAACCGATAAAAACTAACAAAATACCTAAATAAAACAATAATTATCATCATAAACAAGACACAAATCTATAACAAAAACTAATAAAACAACTACCCCACACTTACAACTTTGCTTGTCCTCAAGCAAATTCACATGGCATAAATTAAAAACTCAAACAACCTCAACTATAATTCCAACATATAAGATGAAATCCTTCAAGACTCAGACATAAATAATTGCAATTTCCTTCAATCAAGATTTTCTTAACTCATTCATTAATCCAGACATACAAATCTCATCTCTCTTCTAAGTGTTTCACTCAATTTCAAAGGTTAATTCACTCAAACCACTCATGACTGCATACTACCATAAACTTGCTTAATTATCCAATCTCCCTCACTGATTTTCTCAAGAAATAATCCGAAAGTCTTTTATTTGGATGTAATGGGGTTAAGATGAAGGTGTGAGAAAAGACATTTAAGCTGGAGCATCAAGAAATGGAGTATCTAAATTAGATAATACTCTTGCTAAGAAATTCATAACTCCCTCAAATGGCATACTCACAATCCATTAATACTTCACATACTTGCATACTTCAAGAAAAATAACGAGTCAACATTCCTCCAATGCTAGAAAATATCTGGATTTTGTATATATATATATATATATCTTTTTTTTATCATCATTTTTTTAATATATATATACAAAATATAAACTTGCATGGAACATCTAGCTTAAAATGTAGAGGAAAAGAATAATCAACTCTTAATACAATGTGCAAAGTATGCATTTCAACCCCAAATAGCAATACCATTTTTTTTAGTTTTTTTTTACTTGCTTACCCCACACTTTGAAATAAACCACTCTATTGTCATATCATAAAACTCCATTCCTTAATGCAGGTATGATGATAATAAGAACATGTTAAGTTGAGAATTGTGTTGATCAAACAATAATCAAAGGCTTAACTTGGCTCACTAAGGAATTAAATATTAAGGGAGGTCTTTTTAAGCTAAAGGGCTAACCTAATTTGCCTTCATCATTTTAAAACTTGAGATTAAATCATAATGTGAGTTCAATTAGTATGCAAAAGCAAGATCTAGAGATGCAAAATCATGAAGGTGCACACTTAAGAAAAGAAAATCAATCATTTAATCTATAAGGCTCAAAACTCACAAAGGTGGGTTCTCAAAGATTTATATGTCATGAACCGCATAATGTGAAAAGTGATCCTGAATGAATTCAAATGCTCATTTCTATGCTGATACTAAAGTCTCAACTATAATGCTAGAATCACAGAAAAGATCAATAAATTTTCAACAATTATACCATGCACAACACAATAAAACATACCAAGGCAACCAAAACAAAAATTAAGGAAAAGCTAAAAGATTACCCCACACTTTATAATTTTCATTGTCCTCAATGGAAAACAAGAATAATAAAGTAAAAGAGTTAAAGGACAACCTGTCTTCCATCATACCCTGGTGAGGCAAAACTCTATCTTTTATCACAAACACAAATGTTCAAAAACAAGATGCAAGAGAACTTAGGGTTTCTATTTATTTAAACTAAATATAAAATCAAAATTGCAAAATATAAAATTAAAAATATGAAAAAGAAATGCAAACCGATGGGTTGCCTCCCATTTAGCGCTTCTTTAATGTCATAAAGCTGGACATCATGCAAGGCTTAAGGATCATGGATCAAAGTGCTGTCAATGATCCTCACTTCCTAAAATCCTTCATTGTATAGTTTAACTCTATGTCTATTTGCTCTAAAAATCTTATTGGTTCGAGAGTTAAGCAATTCAATAGCACCAGAAGGACATACCTTAGTTACCTCGAAAGGACCACTCCACCGAGATTTGAGTTTACCTTGAAACAGACTGAGTCGAGAATTAAAAAGTAAAACTTTCATACCTGGACTCAATGTCTGTCGCACATTAAATCTGTCATGAATTGCCTTAGTGCGATCCTTGTAAACTATCGAGCTCTCATATGCCTTCGGGTTAAAGCACCTTTGGGTCTTCCTCACTGATTTAGCCCCCTCTTCTAAAGTCAGTGTCAGCTCCAATTTATCTGGGGAGTCCATTTGCAACACAACATCTGAAACAACTGCTTCAACACTATTAATTAAAGAACATTCCTCATATAAAGTAGTTGTAGGAATAGGAGAAGTGTTAAAAATAGAAAATTCAACAGTTTGCCCTAAGACAGTCATTGACAACTTACCATTTTTAACATCTATTAAGGTGTTGGTAGTAGCCATGAAAGGCCTACCCAGCAATATAGTGTGTGCTGATGGTGCAGGGTTACCTTCGTCCGTGTCAAGAACAATAAAATCCACAGGTACTATTAACCCACCAACCTTAACTAACACATCTTCTATAACCCCTTTCGGGAATCTAAAAGATCTATCAGCTAATTGCAACATCATATTGGTTGGTTTGAGTTCCCCTAGTTCTAATTCCTTATACACAGAATAAGGCATCAAATTCACACTAGCTCCTAGATCACACATGCCATCAGTCCCCTTTCCATTCCTCATAGTCATTTGAATTATAAAGCTACCAGGATCCTTTAGCTTGGGAGGTAGTTTATGCTGCAAAACAGCACTGGCTACCTCTGAAACTATCACCTTTTCATTCGACTCATACCTCTTTTTCTTGGTGATTAGGTCTTTGAAGAACTTGGCATAAGCCGATATGTTCTTTATTGCATCCAGTAAGGGTAAGTTAATACTTACCTTAGACAGCATGTTGAAGATGTTAGAAAATTGCTTATCTGTTTTATCATCCTTCAACCTGCTGGGGAATGGTATAGGAGGCTGGTATGGATTGCTTGCCTTATGTAAATCTGCTGAAAGGGATTTCTCCCTTGATTTATCTCCAGCACCTTTGTTCTTTGGTTCTCCTTCCTTCTTGCTCCCTTGGTCACCTGCATTCACAGAGTCATTTTCAACATTAGTGTTAATTACCTTACCACTTCTAAGAACAGTCACTGAATATGCCTGCTCAGGTTGACTTGGAAATTTCCCCTTCTGTTGAATTTGCATCTGTTGTGCAAGTTGTCCTACTTGAGTCTCCACCTTCTTAAAAGATGCTTCTAAGGAATCCAGCCTCTTGTTTGTTATCTCTTGATTCTTAGCACTGACCTGGATAAAAGCCTGTAAATTTTCCTCCAAACTCTCTATCTTAGACTTCCCTTGATTTGAGGATTTGCCCTGCTCTTGGTTCTGTCTTTGAAGAAAATGGAAAGGCTGCTGAGAATTATTTGTTGCCCAAGAAAAATTTGGGTGATTCTTCCAACCAGGGTTGTATGTATTTGAATAAGGATCATTCCTGGCCCTTGGTTGAAATCCTCCCATAGCATTGACTTGCTCAGCATTACCAAAAGACTCATATGCAGAGGGACATATATTCGCTCCATGCCCGATAGTCCCACAGATTCCACACACTTCTTGAGTAGATGAAGAAATATTGTTCTTCATATTCAGCATCTGCACTTGCTTTGTCAACTCAGCTATCTGATTGACCATTTCACTATTGGCTTTCAGTTGATTCACCACTTTACTTCTTCCTCTTACACTTTTCTGTTGAGAATTAGCTCCCAACATCTCAAAGATATCATAGGTTTCAGCTGTTGTCTTTTCTCCCATGGCTCCCCCAGCTGCATTATCAACAGTGTTTTGAAATTGCTGGGTGAGACCATCATAGAAAAATTGGTTCAGAATTTGAAGTGGGTAGTGATGATGTGGACACTGGATCAATAGCATCTTAAATCTGTCCCAAGCCTCATGAAATGGCTCTCCTTAAAATTGAGAGAATGTAGCAATCTTCCCTCTCAATTCAGCTGTCTTTTGATGTGAGTAGAACTTGCCCATGAATTTATTATAAACTTGCTCCCAAGTTGTAAGTGAGTTTTCGGGCAACATCATAAGCCAGCTCTTTGCCCTATCCTTCAAAGTATATGGAAAACACCTCATCCTCAACTGATCCTCTGTTAATCCTCCCAATGGAAAAGTGTTGAGGGTGGAGTAGAAATCCCTAATAAAGTTTAAAGGATCTTCATTTGGAACTCCATAGAATGATGGCAGCATATTGTAGTGAATGTTCTTCAACTCATAATTTCTTGCTGCATCTGTCAGTCTTATGCAAGAGGTGGAAGTTCCAATGACAGGTCTAGCAAAGTCTCTCATTGTTCTTTGCCTTTCTTCAGCCATTTTAACTGATTGTGCAGAATCTGACTCAAATTCAGAAGTGTCCTCCTCTGTATCAAATTCGGTATAGAGCTCAAACTCTTCTCTGCTCCTTTTCACTCTCTGAATTTCTGGGATGAATGGATGTAGCTCTCCTTCGAGTGATCTCCTGCCTTGCATAAACAAAATTTCTAGAAAAAGAAATTATTAAAAGCAAAAGACAAAATAAAATAAAAAATAAACAATGAAAAATAATTTAAAATATTTTTGCCTAATAAACAATTTCGCCAATTAGCCTCCCCAGCAACGGGGCCAAAAACTTGTTGCGCTCAAATTAACTCTACCACAAAGCGTCACTCGCAAGTATACGAGGTAGCTGTAGCAAAGGTGATTGCCCCAAGGTCGTCTCACAAGGAAGCTAAAGTAGCTAATTGATTATCAGATTAAAAGTAACAAGTAATGAATAAATTTAAATTGCTAACTAATGAAAAAGTTTAATTGAAGTTTAAAACAATAAAAGTAAACAAGAGCTGATGTTTTAATTAACTTGATAAAAAGGTCTAGGGTTTGCACTTCTCTACTACTTATATGTATGAATGGTTATTCCTCTTAACTAATTCAATTTCAAAGATTAAATCTCAAACAACTCAATTAATCGAGTCAAGGAAATAAGCTCTTGCATTCAAACCTCATTCAACTAATCTTGTTACAACTGAAATAATCTTTTTAATAGGTTATATCTCTAATTAACCTAAGTCCTTAATTGAATTGTTCCAGCATTAGACTTCATCTCTCAATCCATCATCTAATACCTAAAACACATAATTGGTGGCCAATCAATTATATATAAAAATATTTCATTCAATCAAGGCTAAAGAAATTATTAGCTAAGAGAATAACCAATTCATACAATCATAGCAGATCCATACAAACCCTAGACTAGATCAAATTAGTTCATAATGCAATCAAACATATTCATCTCATTAATGTTCAAAGAAATCAAAATAGACATGATAATATCCATAAATACAATTTCAATGAAAATAAAGAGAATAAGTTCGAGAACAAAACCAAGTTACAAACTCCTTGAAGCTTCTGAAGAATCTCTTGTTCAAATCTTGCAAGAAGGATGCATCAATGGCTAGAACAATCTAATCTAAGCTAAAGTAATCAAAAGTGTAATCAAAATTAAAGAAAACAATTGTCAAAACCCTAAGCTCACTCTCAGACGGCTAAATCAGCTCTCCAAATCGTCAACAGTCCCCAAAACCCTAGCTTCCTTTTCCTTTTATATGAAACGTCCGCTTTAAAATCCGCTGCGTGTTTGGTTCATGAGGGACACGGGCAAGTCAGAAGTGACTTGGCCGTGTTGGAGTGCATTGGAGGGACACGGCCAGTGACTTGGTCGTGTCCCTTGCTTGTGTTCGCTACTGCTTGCTTCTCTTCTTTTTCTTCTTTGATTGAGTGACACAGCCAAGTCAGAAGTGACTTGGCCGTGTTGGTCCTTTTTGGAGGGACACAGCCAGTGACTTGGCCGTGTCCCTTGCCTGTGTCTTCCACTGTGAGAGTTGCTTCTTTATGCTTTGGATTTAAGTGAGACAACGGCCAAGTTGGAGCAACTTGGCCGTGTCTGGGCTTCATTGGAGGGACACGGCCACTGACTTGGCCGTGTCCCTTGAGTGTGTTCCTCTCTGTGCTTGATTTCCATCTTTAGCTTGGTATGGGACACGGCCAGTGACTTGGCCGTATCCTCTGCCTGTGTCAGCTACTGTCCATTTTTCCTTCAGTCTTGGTTCCTTGGCTTTTAACCTAAAACAAAACTTCAAACAAACTTTAAACAAAAAGTAAATAAACAATAACCAACAAAACATAAACACCATACTAAAAACTAAATCAAAAACAACATAAACACTGAAATAAACTAAAACTACCAAAATTAATGAAAACACTAAACAAACCGATTAAAACTAACAAAATACCTAAATAAAACAATAATTATCATCATAAACAAGACACAAATCTATAACAAAAACTAATAAAACAGTAACATTTTTGTTGGGCTTCATATTGAATAGCTCATACTCAAGTACGTGCATTTACTTCTTAATGAGCCTCACTTGGGTAGTACACTCATGATAGTTCTCAAGAGTTTTGCAATTGCAATGAGCACAAGCGAGATGTTGGACTCTCCCACCTTCTTCTCTTGAGATAGAATTCAACAAGATGGTGACTGCCCTATGGTTTTTGAATCTATCTTTTGTGTTGGCAATTGACTATTATGACTTGGGAAGAGGAACTTGGACACCCTCATCTTCATGAGTAGAAGGCTTCCACTCACTTTCAACATAATCTCAAAGCTTTATTCCCTTACTATTTAGAAACAAAAACATTTTATGTTTCCAATAGGAATAATTGGTTCCATCAAAGTATGGTCTAAGAAGAGAGTTGAGGTTTCCATGAGAGGATGAAGATGAGGTGGCCATTTTGGATCAAATTTCATAATTAAGTTTAAGAAATTGACAAGCTCTGATATCAATTGTTATCCCAACATAGCAACCAAGAGGGGGGGGTGTGAATTGGTTGGTCTTAAGAAATGGTGATCAATTCAAAATTTTAAAGATAAAAAGAAAGTATGGAGAGTGTAGAAGAAGATTAAGTAGAAGATGGAACATAAGATTTATAGTGGTTCAGATTTACCTTAATCCTACTTGTTAAGGTTCCACTAGCTTTGAGTTTTACAAGCTTAACTCTAACTTTGTGTTTTCTCTAGCTCACAGCAAAGTAATACAATGGTTTGAGATCACTCCTCACAACCCTTACAAGAGTTTTTTCCAGGCTTACTCTCGCAACCTAAGTGTTTTCAAGCTCACACTCAAACTTAAGATGGTGTTTAATGCTCACACCCAACACTAAATTAATACAAAGGTTGATTTTGATGCAAAAGAAAGAAAGATGTTCAAGTAGGCTATTACAATCACAAAAACTTCTAAAACTCATTAATAATAAAGTTACATAAGGTATTTATAGCCTTCAAGCCAAGAATTTGCAGTTTGAAGTTGGGACCAACATATTTGATTCTTGTCTTCCACTAATATCTCTGCTAGAGCAATTTTTTGATCAAAATCCTCATGGTCCAGTCGAAAGTACAGTAGTCCGACCGGAATAAGGTATGGTACGGTCGAATTAATTGAATTTCTGCTTAATTCTCTTAAAACGGGTGGTCCACGTGGCTTCCACTTATTGAGTGGAGATATAACGACTTCTGATTTGAGCAATATTTAAATAATCTGGTCGGTCTTATATCCGGTCCAGTTGGACTTTACTTAGTCAGTCCAATTCTTGGGCGTACCTTCAACCGGAAAACCTACTAGATGTTTTGAGGAAAATTTGCATTGTAATGTTCGGTCAAAATTTTCTTGAGTT
>CANTUV010000106.1:0-37318 GCA_947685225.1 Garcia nutans | reverse complement strand
ATTTTAAATTAGAAAAATATTTTTTATTTATCCCCTTTTTTATGAGATTATGATGTCTAATTTTACATGAATGATATTCCATGTATATGCACGAATCAATAAAAAAAGATTAGTACTAATGAATATCATACTGAGTTTGAGATTTTAAGGCCTAGGTAAGAAATTTATAAAAAGCATTGTCTATTGAATGAACCTAGAAGGGTTAGCAAGAATTTGGGGCAGGTTTACCAAAGTGTGTGGTTAAGTTATATTCCTCAGGGTACAAACACTCCTTATTTCACCGAAGCTTTGAGGTTCCTAGACCGTTGGTAATCTCACTGCCATCCATAACTTGGACTAGCTGAGTTCTCTCAGCCAATATATGGCTAAAAGACCATCTAAGCGAGGATTTTTTGAAGGCCTTACAGGGTTTCCCACGGAGGCAACCCTGCTTCATCCTCATACTAAGCCTATTCAGGTAATAAGTCAATCCTTGACCTTTAAGTAAGTGTATGATAAGAGACTTATCGGTTGAAACACGCGATAATAATATGGACACAATTAAATATTTTAGAAATATACAAAAGAATGATATTAAATAAATCTCAAAATGCAATCAATAAATAAAACATAAACATCATAATAATATATATAGCTTAGCCCCTCTATTTAATAACTAGTTATTCCCTATTGAAGTTGCTAGCTATTGCACATGGGGTAGTGAGGAGCTGTCGGAAGATAGGCTTAATTATTTTTGCTAGTTTATGTTTAGTTGTTATTTATTTATTTTTTAATATATTAAGAATCTCTACCAATCAATTATAAGATTTGATTGGATACCTATTAATAGTCTGCATTTCTAGGTTCGGAGAGTTAATTACATGTAGGGAAGAAAAAATGCCCTACAACGCTCAAAAATTAATAGTATAATTATTGTGATGTTTTATTATCTTTTTTCATTTGTAATAGGAATTATATCAAATGCCTGGATATAAATTTTAATTATATTTTTATTCTTTAACTATTGTATCCAATGTTTGGAAACAAATTTTTTTTATTAAATTTTATTACTTTACTATTTTTAATGATTTTATTATCCTTATGGGCACATATTTCATTTATTAGTTAATAATTTAATCATTTACGTTTACTAACCTGAATATAAAGATTTTATACTATTAAATGGCTAAATATTTGTTAATCTATATTATATTTTTTAATAATGTCTACTTTCTAGACATGGTTGTTATAGTTTTTTTTTAATTAAATATATTATTTTTATTTTTATTTATTTTTGCGATTCATTAATATAATTTTTTAGAAAAATGTATTTTTTAATTAAAGTAAATTTAAATTTAAAACTTGATTTTGAATACCTACATAACTGCTTGACAAATCAAAATTCTCGTAGTTCTAACCATTTTATTTTTGTTTATTATTATTATTATTATTATTATTATTATTATTATTCACTTTTTAGATATGATTAGACTTATTCACTATTATGAATAATTAATTTTTATGTTCACTATTATTTTATTTATTGAACTCTCCATAATTGTATCCACTCCCTGGATATAATATTGTCCATTTTATGTTTTATTATATTTATTCTTTTTATTTAGTTAGTTATCTTAATTTACTATATATATGTTACTGTTTATATTCGTCCCTTTTCAAATGCTAACAATTATGTCCATTAATTGATATACTAATTTTATTATTTTTATCTTAATTGCATTGCTCACTAATTACATATAATGTGTGACATAAAACATTTTTGCTATGAGTGATTTAAGAAAATTAAAAAGCTAGAACATATGGATCAAGTGGGCCTTCTAATCTAGGATCTTTTCTAATAAAAAATTTACATATAATAATGACACATCAATTTTAAATAATAATGATAATAATGTAATTATTTTAACTTTCTATATTTTTTTCATCATAAGAAGCAAAATAAAATAAAATAAAATAAATGAATAATTGAATAAATAAAATGATAAATAAGTAAGGAAATAAACGGTCATTTAAAAAAAGTAAATAAAAGATAAAAAAGATTGATTAGAATACAATTGCAAATTAGTGACCCTTTTTTGGCTAAAGACATAATAAATAAAAAATTCAATGGTGGGTTACAACTGTTAACCTTATATATATATTTTTATCTTTTTTTTAAAAAAAAATACATAGATTCCTAAAGTTTAGGCAGCACTAAATTTGCCCTCACATGTGTAGCTCTTTTAATTCATTTATCCCATTTTTGTCGCTACTCATCTCCTTCTTCTCTATCTTCTTATTTTCTCCTTTATCTTATACAAGCTCCGATACAAATTTATTTTCATATATTTCTTCTAGCTCAAATTAATTCTCTCATTCTACTTCTCACTAGCATATAATAAGGTAAAATTTTAAATATTTTTTTTTAAATTCAATCTTTTTTTATTCTTAACATATATATATTTTGTTGAGTTTCCTTTTTTCTAATTCCCATAATGATTGTTATTGGTCTACATCTAAATTATTCTCAAAGGAAAATTGTAATCATGTATTCATTTTTTTGAAAATTCAGAGTTGTATTATATATATATTTGACCCTCTTTTTTGATTTTTTTTGGTGCTAGATTTATTTTTTGTGCTAATTTTGTTTATCTATTTTTATCAATGGGGAGAAATTATTATTTTTTGGTTATTATTTGTTATTCTTTGCATTATTCATTATTTGCATGTGTTATTATTATTATTATTTTTATATCTATGGACTTGTATATATGTTTATATAGGGGTTCAATTGGTTTTTATATCTAAATGTTGATGGGTGTTGTAAACAATTAGGATCTACATATAAGCTTGCGTTTTTTTGTTCATTATACAACTTTACAATTTGTTACTTTATGTATATAGCAATCAATCACTACTTGAATTTTTTCCTCAAAAATCATAATAAAAATAAAACAAATTAACATTCAAAATTTCAAAAAAAATTAAAACTTGTAGTGCATTTACCTGATTGTCTGATTTATTGAGGATTGTTAGATTTCCCTCCTCTTTGCCTTAATTGGATGACCCTTAATTTGTTAAATACACTTTCTGTATTTAAAAAATTGTAAATTTCTTATAATTTTCTCTACTAAGAAATTATCCCTCAAAATTTTCTTTGCTTTTTTATATTTTATCAGTCTCTCTATTTTACTTTATTTTTTCTTGTGTTTTCTTCTATGATTTCTATGTATTTTTTGTATCAATTTTTTGTTCTTATATGATTTTCTATATATTTTTTTGTGCCTTCCTCTATTTATAAAGGAATTGGTTTCCATTTTATGTATTTAGTTATTTTTGGTTGTGTTCTCTAAGTCTTGAGTTCTCCTTCTTCTGGAATTTATTGCACATTTCGTGGAAGGATTTTTTTCAAAAATCTGATTACCTACCCCATGTTTTCTATTTTTTTTTGTCTTTTGCATTTGCATGTATTTTTTGAAATATTAATTAGATATTAATAATATAGCTTAGTTTATCTCAATTTTATTTATCATGTAAAAAATTAGTTTACTATAGTTGGTTAGGGTGAAGTTTGAAAAAGGTAGTAAGTGGTAAAATTAGGGTATTATTGAAATTTTGATAGAAATTGTATAAATAATGATAGTTTGATATAAATTAAACATGGAAATGATTTTAGTTGAATAATATTGCTTGTTGTTGATTTTTGTGTGTTTATGTCAAGGTAGCCCAAAAGAAGATAATTAGAGTTTTGGGTGAAGGGAAGAGGTGAAAAGGGAATTGGATTAGTTTGAAGCCAAGAAAAAGGTTAGTACATATTTGGATAACTTATGTTTTAATAATATTGTACTTGACACAACATATTGTGATTTTGTAAATGCGTTATGTCACTTTCATATTGGTTTTGATAGGTTATGTGCAGTGTACAATTAAGAGTGTGTTTAATGTATGAAGTATGAAATGATAAGACATTGCAGAATGACTAATGTAATTGTTATGTACTTAATGTGTAAAATGTGAATTATGCTAAATATGATTGGAAAAGATGAAAAATGAGTAATGTGACTGGTAATAAGAAGGAAAATGTGGAAAGAGTGGGAAAAGAGAAAACATGATAATGAGACGAAAGTGTGAAATGAAAAGTGTTATTGTGTGTTAACCCTATATATTTACTTGTCCAAAAAATTAATGTTGGTACTGCATGTGTTGATAGACCTGAGCAGAGTTAGGTCTGGACTTGAGTAGAGCTAGGTCTTGAGATTGAGATTGATGGAAGACCTAAGTAAGGCTAGGTCTTGACAGTGGACATGATAATTGTATTGGAGTTATTAAACTCAATATGTGTGTGTGGATGTGTTGTATGTTTATGGCTATGAGGTAATAAAAGTTTTATATAAATATGAGGCAATAACGATTTTGTATAAATATTGTATATTGCATTATGAGAAAGAGCATTTAGATATAAATATGTATTATTATTAAAATTTATACCGCTAAGCTTTATGCTTTGAGTGGTTGTGTGTATCACATAGGTGATATGTTGCAGACCAGAGTGGTCTAGATTGAGGTGAGATTAGAAGTTTGAATTTTGTCATAAGACCAACCCTGACGGTGTTACATTCATGTATAATTTTCATACTATGTACTTTGGTTTTGTTTGTCTTGGATATGTCATATGTATAATAAATAAATATTGGGAATATTATATGTGTATATGTACAAATTCTTATGCTGAGAAATGTTTTAGATATAAAATATTGATACGTAAATTAATGAATTGGTGATATGGATAATTAGTTGTAAATATTATTTTGGGAGTATTGTTTGTATAGGTTGGGTATTTGTTGATTTGAAATTTTATGAAATTACAGACAAAATTTTGAAAAAAAAATTTCATAGATTTTTTATTAAATACACTATTTTGAATATATAATATGTATGAATTTATCAATTAAATTTATCTTTTAATAATATTATTGTTTGATATTAATTATAATAGTTTCTACTCTATGTATACAAGGAGTATGTATTGTATTTATATAGATTATAAGGGTGTTACAAAGAATATAATATATCTTCATAAATTTTTTAAGAATATTAAATTTCAGTGGCATTTTAAGCGTCACAATTTTCTAAAGGCATTGTATTATGTTGATAAATAAATTAATGATGGCATATCAAAAGTTAAAGGTGCCTAGAGAATCTTTGTTCTGCAGCAAATTTTAAGAATATAAAATTTTGGTGGCATTTTAAGTGCGACAATTTATCTGGAGAATGTATAGTTTCTCGGCAAATGAATTAATGGTTATGAAAAGTCAAATTACTGATAGAATTTATGTTCTCTCTTAGACTGAAAAGTCATCTCATTTAGTGAGAAATTCTTCTATCTATTAGCAAATTGTCAAACCCTAAACTTAATTAAAAGTTACCCTCACTACCAAAAGATTGTAATACATGTCGGCAAGTTGGTCTATATTATTGGAATAATTATACAATACAACCGTTGTATTGCAACAAGCCAATCGAATATTAACATGTGGCAATATTGATATCAACAAGCCAATCGAATATCAAAACATTGCCACGTGTTGATATTCGATTGGCTTGTTGCAATACAACGGTTGTATTGTATAATTATTCATATTATTGAGACACACTTAATGCTATTGGTAAATTATTAACCCTAAGTATATATTCTTTTCTTTTTTTTTTCTTCTTCTTTCTCATTCGCCCACCTCTCTCTCTCTGCCTCATCACCTCTTCAATCAACGAGCATTATAGGTAATTCTATCAATTTAATTTTTCTTATTTTTCTTTTATATATATTTTTATTTTTTATATGCATGTTAGTTTTATCATTCTCTTCCTTTCTCTTTGCTTTTTTTTTTCATTGGTTTTTTATTATTTAGTTCTAGGTTTAAAACAACAGTAGTAAACAATTTTTAGATACCATTGATTTTGGGTCGGCCTTTCCAGGGGCGAAGCCAGACTTTTTAATAAAGAGGGGCAGAATAAAAATATCCTATATTTTTAAAAAAATTTTAAGAGGACAATTATGTATTTTAAAAATTTTAATAATATATATATATATAATTCAAAACAGGAGGGTAGCCCCCCTTGTATTGTAAGTGTCTTCGCCAGTGGGCCTTTCTATTCTTTTTTCTTTGCTAAAATCATGTATGTTTCTTGCTATTTTTCTGTATCTTTTTCTTAATGTGATTTTTTTCTAGGTTTGTTGCTATTTTTCTTTTTTGTATTTTTTTACTCAATTTTGCTATTTTTTTTGTTCTGTATTTTCTCCTTAATATGATTTTTTCCTATTCGCTATTTTTGTAATAAATTATAATAAATTTATACTTAATAGTTTTAACAATTGAGGTTTTTGGATGAATGCTATCAAAACACTGGTTGGGAAACAACTATTTTATATATTAAATTAATCTAAGAGTAAATTGAATGAAAGAAAAAATGAGGATTACAAAAATCCATCATTTTGAATGGCGCAATGGTTTATTTAACCATTTCAAAATTTTATGATTAAAATGAATGAAATTCACTGGAAATTTAAAATTTTAGCGACTTTGCATTGGGAATTTAATTGAGAATTTTTGAATAACTTTTGGATTAAATTTTGGTTCTAAATCTATATATATTTTGATTATATAATTTAATTACATGTTGATTGAGAAGTTAATTGAAAGTATATTTGTATATGTATTTGTTGTGATTAAATATATTTTTTTCGTTTGATTATATTCTTATGTGGGTGCATAATTTTTATATGTCATTTGTTGTTTCAAATTTTTTTTGGGTATTTTTTTTACTTTAGAAATATTTTATTAGGTTAGTGTTATTTTAGGTAGAAAATAGTTTTTTTTTTAATAATCCCTGATTAAATTATTAATGTTAAAATTAGAATTTATGAATATTGGAGAAAATTTTAATTTTAAATTTTTTTTTTGTAAATTAGTGTTATTTTAAGTAGAAAATTTGGTTTTAATAATTAGGGTTTAAATTATTAGTTTAAATTTTAGATATTTTAATATTTGGAAAAATTTTATTTTTTTAAGTAAATCAATGTCATTTTAGGTAGAAATTTGTTTTTTAATAATTAGAGTTTAAATTATTAATATTAAATTTAGATTTTTTAAATTGGGGAAATTTTTAATTTTATAATTAAGGTAGTGTTAATTTAGGTGGAAAAAATCTTTTAATGATTAGGGTTAAAATTATTAATGTTAAATTTAGATTTTTTGAATATTGGAGAAATTTTTAATTTTTTTAAGCAAATCAGTGTTATTTTAGGTAGAAAATTATTTTTTTAATAATTATAATTTAAATTATTAATGTTAAATTTATATTTTTTTATATTGGGAAAACCAAATTTAGTTTATTATTGTTATATATGAATGTTAATATTGGTTTTAAATTTTGCTCATAATATCATTTGTAAACTTACGATTTTTTTATTGAAGTATATTTCAATTCGAATATAAAAAGAGCTTGTGAAAATTATATGATAGTTGACGAAGTTTGAGTAATATAAGAGTGAAACATTGGAAGTATATTTTTTTCTTTGCAGGGACATTAAATATTAAGTTGAATTACATAAGTTTAAAATACAAGAATTTAAAAAAACTAATTGTTGATATAGGGGTAATTCTATCGAATTCTCCAAAATTAATAAATTTAGTCGATCTAGAATTAATAAAAATTTAATTGTATAAATTTTAAAACATCTGAATATAAAATGATAATTGCTAATATAGGGTAATTTCATCGAATTGTCCTAAAAAAAATAAATTTATCAAACTAGGATTTATAAAAATTTAATTGCATAAGTTTTAAAAGACTTGAAAAAATAAAAATAACCAATGTAGGGCATATTTCATGGAATTCTCCTAAATAAATAAATTTAGTCAATCTAAGATTTTTCAAAATTTTAATTTCATAAATTTTAAAAGACTTAAAAAAGAAAGATAACCAATCAATATAGGGGATATTCCATTGAATTTTCCTAAATAAATAGATTTAGTCGAACTAGTATTCTTTAAAATTTAATATGAAATCAACTTAATAACCCATTAACTCCGAGTTTATTGAGATCGGCTAAGTGGATTCTCCTTTTCAACTTAGAGTGATTATGGGTCACATATTCGGAGAGATATAAAGGCATAAGATCATACTAAACCATTTTTATCCAAGTTATTTAAGGTTTACTACTGCCTCTCTTGGCTATATCCATCTTAACTTGTTTAGTTTTTTATGGCAGACGTATCACTAAGTCTTTATTTCACATTGCCAAATTACCTCAACCTATATTCTCTTATTTTATACTCAATAGGCGATATCTATATATTTTCTCTAAAATTTAATATTAAATACATAAATTAAAAAATTCCTTAAATTTTAATGCATTTTATTAAAAATTAATATGAAATTGAAGAAATTTTATTTTATTCAATTAAACATAGTATTGAATTCTTTTCTTTTTAGAAAAAATAAAAAATCATAAATTTTTAAATATAATGTAACAAGTAAACATAGATTTCTTGAACTTGTTATTTGAAGAATAATTTCATGAATTCCATCTTTCCTTATCATATTAATACGAAGTTAAAAAGTTAAAAAAAAAATAGTATGAAATAGTCTAAGTTAAAAAAAGGTAGAAGAATATCTTGTAAATAATAAGCAAAACTAAATTTTTGTATATAAAAAGAAAAAATAATAAGCAAAACTTGATTAGCTTCTTCTAGAAAAGTAAAAAAATCATTTTCATATATGATAATTATATTTATATTATTATATATTTAAGAATCCTTTCATATATAACGAAATTGTTATTCTCTTAGTAGCTCAATATCCATAACTTTTATACAACAATTACAATAGATAAAGAATAATAATATTACATTAATTTAAATTAATCAAAAATTAACAAAATTGAATTTAGGTTTAAAATATATTAAAAAGTTAAGTCTAATTGTACGTATTATCAACATTCTAACTATATTGAATAGATGAAGTTATAGGAAAATTTCTGCCAAATTTTCTTTAAAAGTATTATATTAATATAAATTAATAAAAAATTAACTAAAATGAACGTAGGTTGAGAAGATATTAAAAATTTAAGTCCAATTGTTTGTATTATGAACATTCTTAAGTGTTTTGGATAGATGAAATTGTTGGGGAAATTATGCTGGATTTTCCTTAAAACTATTATATTAATATAAATTAATTCATCATAAATTAACAACAATTAAATTTATGTTTACAAGATAATAAAAATAAAAAATTATGTTAAAATATTTATTGCATAAAATATAAAATAATATTCAATGAAATAATTCTCTTAATTGTTACATGTTTAGATATAGCTAGGTGCCAAGATAATCCCCGTAGAGGCAAGTTTGATTCTATATTAGACAAAAGGCATTCATCTATTAGACCTTCAGAAAATAGATCTACTGGAGAGCATTTCTCTGTATCTACTATGTACATCGCCTTGTTGGGTATTGCCAACCGTCGAATTTTTCTCGTTCCACTTTGATGGATACACCATCAACTTTTGTTTAAGCTCTATCTACTTATGCTATACCACCCACGAAAGTAGAACCAGCAGGTATTGATGCTAATGCAATAGCATCAACACCAAACATGCCTAGCCCTTAACTATTTTTTAAGGCCTTTGGTGGGCAGCGGAAGAAGAGGATGAATGGGTTGGGCTCTCAATACATCTATATATATTATTTATTTGTATAAATATATTTATTTTACAGAATCACTTTATAGCATCTCAGGACCAATAGTCTTAGACATGTAAGCCTATTAATGAGACTTAACTATTTATTGAGGTTGTCAGTGGGGAGAGGGAGAGGAGGATGGATGAGCTGGGCTCTCACTAAATCTCTAAGGCCAATGCCTCATCTTCAGCTTCCTCATCAGTGTTGCATCAAGAAATAGAGCAGTTGAAGAGCATCCTTTCAGGAGCAACTCTAAGCACAATAGAGAGAGATGAAAAATGAAGCAGTTGAGCAGAAGTGCGCAATATGAGATCAGATGCACATAAATTTTCAAGAACAATTTAAGTGATTTATGTGTTAATGTCGCTCTGGTGCCTCCACCTCTTAGTCTTCGGCTGCTTAGCCTTCTGCTCCATCTTCAGATTAGCCTCCATCTCTTCCTACCTAATATTTTTTTACTTTATTTTTAATTTTTTACTTGTATATATTATTTTAATATTTTATTTATACATTTGCATTGAAGGCGAATTTTAGTGTAATGATAAGCATTATCACCGTGTGACTTGAGGTCATAGGTTCAAGTCATAAAAACAGCTTATTGCAATTGCAAGAGAAAGCTGCGTACAATAGACCTCATAGTTTCAACCCTTTTTTGAATTTCATGCATTGTGGGAGCATTTATGTGCCAAACTTCCCTTTAATTTATACATTTTTTATTAATTTAATTTAATTTATATATATTATTTATTTCTTTATTTAGAATTTTTATTAATTTTATTTATATATATAATCTAGCAAAATAAAAAATATAAATAATAAAATATTACTATTTTAAAAATATAATAATTAAAATTACAAACTATAATAATTAAATAAAATGGAAAAATAAATAGTAAAATACTATTATCTAAAAACATAACAATTAAAATTACAAAATATAATAATTAAATAAAAATAAAATATTTATTAGTATAATAAAGTTAATTATATATTAATTTAAATTTTATTAAAAAATAAAAAATTATCGATAAATTGCCGAGAGATAAATAAAATATTAATAATTTACCGGTGGATTTACTGACATATTAATAAAATATTAATTATTTATCGACAATTTATTTGTAGATAAATAAAATTTGCCGACAGATTATCGGTCGCCATCACAATTAAAAAAATTATTGTCTTAAATAATTACAACCTGATTTATTGATAAATTTGAAAATTCTTAAGATAATATAAAATACTTTGCCGAAGATTGATAAACTTTTGAACTTAGTACGAAATATGACATCAAAATTACCAACAAAATCATCATAGGTAATTACTAACAAAAACTTAAATCTCTTAATAAAGTGATGCTTTTTAGGACAAAATCAACTATCGGCAATCTCTCGGCAACTACTGATGAAGTCATGTTGCTCTCGATAAATTTTTTGCCGGCAAGGCAATTGCATATTCCTATTTCCTATATTCTCTTTCTTCTACCTCTTTTTATTTTCCTAAAGAATAGAAATTTTTCAAAAGTAAAAGGTCATTCCTCTTTGGTTTTGGGCCACCTAAAACTTACTTCTTCAACTTGTTTGAATGCTTTTTATTAACTTGGCATGTGGAGCCATTAAATTGACTTAATTGTTCACTTGGCTGAATTAATCTTAAAATCAACTAACCTTTGGACTTCTTCTTTAAACCCTTAGTTTTGGAGTGAAGTTAGATCCAAGCCCAAGTCAAGTCAAACACAAGCTAAGGCCCAAGCCTTCAAATAAACTCAAGTCAAGCTCAAAATGGAACTAAAAAGTGGAAAAACTGTCCGAGCCCCAGTTCCAAGAATAAGCAAGAAAAAAACTAAGATAAATCCCTAAACCCAATCTTTTTCCAAAGTTCAATGACATAACCAACTTTAATTACTCAAACTTAAGCCCATTGCAATCAATGATACGAACTGCAAAGGCTTTTATTCCTATTTAAAGAGATATATAGGCATATTTGGGAAATGACCCCAAATAGTGAGCCAATTAAAAACCACAAAACTGGTTTTTATCTCTTTCTACCTTTCTATTTATATTGGGGAATGTGTGCATATACTATACCAATAAGGGTTAGAGTTAGGATCACTTTCTTTGGGATTTTAAGATGTAAACTTAATTACTTTATTTCCTTTAAATGTTTATGGATGTCATGCTTATTGGCACATATATTATAACAGTCATTCATATTTATTATATGATTCATAAAAATGATCTTTCAAAAATTTAAACTTTTATTAACAGGTAATTGCGATTAACTTAACTTAAAGACTTAGTCTGGGATCCATCCTTTCATTTTAGACTAGTGCATTTTATGGGCTTAAAAATATTTTTTGAGTCAACTCAAGTGGTTCTTTCTTATATTTTCTCAAATCAAATAAATTAAGGTGATGACTCTATAAAAATTGATTTTCAAAATAATGCGACATCAAAATTAGTTTTCAAAATAAAGCCACTCAAAATTCCTTTTTTCCAAAATGAAAAGCCAAATTAAACTCGTGCTTACTAAACTAAATAGAGATTGCATTGTAGATCCTTAATTTTGGCCCGGATTAAATTTAAGAAGCTTAAACCTGGTCCTTTACAATTTTAAAGAGCTTAAACCTAGTTTAAAAGTTTGAATCAAATTGTTCCAATTTATAAAGGCCCAAATTAAATTTATAAAATATGTTTAGTCCAAGAATTAGAAAAATTGGATTCGGTTTTAGTTGGACTAGGTCTAAATCGACATGAGCCTAGCTCATGTCGATTTGGCAACTCTAAATCAACATGATCCTGGCTCATGTCGATTTGGGGTGTCCAAATCGACATCAGCATAGCCCATGTCAATTTGGCCACTCTAAATCAACATGAGATTAACTGATGTTGATTTGGACACTCCAAACCGATATGAGTTTAGCCTAAAATCAGTCCTAATTGTAGTAAAATTCAAATAAGCTTCGGATAAGGAGGGACAATTTGAGTTGTCTGAGGATTCATAGGTTATGTTTGCCCTAACTACAGCCTATAAGTACAAGATTTAATTCATAAACAAAGGGACGATAATAATAAAGAAATATAAGTAGCAATTAACAAAGAGAAAAAAAGAATTGATATAGAAACCAAAGGCACTAGATCAACGCAACAACTAAGGAAGGCAGTAGAATCGCCTCTAGATTGCTTCGCTCAGCTAAGATCAAAATTGACTCAAGCATAGCAACATCAAGCTTGGTTCAATGAATTAATATTGGTAAAGCCAATAAACAGAGGTACGATTCTCATTAATTTATCCAACTGAATTCATTGATTAGTTTTAATATTTGATTTACTATATTGACAAGTTATACCTATGATAAGTGATCTTATTTTCATAATAAGTTGTATATTTATGGCTTGAACCAATTGAAACCCTAATTCTATTTTTCATCTTAGAATTATATCATAGGATCTTCAATGCATGTTTTAGATTTTAATCTTGCATATAGGACTTTAGTTTTAGGATTAAATTTTAATGTTGTATACAAAAACCCAAGATTAACATTAAAGCCCTAATTTTCAAGATAAAACACCAATCATTGTATAAAACCCTAATTTTACATATTTAACTTTAGTTTCATTAGAAAAACCTTAATTTCACAACAAAATCTATTTTGTAAATCATTTAACTTTCAGGGGACATTGCCTCCTTGACCTCTAAAGGGCTAATCGGCTAGTAGGACCGTCGTATGCGCGGCGCCCTATATTCCATTAATGGGCTAATATTTGGATTTGCTTAAGAACTTCAATTTTTATGAGTAACTATATGTTTGGATTACTTATTTTATTATGAATGATGGAACTATGTTGATATTTATTTATTTTTTAATTATATTTTTAAGAGACTTGTAAAAGGTATATTTTCACTTTGTGGGTGCCTTAGTTATTTTTAATTATGTATGTTTATTTTAAGAATTTTGAAATTATTATAAGGGGCACATTTCTACCTATGGTGGGTGTCCTATTTTATTTAATTGTAAGGATATTTAGACATTATAAGGGTATATTTCCATCCTTAGATAAGTGCCCATTTTGTTTGATTTATTACAATAATATGATGAATATTTATTTCATTTAATTTCATATAATATGGATAATACTATAATAATTTGAGAATTTTATAATAGTTAGATCTGAAAAGGAGGCCGATTCCAATGAACCGGATGCTATAAGGGGTGCTAGGTTATTCTCACCTTCCTTATGCATACCCAACTTTCTGAACCCAATAGGGGAATGGGGATTCCTTAGGAATTGAGTCATCTACCCATTTATTTTCTTTCCTGGCTCATTCAGGTGGCAACTCCATTTTCTTCTAGTTTAGGCCTATGTTCTCTAAGGCCCATAGCCTAACAGTGCCATAGTCGCAAGAACCATTCCACAGGGAGATGGGGGTGAAAATCCCCGCTCATAGTGGCGATTCCACTATAGATAAGAGAAGTTGATTTCGTTGGTTTTTAGATTATTTTATTCTTTCTTATTATGATATTATGCATTACATCACTTAGATTGCATTGTGTGTGTGAGTTAAGATGTCATGTGTAACCCGTGTTATGCTGTGTAAGGGATACCATACTTTCACTCAAAGTGTGGAGATCAAGCAGGGCATGACTACTCATAGCCTCGTACCTTCTGGTATATGTTTACTATGGGGACCTAAGCCTTTTTATCATAAAGGCTACGGGCAGGATTGCACAACAAAATTTAAATAATAATAACCCTTAACCAATATAGTGGTTAAGCAAGGGGTCGAACACTAGGAACAATTTTCTTAAATATTATTTAATTAATTACTAAAGATGTCTAGGCTTACCGATAGTTAAGATGTTTATTATTAATTAATTTAACTAAGAAAAGGATAAAATAAAACAGAAATTAAAAACAAAGTTAACAACAAGATGGCAAATAAAAAAAATTAATGAATTAAATTGTATAATCATTATACAGTCATGTTCATAAAAATAATAATCACTTTGAAAGAAGGGTGATTAATTAACTGGAAGGAGAACCTAAGTCTTTTGATCCTTATCTCTAAGCAATCAGAAATGTTCATAGACGGAGGCTATACCCGATCTCTCGCAATATAGTGACGAAAATGAATGTTCAAGTTCTATATTCTACCTTTTTAATCCCAAAGACATAAGAGCAGCCCCAATTAGAATGTCACGCACCACCCTTATAAACTAGGTGAATTTGATTAGTTTTCCATTAAAGTAACGCAGCTCTCGCATTTAATTACCCAACTTAGATTATTATAAATGGTGATCAAGCACTTATAATTTTAAGCCATAATCAAACTCAAATTAATTAAACACCTAATTAAGCACTTTGATCATTTTATTATTTTTATTAACATGATTGTAATACCAATTATACCATAGGAATTTAGCCTAAGTTAGAAAATATAACAACAAAAGAAAACATTTTAAATAACATTATAAAGCAGATTTACTAAGTAAATGAAATGAAATAAAATAGATGAAAGTAAAAGAAACGAAATATAATCTGAAGTTGAAAGAAAATATATATATAAAAAAACAAAAGAATAAGGGAAGAGAATTTGTCACTCTTATAAATAACTTGCAATTCTTCTTCTGTTGACTTAGAATAATTATAGAATATTTATTTAAGTGAGCTTTTACTAAAGAACAAAAAGAATTATATCTTTATAAGGAAATGGGCCCCTTCTATTTATAGAAATAGAAAAGATGCCAACTAAAGTTATATCTTTTGACCAACCAATACATTTGTTGTAATGAAAAGTTGTAGTCTTTGGTAAAAAATAACAACTCAAATTGGGTTATGATTTTTGGCACTGGTACTCAACGATACACTGGTTTCCACTGCGCCCAAGTCATGGTGTAGCGCCCGCGCTTGCTTCCCTTCTACTGGAACGCGCCCGCGCTTGCTTCCCTTATATTGAACGCGCCCGCGCGAAAATGCAAGCTGAAATTGCGTTTTGCACTTCAGCTTTTGCCCTTTCTTTATATATTTCTACTTCAAATATTAATTATCTGTAAATAACACTCAAACATAACACAAAATATAATAAAATAATAAAATATCAAACAAAATTATATAAATTAAATAAGTATTTTGTATGCAAATGCGACGCTATCAATTCCCCCACACTTAGTCTTTTGCTTGTCCCCAAGCAAAATATTGCAAGCACTTTAATTGTACCTCATTTCAATCATTGATTTGGACTTATTAAATAATCTACCAAACTTAGGAAATGATTCAAGAGTGAACTCAAATATTATATGTTAACATGTTATCCATAAACCATCCACTTAGCAATCAAAGTTTAGAGTTAAGTAATTAAACAAACTTAAAACAATTAGAAAGTCAAAAATCCACTTTTAGAAAATAAAACAGAAAGTTCTTAAGGACCAAAATTAAAGCACGCATGTGTGTTTCTTGTCTCAAGGCATTTGTAGGTAACCTATTTCTAGTACTCGAAATGGTTGCGTTTTACGCTTCATACCATTTCCTCACCTTTTACCTCATTACCCCTTTTTGTATTGCTTTTTATTATATATATATATTTTTTTTTCTTTTTAGGAAATTTTAAGTGGTTGCGTTTTACGCTCCATACCACTTCTCACCTTTTACATAACGAATTTTTCGTTATTCCCTCTATACATAAATATATATATTTTCGCAATACCCTCATCCTTTTTTGACTTGAAACATACATGTATTATGGCTGTAGTTTCCTACTTACTTTCTATTTCATTTTCTAACTTAGGATTTTATGCATTCACTTAGTTAAAAATTTGGTTAAATACTTAACTAAAAACTTGTATTTCACTAATGACAATTCGAAACAACATGTTAAACAAATAATACCAAAGTTCAAAATTAAATCTAAACATATAAATAATGAATTTCCTAAACATGGTATGCTATTCAAGACTTCCATTTCAATAATTGAAACAAGTATACATTCAAAATGTTGGAGCAAACAATTAACTAAGATGAAAAAGTTGACTTTTTTAATTTTATTTATTTATTTATTTTAATTTTATTTTTTAAATATCTAAAAATGGAAATATGAAAACATACTTTTTATAACATAATGCATGCACACTTTTCCCCCATACTTGAGAGACACAATGTCCTCATTGTAAAGGATCATACAAATTACATAAGAACAACAAACTAAAATGAAAACCAAACACAACAGGAAAAATGAAAAATAAAATAAAAAAGAAAAGCGATAAAAACCTCATTCCACCGGTGAATCCGGTGGAGACGGTGTAAACTGCAGGTTTTGTTTGCGGAAGTAAGACTTCAATCGGTGGGACATCTTTCGCTGTTCCTTCTCCATTTTGTTGATTTGGACAGACATATTGGAGACAGTCATCTGCATGTCGGCCTGCTTTCCTTCCAATTGTTCCACCTTACCCAAAACCTGCTTCCAACCCTCTGTGTTAACTTCCTCTTCCTCAGTGTCAATGTTTGAGGACGTTGCCGGTGCCTTGCCTCTAGCAGAACGCCGGACCTCTAAGGGTTCTGTCCTAAGTTTATTGCTCACCCTTTCTTCCCAAGTTTTCCATCGATAGGAAATTGTATCTTCATCCTGGATTTCTACTACCAACCCTGCCCTCTTCAAAAACGGACCATTCAAGAGACTGTAGTTTGATACTTCAGTAGGGAGACTAAATAGCAACCCGGGTTCAGCAATTCGGTATAAGATGGAAATAATTCCACTTACACCAGTGGAGATCCTTCCTAGATGGCGGGAAACATTATAAATTGCCTCAAACAGAATTCCAGTAATATCCACCGTTTTTCCCTATAGTAAGCATTGCAATAAGAACAAATCTGTGGTCTGAACTTTGGTGGCTTCAACCCGGCAAAAGATGGAGTAGGAGAGGTATTTGTGTAGATACAACAAATATTCATCCTTTAACCACTTGTTGCTGGCGTTTCTGGAATTGTACTGAGTCTGCCCAGTGAGCATCTCCCAAAAAGATGCAGCATTCCATCCCGTAGGTTTTTTTGCAAATCCGTCCTTGGGGAATCCCAAAGTGCGGTTCATCATATCATACGTGAGATAAAGCTCTATTCTCTTGATTCAAAAACTGAGAACCGTACGGTCCTCGTTTGCCCAGTTTAGAGTTGTTAGAAACTCTAATGGAATATTCACACTATCAGGGACTTTGATTTTGGAGTAGGTTTCTAAGTGAAGAATACGTAAGTATTCTTCCATCTTGTCCATCATGCCCATCTTCTCCAAGAATTCGAAGTCCATCAGATACATCTCTGAAAAGTGATATTGAATTATTCTTTCGTATCGTTCACCTTTTTCTTCGGAATAGATAGGAAATAAGGCGTTGTATTTAGATTGTAGATTAGTTTGTGAAGAAGGATGGGAGGAAGGGCTAGACATTTTATAAGGGAAATGAAGAAACGGATAAGGAAGTTGGTTTTTTATTTTGGATGAAGTTTTTTAAGAAAGGGTGCAACGTTTGAAGGGTGGTTAAGTTGGATGGAAAGAAATGGGTTTTAAAGAGATGGGTTAAGGGTGGTTTTGAAGAGATGGGTTTTAAATTGAAGGTGTTGGAGAAGAGTCACGAGAATTGGAAATGATTTTGTAAAGGAATAAGGTTTTGTTTTTTTGTAGTTGTGTAAGAACATAAAATGTCAAAAGTTGCAATGATTTTGGTCATAAATGATGACTCTTGGGAATGAAATAAGAATTGGGAAGGGGCTGAAGAATTCCAGTAATAAAATGTCAAAAGTTGCAATGATTTTGGTAATTTTTTTTTAAGGAATAAATAAAAAAAACTGTCCAAAAACTGCTTGTGAGGTGCGCCCGCGCGAAATAACGGCTAGAAAGCTCGCGCGCGCGCGGCCAAAGGTGAAAAACTGTCTCGCGCGCGCGCGAGCCTTTGGTCTTTGCTGGGTTGCGCTCGTGAGGCTCCTTTTGCATGCAAAATATTTTTTTTTTGCATGGCGTGGCAGTCCACGTGAAACAAAATAGCAATGTTTTGTTTCATTTGCTTTTAATTGCAACCTGCAAGAATGCATATTAATTTGCGCTTTTTTTTAATTGAAGAAATAAAAATAAATAATAATAATAATAATAATAATATGTAACTAAAAAAAATCAAATATTATACTATAATATATTATAATTTAATTTACGATTAATGATTAATGATCCAAATAAATGGTATCCATCCTGAAAGTAGAATTACCGACTATATATGGTTTTAAACGATGTCCATTGACCTTAAAAGATTCCCCATTTTCATTTAAAATTTCGACAGCTCCATGGGAAAAAACTTCTTTAACTCGAAATGGACCGGACCACCGTGATTTTAACTTACCCGGAAAAAGTTTAAGCCTGGAATTATACAGTAAGACCAATTGTCCTTCATGAAAATTTTTGGCTTGAATATGCTTATCATGCCATAATTTAGTTCGGTCTTTATAAATTTTGGCATTCTCATAAGCATTTAATCTAAGCTTTTCCAATTCATTTAATTGAAGGAGTCTTTTTCTTCCAGCTTTTGCCAAATCAAAATTTAGAACTCTTGTTGCCCAGTATGCCAGTGCTCTAACTCAACCGGTAAATGGCAAGATTTTCCATATATTAATTGATATGGGGTCAATCCAATGGGAGTTTTAAAAGCAGTCCTATACGCCCATAAAGCATCATCTAATTTCATAGACCAATATTTACTGGTAGAGACTATTTTTTCTAATATCCACTTTAACTCCCGATTACTAACTTCTACTTGCCCACTAGTCTGTGGATGATAAGGAGTAGAAATTTTATGGGTTACACCATACTTCTTAAGCAGTGATTCGATTAAATGGTTGCAAAAATGCGAACCCCCGTCACTTATTAAAGTTCTAGGTGTACCAAATCTGGGAAAAATGTTCTTTTTAAGCATCCTCTTTACTGTATTGGCATCATTGGCTACTGTTGCCATAGCTTCCACCCATTTGGATACATAATCGACCATAACTAGTATATATTTAAATCCTTTAGAACTCGGGAAAGGTCCCATAAAGTCGATTCCCCAAACGTCAAAGATTTCTACTTCAAGAATATTGCTCAATGGCATCTCTTGACGTTTTCCAATATTGCCAGTCCTTTGGCACCTATCGCAGGATAAAACAAAATTCTTTACATCTTTACAGAGTGAAGGCCACCAAAATCCAGCCTGCAATACTTTAGCAATCATTTTGGAAATTCCAAAATGACCACCTACTTGTAAAGAATGGCAATGTCTCAATATTTCTTGAATTTCATCTTGGGGAACACATCTTCGAATAATATCATCGCTACATCATTTATAAAGCAAAGGTTCTTCCCAATAGTAATGTCGAACATCTCTAAGGAATTTCTTCCTTGCTCTATAGTCTAAATCAAAGGGTAGAATTCCACTTACCAAGTAATTAGCAATATCAGCAAACCAAGGCTTCTCCTGACTAGCTACTTTGAACAATTGCTCATCCATAAATGTTTCGTTTATTGGTATCCCGTCATCTTGCTCCATAAGTAGTTCCTTATCAAGTCTAGATAAGTGATCTGCAACGAGATTCTCACTACCCTTTTTATCTTTTATCTTCCAATCAAACTCTTAAAGCATTAATATCCATCAGAATAATCTTTGCTTCGTATCTTTCTTTCTTAAGAGGTATTTCAAGGCGGCGTGATCAGAATACATAATTACTTTTTGACCAACCAAATATGCCCGAAACTTATCAAATGCATATACGATGGATAGCATTTCTTTTTCTGTGGTGGTGTAATTAATCTGAGCATCATCAAGAAGTTTACTAGCATAATAAATAACATACGGCTTACCTTCTTTTCGTTGACCAAGAATTGCTCCAATAGCAAAATTGCTTGCATCACACATTATTTCAAAAGGAAGATTCCAATCAGGCGGTTGTAAGATAGGGGCTGAGATAAGTGATTGTTTTAAGGTATCAAATGCACTTATACAAGCATCGTCAAATACAAACTCTGCCTCTTTTGCCAGTAGATTGCATAATGACTTGGAAATCTTGGAAAAATCCTTGATAAATCTTCTATAAAATCCTGCGTGCCCTAAAAAACTTCTCACATCCTTGACAGTCTTAGGGTGAGGCAGATTTGCTATTACTTCCACTTTAGCTCTATCAACTTCTATGCCTTTACTTGATACCAAATGTCCCAAAACAATTCCTTCTTGAACCATAAAATGGCACTTTTCCCAATTAAGTACCAATCCATGTTCCTTGCACCTGTCAAGAACCTTAGAGAGATTTTGGAGACAATGTGAAAATGAAGACCCATAGACACTAAAGTCATCCATAAAAACTTCCACACATTCATCGATTAAATCACTGAAAATAGAAAACATGCATCGTTGGAATGTGGCTGGTGCATTGCAGAGACCAAATGGCATTCGCCTAAATGCAAAAGTTCCATAAGGACATGTAAAAGTTGTCTTATCTTGGTCCTCAGGATGAATAGGAATTTGGTAGAAACCACTAAGACCATCTAGATAGCAGAAGTATGAAAATTTGGCTAATCTTTCTAGAACTTGGTCTATGAAAGGTAAAGGAAAATGGTCTTTTTTTGTAGTCTTGTTAAGCTTTCTATAGTCAATACACATATGCCAACCTGTGACTGTCCGAGTAGGGACTAAATCATTAGATTCATTTTTAACAACTGTAAGTCCCCCTTTCTTTGGTACCACTTGAACTGGACTTACCCAATTACTATTGCTGTTGGCATATATGATACCATTGTCCAAAAGCTTAATTACTTCTTTTCTAACAACTTCCTTCAAAGTCGGATTTAGTCTTCTTTGACCTTCGATTGTTGGTTTAGCATTATCTTCTAAAAGTATCCTATGCATGCAGAGATTAGGACTTAAGCCCTTAAGATCATGAATTGAATATCCTATAGTACCTTTATATTCGTTTAACACATAGGACATTTCTTGTACTTGATCATCTCTAAGGGAAGAATTAACAATAATTGGCTTACTAGAATGAGAATCTAGAAATGTATATCTTAAACTAGAAGGCAAAGTCTTAAGTTCAAACGTAGGCTTACTCTTAGAATCATCCTCTTCTTTTCTTAAGCTCTCAAATTTATTGTGTTTATAAGGAAGTGTGACTGCAATACTTTTTACTGACTCAATGATGTCATCATTTTGAGTGCTGCCAATACAATCGTATAAAATTTCAGTGACACAATAATCAATCTCATCGATTGTATCAATTCTATCAACCATATGAAAGGGTGAAGACTCATGCATCATCTTATTGATATTAAATTCAATAGTCTCACCATCGACTTCCAGAGTAATTTTCCCTTTTTTCATATCAATAACAACGCCAGCGGTGACCAAAAATGGTCTACTGAAAAGTACAGGGATTTCAGGATCTTCCTCCATATCTAGAACAACAAAGTCTGCTGGAATAATAAAATTTCCTACTTTAGTAGGAACATTTTTGACAATACCCACTGGGTACTTGATGGATTTATCAGCCATAGATAAACATTTAGTCGTTGGTTTTAACTCCCCCATGTCCAATCTCTTGAACAAGGAGTATGGCATAAGACTAACACTTGCGCCAATATCACAGAGTGCCTTGTCAAAACAAGTATTCCCTATTATGCAAGGAACAGTAAAAGATCCTGGATCATTCAACTTAGGAGGAGAATTTGAGAGTAGGGCTTGAGACTCTTGGACTAAAGCTACAAGTCCGTCTCCTTCTAATTTACTTTTATGAGTCACTATATCTTTCAAAAATTTACCCCATACAGGCATATCTCTTATAGCATCAGTAAAAGGTATAGTGATAGTAATTTGCTTTAAGTACTCAAGGAATTTACCAAATTGTGAATCCAATTTCCTCCTCATCAATCGTTGAGGAAATGGTAGGGTAGTAGGACTTACCTTTGGTTCTTCTTTACTGGAAGTAGGAATCCCCTTATTTACCTTTTTCGTATTGATGTTTGGATCATTTGGACTTTCAGTATTTTCCTTAGGTTGTGGATCCGCAATCTCCTTACCACTTCTCAATGTAATAGCTTGACACGTCTCTTTAGGTTGGTACTCAGGTTGGCTCAGAAGTTTTCCTAGAGTTTTTGAATTCATAGAGGCTTGTTGGGCTATTTGTGTCTCAAGCATTTGCGAATGAGTTGAAAGTTGATCTATTTTGGAATCAAGATGCTTGAGTTGCTCTTGAGTTTGTTTATTTGTGGTAATTTGTTGGTTAATGAATTGTTCCAATAGGATTTCCATATTGGATTTCTGCGATTGGAATGGTTTAGATGGGAAACCTGGTGGGTTCCTATCATTAGGATAGTTTGGTGGGTTTAGGGAGGCTGTAGGGTTGGACCATGAAAAACCTGGGTGATTCCTATGTTGGTAGTTATAATTATTTTGCGGAGGATTATTTCGTTGATTATAACTGCCTTGAACATAATTAACTTGATCACTGTTATTCATAGTACAATCTTGATAGTTGTGTGTCCCACCGCAAAGTTCACAAGTTAATTTCATATTCTCTACTTGATTAACTTGAGATTTTGCCATTAATTTTGTCAGAGCCTCAACCTTTGCCGTCAGAAGATTGATGCTATCTAATTCTAGGACACCCTTGCCCCTTTGCGTAGCTGGCTCATCACCAATATAACCTTGAGATGCTAGTTCATCTAACAGAGACACGGCCTCTGTTGGAGTCATTGTCATCCATTTTCCACTAGCACCTGCATTGACAATGCTTCTATATTCATCCGTCAAACCATTATAGAATATATTTGGTATCATCCATTCTGGTAGACCGTGGTGAGGGCATTGTCTTTGCAATTCCTTAAATCTTTCCTAAGCATTGTATAAGGTTTCATTTTTCCCTTGCTTGAAAGTAGAAATCTCATTCCTTAATTTAGCAGTCTTTTGGGGTGGAAAATATTTATGCAAGAAAGCTTGCTTCAATTGATCCCATGTAGTAATGGAATTATTGGGCAAACTTGCCAACCAAATTTGTGCCTTATCTCTTACAGAGAAGGGGAACAAATGGAAACGTATTGCATCATTCGATACTCCATTTATCTTAAAAGTTGCACATACATTAAGGAATGTAAGAATATGTGCATAAGGATCCTCTCCTGGCAGTCCTCCAAATTGGTTATTTTGAACCATTTGGATAATACTTGGTTTAATCTTGAAGTTATTGTTGGCAACTGTTTGTGCCACAATGCCTCCGACATTATCCGTAATATTTGGCATAGTAAAGTCTGCCAAGGTTCTTCGTTGATCGGCCATTGGTGATTTCTTTTGATCTCCTTGTAGTAATCTTTGTTTCCTGCGCAGAGCACGAAAAGTCCTTTCAATTTCAGGATCGAATAAACCACTATCTTGGCTTTTACAACGTCTCATAAAAAAATAAAATAAAATAAAATATCCTAAAGCAACTTTTTCGTCAATCTAAATAATATCAAAAATATAACCGTTCCCCGGCAACAGCGCCAAAATTTTGCTACGGGCAGGATTGCATAACAAAATTTAAATAATAATAACCCTTACCCAATATAGTGGTTAAGCAAGGGGTCGAACACTAGGAACGATTTTCTTAAATATTATTTAATTAATTACTAAAGATGTCTAGGCTTACCGATAGTTAAGATGTTTATTATTAATTAATTTAACTAAGAAAAAGATAAAATAAAACAGAAATTAAAAACAAAGTTAACAACAAGATGGCAAATAAAAAAATTAATGAATTAAATTGTATAATCAGTATACAGTCATGTTCATAAAAATAATAATCACTTTGAAAGAAGGGTGATTAATTAACTGGAAGGAGAACCTAAGTCTTTTGATCCTTATCTCTAAGCAATAAGAAATGTTCATAGACGGAGGCTATACCCGATCTCTCGCAATATAGTGACGAAAATGAATGTTCAAGTTCTATATTCTACCTTTTTAATCTCAAAGACATAAGAGCAGCCCCAATTAGAATGTCACGCACCACCCTTATAAACTAGGTGAATTTGATTAGTTTTCCATTAAAGTAACGCAGCTCTCGCATTTAATTACCCAACTTAGATTATTATAAATGGTGATCAAGCACTTATAATTTTAAGCCATAATCAAACTCAAATTAATTAAACACCTAATTAAGCACTTTGATCATTTTATTATTTTTATTAACATGATTGTAATACCAATTATACCATAGGAATTTAGCCTAAGTTAGAAAATATAACAACAAAAGAAAACATTTTAAATAACATTATAAAGCAGATTTACTAAGTAAATGAAATGAAATAAAATAGATGAAAGTAAAAGAAACGAAATATAATCTGAAGTTGAAAGAAAATATATATATATAAAAACAAAAGAATAAGGGAAGAGAATTTGTCACTCTTATAAATAACTTGCAATTCTTCTTCTGTTGACTTAGAATAATTACAGAATATTTATTTAAGTGAGCTTTTACTAAAGAACAAAAAGAATTATATCTTTATAAGGAAATGGGCCCCTTCTATTTATAGAAATAGAAAAGATGCCAACTAAAGTTATATCTTTTGACCAACCAATACATTTGTTGTAATGAAAAGTTGTAGTCTTTGGTAAAAAATAACAACTCAAATTGGGTTATGATTTTTGGCACTGGTACTCAACGGTACACTGGTTTCCACTGCGCCCAAGTCATGGTGTAGTGCTCGTGCTTGCTTCCCTTCTATTGGAACGCGCCCGCGCTTGCTTCCCTTATATTGGAACGCGCCCGCGCGAAAATGCAAGCTGAAACTGCGTTTTGCACTTCAACTTTTGCCCTTTCTTTATATATTTCTACTTCAAATATTAATTATCTGTAAATAACTCTCAAACATAACACAAAATATAATAAAATAATAAAATATCAAACAAAATTATATAAATTAAATAAGTATTTTGCACGCAAATGCGACGCTATCAATTTTCTTTAGGTTTATCCTAAATGCTTGTTGTTTGACTATGATTAACATGTCTTAATTTGAGTTATGGACTGTTTGGTTTGTTCTTTTCGAATATGACCTAATTATGTTCTAAGCCCAAAATAATTTTACTCTTTTAAAGCCCAAAAGACTAAATCATTTTCAAACACTTTTTCAAAAATAGTTTTTGGACATAAAACCTTTTAAGATGGGTCAAAAATCATTTTCCACATCATGGCCCAAGACTCATTTTTTTTTAACAAACCTTTTTTTTACAATGGGCTTTGAAACACATTTTAAAATGGGCTTAAAACTATTCATTATAACCTTTTCTTATGGGCGTACAACTATTTAGGTCAATTATGGAATGCTAAAATCAATTATGGACCTAATTTATACCAAGACTTGTTAATCATGGGTTTGTTTGAGGTATGGATCATTAGTTTTCTATTTTTGAATAAGAAATCTATTTATGATATGCCCTTTAAATTAGTTTTAATCTACAATATAGCATAGAAGCTATTTTCAGTTGATCCAATGGATTAAGACTTAATTAATGAAAATTATCATGGACCGACTTCTATATTTGAAAATGTAACTATTGGTTAATCACTTTGAGTGGATCTTCCAAAAGAAAAATATCCCATATTGACATTTTGTTGACCATATATCTAGGAAAAGAGACTCGCCATTTGTGTGTGGAAGATATAAGTTTGGAAGGAATGTTCTGACTTTGTTTATCTATTTGTGCATACATGCATACATGCATTGCATTACATTTGCATTGATCCTTTCTGGCTCACAGACCTAGAGTACAACAACTTAAAGGCGTATGAAATTCTAACCTATGTCAGTGATTCAAAGTTCAGTGAGAATTCAGTCAACATCAAACCAAGACCAATGGACCGTGAACAAGTTCAGAACATGGCGAATGAGCCCTTTGCATCCAAGATGGAAGAATTAAAGGGGACCCTAGCTGAGACCATGAGAAGTTAGTTGGCTGCATTGTTAGAGACAAATGTTGAGGCATCTGCTAGTATTAAGAAACAAAAGGACAAAGGAAAGGCTAAGATAGGTGAGGTAGCCTTGGATGATGACAAAGTGATAATTGACGATTCTGACTAGGATGCATACTTCCAAGACCAACAAGAAAATAAGAAAGAAAAGAAGGTTGTAGAAAAGATCAAATTTGCTGATGTTGAAAAGCTAATTGCTGACCTGGAAAGGAAGTTTGAAAAGAAGCTGAAACTGAAGAAGTGTCAGAGGTGCACAAGTTATTTTGCTAGTTTGATGGAACCAACAATCCCCATATGCATGTCAAGCAATATATCATTGCCATGCAGTCTACTAGAGCTACTAAGGCTCAAACTTTAAGGTACTTTATACTCTCATTGGACCCTGTTGTACAAAACTAGTTCAATATCTTAGAGGAAAACACTCAAAAAGACTAGAATTTGTTATACAAGGCTTTCATCTAGTAGTATGGATATAATGTTGAATTGGAAGTGACTCTGATAGAGGTAGAATCAATTAGACAAAAGCAAAATGAGAATATTGTTGATTATGTGAAAAGGTAGAGGAACAAGGCTGCACTTCTCAAAAAGAGGCCTAATGAATCTGACTAGTTCATAATGATAGTGAGAGGTGTCCTACCTAGCCTTTGTGAACGACTATCTCATACCCTTATCAGAGAGTTCAAAGACCTTCTCCAAGCTAGCTTGCAAATAGAAGAGTGGGAAAGTGAGAAGAATCATTTTTCTAGAAGAAGGAATGAGGAGGAAAGTTACCAATATTGTGGTCAGAGTATGCAGGAAGTAGTGGATGTTAATGCAATAACTAGTCAAGCAAATAGAAGAAAATTTTTAGAGTTGGGAAAACCTCTACTTGGGTTTTCAATAAGTTACAGAAAGAGGGGCTATTACAGCCGTTGGCTCCTCGACTATTACATGATCCTCTGCCATTAAACTTTGATGCCAAGGCCTTCTGTCAATTCCATCAAATAGAAGGGCATGAGATAGATAAATATGCTCATTTAAGGCATGAGATCCAAGATTTGATTGACAATGGAAAGTTGCTTGAGCCTGATAAGCCCAACACCAAGAGCAATCCTTTGCCTAAATTTGCAAGAGTGCCACCACCAACAACCTTTATGAAAGTTGGAAAATTGGATGAAAAGTTTGTCTAGTCATCTTTTCAAGACATAGATAAAGAAACTACAAAAGAGGAGGTTCCACTTGGCAAGATTGAATCAGTTATGGGTGAGTAAGCACTGACCATCTATGTTGTGAAGGAATTAGAATCTAAGGAAGAAGAGTAGGTTTAGTTTGACCCCTAGGAAGGAAAAGTGCAAAATACTCACCCCAACATGTCAAAGTAGACTTCAACTCAACAAATCTTCCTTGACTTTAATGTTTCTCATTTTATTTTGCTTTCTTTGGTATTTTATTGGAACAGTTCTGTTTTTCAAATTAAAATTGTTTGAATAAATTACTTTTGTTGAATTTATAATTTTGTTGGTTTTTGTCATTTTAGTGCTCAACCAATGACAAATCTAGCTTGGTATTTATAAATTAGTGTATCTATGCATTATGATTTGAATGACTTTACTAGGTGAGGGAATTGTTCTATAGCCTTGAGCCGTGTATGCTTACTTAGAGAGGGCTCCTACATAATTACCTGTGTCTACGTCCTAGTCAATCTTAGAATATGCTTTGAAGAACTTTTAAGGAGAAATTGAATTTTGCTTATTTAAGAGAGAAATGATATAGGCGTTGTTTGGTGAGCCAATAACTAGTATCCACCTTGTTAATATCAAATCCAAGTTTGTCCCTTTGAACATTCATGAGATTTTAGCTTTCTTTTCATTGGCTTATAAATTCTGATAACCTACCCTGAGTTGTTATGACACTTATGATAAGTCTAATGATCACTGGGTTACCAAGAATGCAAGAAGATCGAAGAAATGGGTGCTCAATCAAGACAATGAAGAAAGTTGAAGTTTACCTGAATTTAGGTCTGATGGCATCAAGATTACAAAGGATCCATTCATTGAAGCAGACTTATGCTGCTCCACAGTTAGAAGAATAAGACAATACAAATAAGAAGACTCTCTTAGAGCTAGAGAGAGAGAGAGAGAGAGAGAGAGAGAGAAAAGAAAAAAGGAAGAAAAAAAAAAGAAGAAAGACAAAAAGAGAAATAGAAGAATAAAATAACAAAAGAGCAGTTCAGAAAGCCAACAAAGTTCTTTCTATCTTAAACAATAGAAGATCTCCACTCAGCCTATGAGAAGAAGTTTGACTTGAATTGGTCCAACTCAACTAGAGATTCAGCCAAAATTAAAGAATCAGGAGAAAGACCATCTAGTTTATGATACCCGTTACAGCTCCATGTCAGTAATCTTGAAAGTCCTACACTTGACAATCCTATAGAGAAAAAGAACAAAATGATGAAATGCCAAGAGAAAGAAAAAAAGAAAAAGGAAAAAGAAAAAAAAGAAGAAAAGGAAAAGAATGAGGGTCTCAAACTTTTTGCAGAGACAAAGACTATCCTAATCTAGATCCAATTTTTTGCCAAGAAGATGAAAGGATATTCAAGCTTTATCACTTCATGAAACAAGATAATAAGATGCCTAGAAAGTGGAAATGATGCCACGAGTTTAAGAATGCTTCAATAATATATAATTCCAATAGAAAGTTTGAAGTGTGATGGTTTGTCCATAGTGTTACGTCAGCTCCAATCTAAAATAGCCTTCACTTAACCCATGTCCCTTATAGACCCCATTTCAATCCTATTAAAGATCTATTGATCTCTCTTGGTAGATGGAGTCGATTAATGAAAATAGTTTGAAAAAGTATGCATATGAGATAGACAATATTTAAACTTAATAAATCCTTTGGCCAAGTAATGTATATGTGCCTATATGAAGTGCAACAACTTTTGCTCAAATGGAAATGATTCCTAAATTTAGTCCAGTAGCTAGGGTTATGGTGTTATAGATGTTTTAATTTAAAAGACCAAGTCCTAAGGCATATTGACACTGATTTGACAATGCCAACATTTGTTTTCAAAATTCAAAAAAAAAAAAAAGAGAAAAAGTGTTTTTGTCACATGAGCCTTGAAGCTTAGGGAAGCGCATTGCACTATCGAACCTTAAAGGATACATTGGGCAAAAGTGGGCTGATGATTTGCAAGGTCATGGGAAGTTACCAACCTAAGTCTTGAATCATGGATAGAAATGGACTTATATGAATACCTTGAAGGAACCAATAGGAGTGCTTCGGCCCATCACCTCGGTCTGTGAGTCAATAGAATCACTGTAAGTATCCCCATGCATATCATGCATACCATACATATATGAGCACGTCACATTGCGCTTTTGTTGCCTATTCCTCTATTAGAGTAAACATGTGTTATCTTGTATAACAAAAAATAAGAAGCAGTCAAAGCATCAGGGGGCATGAAAGGCCCACTGCTTGGGAAAGATGCCATCACTTTATCAAAATGGAGACACATGCTTGCATAAAGAACGAGACAAAAGTATCAGTTGAAGCCTAATTAGCATAAAATCATTAGTTTGAGCCCATACATGGGCAAAACTTCTCTTTTTCAATTTTTGATCTGATGCATGTACAAAATATTTTCAAACTCTCTTTCAATATTTTGCCATGTAGGGAGCAAAGAGAGGATATGAGGACTAAAAACTAGCCAAATTTTTTGCAAAGGAAAATCTATTAAAGAAGGGAGTAATTGGCTAGAAGAAAGCCAGAATTCTCAAATGATAAAAGGCTAGTAAAGCTAGAAGAGCTAAAGTTGATAGCTAGAAGAAAGCCATAACTCTCAAATGATAGAAGCTAGAAGAGCTAAAGTCGATGGCTAGAAAAAAGCTAGAATTCTATAAATAACAAAAGGTCAATCAGGCTAGAAGAGTTGAAGTTGATGGCTAGAAGAAAGCCAGAACTCTCAAATGACAGAAGGCCAATCCAGCTAGAAGAGCTGAAGTCGTTCCATTAAAGAATAGAACAAGTGGTAAGAAGAAAGCATGCACCCTCAAATGATAGAAGGTTAATCCAGCTAGAAGAGCTAAAGTCGTTCCATTGAAGACTAGAACAAGTGGCTAGAAGAAAGCCCGCACCCTCAAATGACAAAAGGTCAGTCCAGCTAGAAGATCTGAAGTCGATCCATTGAAGAATGGAACAGGTGGCTAGAAGAAATCCCACACCCTCAAATGACAGAAGGTCAGTCCAGCTAGAAGTGCTAAATTCGAACCATTGAAGGATGGAAAAAGCGGCTAAAGAAAGCCAGCACCCTCAAATGCCAGAAGGTCAGTCCAGCTAGAAGACCTGAAATCAATCCATTAAAAAATGGAACCAAGTGGCTAGAAGAAAGCTAGAATTCTCAAATGACAAAAGGATGATCAAGCTAGAATAGTTAAAGTCCATTCCGAGTCCAAAACCCAAACTATTTCACGGGTCCAGAACCAAAACTAATTTTAGGTTCATAACTCAAACCAATCTGAGTCTAGAACCCAAACTAATTCATGGGTCCAGAACCTAAACCAATTCGGATCTAGAACCCAAACCAGTCATGGATCCAAAACCCAAACTAGTTCGGGTTTAGAACCTAAAAGCCAATCCAAGTCCAAAACTCAAATCCAATCTCGAGTCTAGAACCCAAAAGCCAATCTCGGGTCCAATATCCAAAATTCAGTCTCGGGTCTAGAGCCTAAATCCAATCTTGGATTCAGAACCCAAACCAATTCGGGTCTAAAACCTAAACCAATCACGGGTCTATAACCTAAATCAATAGAATCTAAACCAATCATGGGTCTAGAATCCAAACCAATTAGGGTTAAGAACCCAAACCACTCTATGGGTTCAGAACCTAAATCAATTCACTGGTTCAGAACCCAAACCAATTCGGGTCTAGAACCCAAAATTCAATCTTGGATTTAGAACCCAAAAATCAATCCGGGTCAAGAACCCAAATCTAATCTCAGGTCTAAAACCCAAAAACCAATCTCGGGCCCAAAACCCAAAATCCAGTCTGGGGTCCATAACCCAAATCCAATCTTGGGTTTATAACCCAAACTAATACGGGTCTAGAACCTAAATCCAGTCTTGGGTCCATAACCCATCCTCATCTAAGATTGGCTTAAAGTCATATTGCTTTTTAATCTCTTTTACTGAAGCTTCAAGATCGTTCAAGCAAAGGGCAAAATTATAGACCATTAATTTTGGCCTGGATTAAATTCAAGAAGCTTAAACCTGGTCCATTACAATTTTAAAGAGCTTAAACCTAGTTTGAAAGTTTGAATCAAACCGGTCCAATTTATAAAGGCCCAAATTAAATTTATAAAACATGTTTAGTCCGAGAATTAAAAAAATTGGATTCAGTTTGAGTTGGACTAGGTCCAAATTGACATGAGCTTAGCAACTCTAAATTGATATGAGCCTATCTCATGTCAATTTGGGGTGTCCAAATCGACATGAGCCTAATCCATGTTGATTTGGTCACTCCAAATTGACATGAGCTTAGCTCATGTCAATTTAGACACTCCAAATCAACATGGGGCCTCGGTTTAGCCTAAAAATTAGTCCTAATTGTAGTAAAATTCAAATAAGCTTTGGATAAGGAGGGAAAATTTGAGTTGGTTGAGGATTCACATGTTATATTTGCCCTAATTATAGCCTATAAGTATAGGATTTAATTCAGAAATAAGGGGGCAGCGATAATAAAGAAATATAAGCAGCAATTAACAAAGAAAAAAGAATTGATACATAAATCAAAGGCACCAGATCAATGCAGCAACCAAGAAAGGCAATAGAATCTCCTCCAAATTGCTTCGCTCAACCAAGACCAAAATTGACTCAGGCATAGCAACATCAAGCTTGGTTCAATGACTTAATATGGGTAGAGCCAACAAACAAAGGTACGATTCTCATTAATTTATCCAACCGAATTCATATTTTATTTACTATATTGACAAGTTATACATATGATAAGTGATCTCATTTTCATAGTAAGTTGTAGATTTATGGCTTGAACCAATGAAACCCTAATTCTATTTTTCATCATAGAATTATATCATAGGATCTTCAATGTATGTTTTAGATTTTAATCTTGCATATATGACTTTAGTTTTAGGATTAAATCTTAGTGTTGTATACAAAAACCCAAGATTAACATTAAAACCTTAGTTTTTAAGATAAAACACCAATTATTTTTTAAAACGCTAATTTTCTATATTTAACTTTATTTTCATTATCAAAACCTTAATTTCACAACAAATTTTATTTTATAAATCATTTACCTTTCGGGAGTGCTGCCCCCGATCCCCCCAAGGGGGGCGTTGCCCTATTGAATTTTGCCCGCTAACCGTTGTATGCACGATGCCATATATTCAATTAATGGGCTAATATTTGGATTTGCTTATGAAATTCAATTTTTATGATGAATTATATGTTTGGATTACTTATTTTATTATGAATGATGGAACTATGTTGATATTTATTTATTTTTTGGTTATATTTGTAAGAGACTTATAGAAGACATGTTTTCACTTTGTGGGTACCTTAGTTATTTTTAATTATTTATGTTTATTTTAAGGATTTTGGGATTATCGTAAGGGGCACATTTCCATCTATGGTGGATGCCCTATTTTATTTAATTGTAAGGACATTTGGACATTATAAGGGCATGTTTCCATCCTTGGATGGGTGCCCAATTTTGTTTGATTTATTCCAATAGTATAATGAATGTTTATTTTCTTTTATTGCATATAATATGGATAACACTATAATAATTTAAGAATTTTATAATATTTAGACCTGAAAAGGAGGCCGGTTCCAATGAACCAGGCGCTATGGGAGTGCTGGTCATTCTCACCTTCCCCATGTGTACCCAACTTTCCGAACCAAATAGGGAGTTGGTGATTTTTTTAGGAATCGAGTCATCCACTCTTGTTTTTTCATTCAGGGCCCGTCCGGGTGGTGACTCCATTTTTACTTAATTTAGGCCTGTGTTCTCTAAGGTCGAGAGCCTAACAGTGCCATAGTTGTAAGAACTATTCCACCGGAGATGGGGGTGAAAATTGTAATATCCCCATATATGCCCTAGAAGTTTTGAATGTTGTTGTTGTTGTTGTTGTTGTCGTTTTAAAATTGGATTGAATGTAGGTGTCAATTTGCAAGAGAAAAGAAATTAAAGGAAAGTGTATATGTTGATTATATTGTAATATATATAACATATAAGTTGGTCAAATGAAGAGTCAAGGGGGAAGAGATATTTATCTTGTTGAGTATAAAATTATCTATATGGGCTTATAAGTTAAAAGAGAGTTAGAACAAATGGTTAAGGGCATTAAGGTAATTTTCTTTTGGAAATCTCTTGGTGGAGATTTAAAGAAGAAGAGGAAGTTGACTTTATTTATTTTCTTTTCTTCTCTTTTCCTTAGTGGTGGCCGGCTCTCCAAAACCAAAGAACAAGAGTTGATTTTTGTTGTTCCAAAATCAAGATTGAAGAGAGAATCAAGGAATCAAGTTGGAGATTTGTGGAATTCAACAACTTTGGTAAGTTCTTTTCTTTGATTTCTTTTATTCTTTTGAAGTGGTATTTGAAGTGAATTAGGGTTTGTTGATTTGATGATGAGAGGTGTTTGTGATGTGTTTTCAAGTGTTAAATTTGGTTTTAAGTTAAGAGGTTAAATAGGTGTTGTTGTTGGAAGAGGTGGATGTTGATTTTGAAAGATTATGAATGATGTTGGATTTAGGGTTTTGAAGTGGTTGTGTTTAAATGTAATGTTAATGTGTTGTTCAAAGTGATTATTGTGATGATTGTGTAAGATATGTGTTTATGTTATTGATTGAATCCATTTGAATGAGATTAATGTTGTGCAAAAAGTGTGTAAAAGCAATTGAAAGAGTGTTGGCTTTGGTTAGGATTTTGTTCATGAGTGACACGGCCAAAAGCAAGGAGAGACACGGCCAAGTCATGGAAATTTTGGACGTGTTGGGTTAATTTTTGAGAGACACGGCCGTGTCCCATGCTAGTGTCTGTCACTGCCAAAATTAAGTTGAGAGACACGGCCACAAGCTTGGCCGTGTCCCTCAAATGTGTTAGTTAATGTTTTTGTTCTTTGCTCTTCATGCAATGTTGTGATTCTTTAAGGGTCTCTTTGCACCTATACATGAAAATGAACATTCTAAATACCCTTAAAACAATAATGATTCAATCAAAGGCATATGGAAGATTATAAATCTATAAACAATGTTATGTTATATACATTGTGAATGGTAATGTGATTCATGAATAATGTACCTTGAAATGTTATAGCAATGATGCTATATGTATAAAATGAGTTGAGATATAATTGTGATATGAAGCCATTGTGATTGGCTATGATGATGAGAATTGAGAATGAAAATGATAACTAAATAATAAATGAATTGTGTGGCTAATGTGTTATTCCATTTTCAGAGTTTGTTGTTGGTGGCATGCCTAATAAGTGTAACAATCTCTTGAAGTTAGGTTGGATTGAATCCTTGAAGCCTAATTGAGATGTTACCACCCTTGAAGCTAGGTTGGGTTGGTTCTTGAAGCCAAGTTGGGTTGATACTTAGCATGCTTTGTTCCCCTTGAAGCTTGGTTGAACCTAATCCTTGAAGCCTAGTTGGGTATATGATATTGATAAATGTGATAACAAAACCAAAACATTAACTCTGAAAATTGAATGGCATATTAGTATGTTTTGGGCCCATGCTTGTCTTTGTTTAATGTGACTCATAAATGGTAACATAATTGATAAATGAGGTATATGATATTGAGAAATGTGATATGTTCATATATTGTGGTTTATGTAATGTAAAAGTATGTTGTTAGCTTTACATCTATGATGTTGTTCATTTTAATAAGGTGTGTGGCATTGCATTGCACTAAAGCATAATATTAGCATGATTTGTCTTACTAAGCCGTTGGCTTAGCGCGATAGTGTTGATTGCACAGGTGATAGAGTAGAACCCGAGAGCTCTTCAAGACCGAGTGAGAGTAGACATTGAAGAGTTGATTTTGGGACTTAAAGATCAGAGAAAGCTGCCAATCATGTATAACTCTTTTATATTTTGTAAAGTTTTGTTATAATGTAAATATATGTATATTTGTAAATATTTTCTATATTCCGCTGCGTATTAAGTAAATGAATATATATATCTATTTGTTTTATATTACAAGTTAATGACTTATTTTCTATAATGTTAATGAGAAAGATTATAGTATCTTTTAAAATGTTTTGAATGTTAATAAAATCCGTAGCATCCCTATGTTCAGTGCACGTATATTACATTGTGGTGTTTGTAGTGTGCGTGTATTGGATGTGGGGGTGTTACAAAAATTCCTGTTCACATGCATGTAGCATTTTGTATGAGTGCAAATCCAAATGAACATTTTGACTCCCTTAGCGGGTTGGACCGATACTCCGGCTAGACCTCACAGTTTCTTATTGATCCTACAACTCTTGTAGCTCCTCCTTGAGCTTCCTATAAGAATCCCTCAAGGCTGTGAATCCCCTCTTCTTTATTTTGAGTTGCATCTCCAGGTAAAGCAGTCTGCTCATCCTTATAAGACACCCCAGCTGTGAGTGAGAATTTTTGCCCCCACTCCGGGTGGAATGGTTCTTGCGACTTTGATACTATTTAGGCTCGAGGCTTTAGAGAACATAGGCTTAAGCCCGGAGAAAATGGAGTCGCCACCCAGACCGGCCGAAAAAAGAAAGGGTGGATGACTTGATTCCTAGAGAATTCCCAACCCTTATGGGTTCAGAAAGTTGGGTACATGTGGGGAAGGTGAGAAATGGCCCAGCACCTCCACAATGCCCGGTTCGTTGGAACCGGCCTCCTTTGTAGGTCTTAATATTATAAAATTCTTAAATTTAATAATATTATCCATACTACATGCAACAATTAAAATAAAGCATCATTATATTAAAATCAAAGCAATGTCCAAACAAAACAAATAAATGGACACCCATCCGAGGATGAAAATATGTCCTTACATCATCCATGTCTAAATTTAAATAGGACACCCATCGAAAGGTGAAAACGTGTCCTTTACATTGGTCCAAAATATAAAAGTAATTTAAACTACATGAAAATTAATTAATGAGGTACCCAATAATGGAAACACACCTCTTACAATTTTAAAACCAAAATAAACAAATAATAATCATAAAATATCCATACATGATAAATTAAATAAATCAAGCATTGAAATTAAATAAATCAACCATCAAAATATATAATAAACTACATAATCAAATCTAAAATTAAATAAGCAAATAAAGATATAAATTTAAATTTATGTCTTAATTTAGGGTTCTTTAATTAACATTTAGGGTTTTGAAAATTTGAAATTATTATATTTATTTTTTAGGATACTGTGAGGATTTTTGAAAAAATGGAATGAATTAGAGTTTTATAAATTTAAGAAAGTAGTAAGGTTTTTGGTTAATCAAATTAGGGTTTAGGGGTAACATTATGAAATTAGGGTTTTGGAATCTTAAGACATTAGGGTTTATAATTTTAAAAGATTGGGTTTTAGTGTAACACCCTTATACCCTATATACA
>CANTUV010000105.1:327500-330000 GCA_947685225.1 Garcia nutans | reverse complement strand
TTATCAATAATCGCTACTTAAATTATTTAATTATTATTACCGCTATTTATTATTATTAATTATTAATATTGTTTAATTAGTATTATCCTTAATATTATATATTATATGTATAATTTTATAATATATTTTATAATTTGTATTTAGTTATTATCAACGGTTGTTACAAATACTATATAATTATCTGTTCATCCTAAATATCCACATAAAGATTGTGATACGAAAGTAAAATCAAATATATATTTTATCACCACAAATCCTTATATAAGATATTTGGATAATTTACAATGAGATTCCATGAATTAAACGTTAGATATACAAACACAATTGCATATATAAATATGAAAATAGATTCATAAAGGCCGATCAATAACTACAAAACAATCAATCAATATAATCACAAGTTTGAAACGTGAAATTCAGGAAGAGAAGATGGAAGGACTCCAAAAAAAAATGCAAATACTGAACCTGAAAGAGTTAAGAAACTAAGATCTTAAAATAAATATTTACACAGCAACTTGTAATTATGAAAATATATATATCCCAAAAAAAAAACCTGAATCATAATCTAAGGCTAATTGAGAGATGATGCCACTGGTTTTGTTGGTTGAAACTGTATTGAGAGAGTTGATAATTGAAGGAACTAGAATCACTATAAATTAATAAAGAGAAGCCTGTCTTACAGAATTCTGAAATCTCAAGTTTTGCAATTTTTGATTTAATGAATATGCTTGTAGAGGGAAAAACACGTCTATACTTCTGCAAACATAGCCAAACAGAGACCCAACCTTATTAGAGAATCCCACATACACAGAGAGAACAAGTAATAGAATAAGTTTTGGAGATTTGAGAAATTGTTATGATGAGAAATAGAATAAACGAATGAACTAAAAAAATAAATAAATAAAAGAAATTCTCTATTAAGACTTTCCCAATTCGAAGTATGATTAAAAAAATATAATAAATCATTACTGTCATGAATATGAAGCATGACTGCAAACTTTACTTTGCAAGGCTCCATGGAAGGGTAAAAATGGAAACACCATTGAAGATCCTGCCTGGGTTTCGTGATTGAGGAAGCATAGATAGTAAATCGTCATTTATGAAATTGAGATCGTCGTCGACCCAAGAAACAAAAAAAAAAAAAAAGAAGCGAAAGGGATTTTTAGAAAATCATGAATATAAATAGTGATTTCGTGTTGAGGAAAATGAAAACACCATTGAGGTAAAAGTTGAGAAGTAAAAGTTAGGGGAAAAAAATGCAAAGCCCGCTGAAGAGCTTAGTAACCAGTGAGTTAAGAAGAAAATAAAAGGGGTTTTAAGTCTTCTTTATGATATTCGAACCCGAGACCTGACAAATATGAAAAAAATAAACTTCAGCCACTCAGACAAGTTACAATTTCTGTAATCTTGGTTACTTAAATAATATTATTGTAAAATTATAAGACCAGCGCCCGTTCTTCCGCTTTGGCTAAGAAAAAAAACTTTGACAGGCCATAACTTTTAGCTCGGGCGTCCGATTGAGGTGATTTTTTTTTTGAATCCGCTCAACTTTCCGAGCTCTACGCGCTGGCAAAGCGCCGAAGGCGCTTTGGTCCTGTTTCGACCCAAAAAACATTTTTTTTGGGCTTAAATTTAAAGTTTTTCGGTGTTTTACAACTTTAAATTATATTTTTTCTAAGATATAAAAATTATTTTTTAATCTCCACTAAAGGGGATAACCTTGTCACTATGAAGAATGGTTTTGTGCATTAACAATAATTATTTTGATATTATATGATGTATATATAATAAACCAGCAAGGAAAATAACTAAAATAATATAAATTAATGGAGCAAATAATCACAAAGCAGTTGGTGAATTGAGCGGTTAAACATTTTTTATTATTTTTATTGGTCTTGAGTTCAAATCCCACAGAGACAAAATTTGCGTTTCTTTTTCACCTTCTTGTGAACATTAATTTTTTTCACATATTTGATCTCATTCTTTTTCACCTTCTTGTGAACATTAATATTTGATCTCACTTGTCTCTGTTTTAATTTTTTTTAATAAAATATAAAATTAACTAGTAATGGACAAATACCAAACTTTTGTTTATGCTTACTTTTTCTTTGCTCCAAGTACATAGTACCTATATGTGTTGCCTTCAAACCATCATATTATAGTAAGCATACATTTTACAAATGCATGCATTAATGGCTTCATCATAGTCTATAAAATACTATTTTTTATTTATTTTAGACAAATCCTTAATTTAATACTAATTCTATGTGTGTCATTTTCGTTGTTTCCATCATACCACGTGAGATTTTAGATCCCATTTTATGAAATCAATAGGTCAAATAAAGTCTACAATGCATGTACCTTAATATAAGCCACATAAAGAAACATGTTGGTAGCAATTGTAAAAAAAAAATGAACCATCATTTTTTTATTGTTAGTGCGGGTGGAGAGAGAACGGGTTGACGGAGGCAGCACGGGCCCGTGGCTTAGGCTTGCGGGT
>CANTUV010000105.1:315000-317500 GCA_947685225.1 Garcia nutans | reverse complement strand
ATATGAAAATAGATTCATAAAGGCCGATCAATAACTACAAAACAATCAATCAATATAATCACAAGTTTGAAACGTGAAATTCAGGAAGAGAAGATGGAAGGACTCCAAAAAAAAATGCAAATACTGAACCTGAAAGAGTTAAGAAACTAAGATCTTAAAATAAATATTTACACAGCAACTTGTAATTATGAAAATATATATATCCCAAAAAAAAAACCTGAATCATAATCTAAGGCTAATTGAGAGATGATGCCACTGGTTTTGTTGGTTGAAACTGTATTGAGAGAGTTGATAATTGAAGGAACTAGAATCACTATAAATTAATAAAGAGAAGCCTGTCTTACAGAATTCTGAAATCTCAAGTTTTGCAATTTTTGATTTAATGAATATGCTTGTAGAGGGAAAAACACGTCTATACTTCTGCAAACATAGCCAAACAGAGACCCAACCTTATTAGAGAATCCCACATACACAGAGAGAACAAGTAATAGAATAAGTTTTGGAGATTTGAGAAATTGTTATGATGAGAAATAGAATAAACGAATGAACTAAAAAAATAAATAAATAAAAGAAATTCTCTATTAAGACTTTCCCAATTCGAAGTATGATTAAAAAAATATAATAAATCATTACTGTCATGAATATGAAGCATGACTGCAAACTTTACTTTGCAAGGCTCCATGGAAGGGTAAAAATGGAAACACCATTGAAGATCCTGCCTGGGTTTCGTGATTGAGGAAGCATAGATAGTAAATCGTCATTTATGAAATTGAGATCGTCGTCGACCCAAGAAACAAAAAAAAAAAAAAAGAAGCGAAAGGGATTTTTAGAAAATCATGAATATAAATAGTGATTTCGTGTTGAGGAAAATGAAAACACCATTGAGGTAAAAGTTGAGAAGTAAAAGTTAGGGGAAAAAAATGCAAAGCCCGCTGAAGAGCTTAGTAACCAGTGAGTTAAGAAGAAAATAAAAGGGGTTTTAAGTCTTCTTTATGATATTCGAACCCGAGACCTGACAAATATGAAAAAAATAAACTTCAGCCACTCAGACAAGTTACAATTTCTGTAATCTTGGTTACTTAAATAATATTATTGTAAAATTATAAGACCAGCGCCCGTTCTTCCGCTTTGGCTAAGAAAAAAAACTTTGACAGGCCATAACTTTTAGCTCGGGCGTCCGATTGAGGTGATTTTTTTTTTGAATCCGCTCAACTTTCCGAGCTCTACGCGCTGGCAAAGTGCCGAAGGCGCTTTGGTCCTGTTTCGACCCAAAAAACATTTTTTTTGGGCTTAAATTTAAAGTTTTTCGGTGTTTTACAACTTTAAATTATATTTTTTCTAAGATATAAAAATTATTTTTTAATCTCCACTAAAGGGGATAACCTTGTCACTATGAAGAATGGTTTTGTGCATTAACAATAATTATTTTGATATTATATGATGTATATATAATAAACCAGCAAGGAAAATAACTAAAATAATATAAATTAATGGAGCAAATAATCACAAAGCAGTTGGTGAATTGAGCGGTTAAACATTTTTTATTATTTTTATTGGTCTTGAGTTCAAATCCCACAGAGACAAAATTTGCGTTTCTTTTTCACCTTCTTGTGAACATTAATTTTTTTCACATATTTGATCTCATTCTTTTTCACCTTCTTGTGAACATTAATATTTGATCTCACTTGTCTCTGTTTTAATTTTTTTTAATAAAATATAAAATTAACTAGTAATGGACAAATACCAAACTTTTGTTTATGCTTACTTTTTCTTTGCTCCAAGTACATAGTACCTATATGTGTTGCCTTCAAACCATCATATTATAGTAAGCATACATTTTACAAATGCATGCATTAATGGCTTCATCATAGTCTATAAAATACTATTTTTTATTTATTTTAGACAAATCCTTAATTTAATACTAATTCTATGTGTGTCATTTTCGTTGTTTCCATCATACCACGTGAGATTTTAGATCCCATTTTATGAAATCAATAGGTCAAATAAAGTCTACAATGCATGTACCTTAATATAAGCCACATAAAGAAACATGTTGGTAGCAATTGTAAAAAAAAAATGAACCATCATTTTTTTATTGTTAGTGCGGGTGGAGAGAGAACGGGTTGACGGAGGCAGCACGGGCCCGTGGCTTAGGCTTGCGGGTGGCGGGAGGCAAGTGGTGGGCAATTAAGCCATAATGATTGGCGATTTTTGCTGCAATGGGCAAACGAGCCATGATGATTGGCGGCTAAACGTACTATATAATTTAGTTATATAATTCGTAAAGATATTTATTATTTATTTGTATAATCTATATAATTTTACAATATATTCATATAATATCAATTAAATGCTAATAACAGCGAACATTAATAATAATTAGATGTTCGCTGTTATTATAATTTGAATATTTTTCGTGGGAGCTCAAATCTCACACCCCCACATATATGCAGAATGAGCAAGCTGGGCTGTGCCAGTAGGAGAAACCACTAGGTGGGGG